>OX578146.1:100227943-100705654 GCA_951213105.1 Amaurobius ferox
TTAGGTAGAGCCGGGAATCGAACCAGGGTCCTCCGTGTGCAATCCCAATGCTCTAACCATAGGGTGGTATTAACCGTAGAGGAGCGTACCTGGTTGCTACGAAAATCTTGCGACGGCGCATGCGCTGGAATAAATTTATGAAAATTCTGGCTCATGTGACAAATGTGTAACGTCCGCTTCTTGGAAGATAGGCTAACATCTCAGCATATTGATTCAAACAGTTGAAATTCATTTTTCCATATTTCAACCACTGTAACAGTTAGACCTTAGCATTTAGCCTCCCTGGGCCTCTATAATTTAAGCTATTTACTCCCTAAACTACGGTTTTATTTATTTCAGTCCCTACTATTGATCCGATTAATTTGCAATTTTCACTCAGCTCCCTTTCTTTCATTCCTTTAACTGACCCGAGTGCTAGCCACTCAGGATTTTTAATTTCTAATACAGGAATTATTTTGTTCCCTTCTCCTTCTGAATCTCTGTGCAGCTGACAAAGGCGTATTTAGGTACATACTTTGGGCGTATTGCATCCGCGCAGCGGTTGATAGCTAATGAAAGAATATGGCAAGTTAAGAGGTTTAAAAAGAAACAAGAAAGATCAATCATGCATAAGCATTGATTATGAAACACTTTCCAACTGAAATGTAATTTCATTTAAAAATTTCTAAAATGTGATTCATTCAGTGGTAATATATTTTACATTATCACAGTACTACAGTAATTTATTATACTTAAATATTTAAAACTGTATCGAAATATAAATCATCTGATTCTTTATGTAAAATCAATGAATATTTCATTCATATAACTTGTATTCCAGACTCCAGAGCTAAATAATTTTGTGTGAAAAAAATTCAGCAATTCTTATGTAATTCATCTTACAATCGCTTGAGATATTTGCATTCTGCATATGTTAAAATTAGGCTTCCTTGAAGAAATAATAAAAGTTTAGGGATCATTTAAAATCACAACTATTGTAATTGCATAGGCACGGAATTTAGATACACAGATAATACACAGATAATATATATGTGTATGTACTCAAAGTATTGGAATCGTGCCGAAGATCGGAACTCGAATTTTCAAAGTATCTACACGTTTTGGGACTTCTAGAACACGAAAAAACTACTTTTAGGAAGACGTCTGTGTGTGTAAGGGTGTATCTGTGTATGTTTCTGTGTGGATATTACATCCACTCTAAGTGAAAAACTAATGGACCGAATTTCATACAATTTGGTAGGTATGTTTTTTGTGGGAAATCCTGATGTTCATTAGATTATAGTACGATTCGTAATAAAAGAATCTGCCTTCTTTGCGAAATGGCCGCAGAAATTGCCTTTATCCACTCTAGCTAAAAACTAATGAACCAAATTTAACAAAAATTTGGAGTATAATATTTCAATAACCTACAAGTGATTTATATACCAAATTTAACAAAATTTTGTATATAAATCATTTGTAGGTTATTCTACTACGATTCGGGAAAAAGGAACGAGCTATTTTTGCGAAATGGCCAGCAAAAATCGTTATATATAAAAATAAAAGACTACGTGTGCTCAATTATATCAATTAAATTCCTATTTTATATGTGATTTTTGACAACAAAAAGAATAAGACTAACCCCATTACTCTAGGACTAGCCGTTCTTGAGATATTCTAGTTTTTTCGCGTTTTCGCTACGCCACCTTTGACAATAAGTCTAGCTATCAAATGAGAACCAAATTTAAGTTTAACGTGTAAATTCAATGTCATTTAAAATACTTATGTTGTGCAGATAAACTCAAATTATCATTGAATAAATAAAGAGAACGAATATGAATCTGCAGAGAAAGACATGTGCTGTCCACATCAGAATTTTTAACAATATTACACCAATGATTTATAGAAGTGAACGGGGATTATTTTCAGGCCATTTCGAAAAAAATGTATGATCTATATTTAAAGATCCATCAAATTTTTGTCGAATAAAATGTTCAACAAATTTAAGCTGTGTACCAAATTTTAACTCTCTAGGACGTAGGAAAGTGCATTTAAAATGCCATCAATTAAATTTATCATGAAGAGTTATATAAAATTTAAAAAAAGTGAAAAATTGTTATCTACCAAATTTATTTTAAAGTATGAAGCCACTCCCATATGCAAAACGTTTAAACAAATGGAGAGATATTTATTATATAATATCTCTCTCTTTTCTTTCTGGAAGATATCCCAAAGTCAGAATTTAATTGAATTTGTTTTTTTCCCTATATTAAATAATTTTTTTAATTAAAAAACTACTTAACATATTTTACTGAATTTTTTTTTATATATTCTATGGGATAATGTGAATATTTCCTAAAAATTTCGAAGCAATTCGTGAATTTTAAATTTACTTAAAAAATGTTTGAAAAATTAGGTCCCATAGGGTTCAATGTATTTCATTTTTTCAACCCGGGTTCAATAAAAAACTAATTGGGTGATATTATTTATTTATATTCCCATAGGTCCTACAGACCGTCTGAACAACATACTAAAATTTCATTTTGATAAACTCATTTTTACGGCAGTTATCGTGCTAACGGACAGACAGACAGACAGACAGACAGACAGACAGACAGACAGACAGAATGAACAAAGTCATAAACACTTTTCAACTTTGTTGTAAAGTGTTAAAAAAAAGAACGATCTGAATGGTCGCCGAAGGCGGTTAGTAAACTATTATAAAAAGTATACAGATTAATTTGAGTTTGTATGGAAAGTCATTTTTGCCAACATTAGAATTTTTATACTCACATAACCAACCTAAAGTGTGGTGAGAGAGCCTCCCCGAAGCTAAAATATTATTACGCCCCATAAATCTTTGTGTTAATGTCCTTACAAGAAGTCGAATATATTATTTTCGTGGGAGATCCATGTATTTGAAAAAAATCTGATGTGGGCAGCACATGACTTTCCCTATATAATGCAATGAATTTACTACTTTTACAGTAAAAAAAAATAGGTAATTCTTATAGTAAATACTTATATTATTTCCAAGATATTGAATTTTCAATGGTTGCCGAAGGCGGTTAGTAAACTATTATAAAAAGTATACAGATTAATTTGAGTTTGTATGGAAAGTCATTTTTGCCAACATTAGAATTTTTATACTCACATAACCAACCTAAAGTGTGGTGAGAGAGCCTCCCCGAAGCTAAAATATTATTACGCCCCATAAATCTTTGTGTTAATGTCCTTACAAGAAGTCGAATATATTATTTTCGTGGGAGATCCATGTATTTGAAAAAAATCTGATGTGGGCAGCACATGACTTTCCCTATATAATGCAATGAATTTACTACTTTTACAGTAAAAAAAAATAGGTAATTCTTATAGTAAATACTTATATTATTTCCAAGATATTGAATTTTCATTAATTAGTCGTCATTTTTTTTTTATTTAGTGTCATTTTTATCCATTTGGCGAGATTTTCGTTAATTTGGCAACATTAAAAAAAGTCGCCAAGTTGGCGACATTCCGCCAAATACGTCGCCAAAATCTCGCCAAGCGTTATGGACGGAGAAATAAATTATTCTTATAGCAGTTAAATGACTACAGGCGTTCAAATACAAAAGTATTAGTTAAAGTATTTTTTCTCTTGAATGGACCGAGCTAGATCCACGAAAATGATGTCACCCAATTTATCGCATGATATTACATATGAAAAGTGAACATGTTTCTCAACAGTAATATATTTTTTTTAATTTATGGGATTTTTTTGATAAATTTATTTGAAAAATGTGCAATATCTCAAGAACGGTTCATGCTAGCGTTCTAAAGTTCATGTCAATCGTTTTCTGAGGAAAATTTACATAAAAAATGACTATTTGCTTAACTTTATGAATGGTTTTGATTTTTTGATGATTTTTCAAAATTTCACTCGAAAATTTAGGGGGTTCTGAACACCTGATTGTATTTAAAAACAATAGGCTTCCAGTATTCATGGATTGTAATTTTTGTACCAAATTTTGTTCGAATCGCTCCATTCGTTCATCAGTTATCGTCTCCACAGACTCACTGACACACACACAGACATCACCTCAAAAGTGTCTGATTCGTGTTCAGGGATGCTTGAAACGTGCGCTCCCGTCGAAAACTCGAATTCGAATTTTCGACCCAGTCCCAATACTTTCCTTATACATTATATGTATATAAGGAAAGTAAAAATTATATGCTTCTTTAGTTTGAAATATTCCTGTGGTAAATGGAAATTTTTTATATAAGGTGGAAAGCCCCATCCAAACTTAAAAAATTTTCATTCTCTGATTTAAATATGAATCCTAACCCCGGTCATTCAAAGCCATCCATCATAGAGGAAATGGAATTTTTGTAATTTATCACAGCAATATTGTAACTTTTTCGTACGCATAGTTACCTGGATTGATTTGAAAGTAATTTATACGCCACGATAGTAGCATAAGCTGCGAGACTTACACTTCCGAAAAAAAATCTGATGTGGGCAACACATGCTTTCCTTATATAATGCAATGAATTTGCTACTTTTACAGTAAAAAAAATAGGTTTTTCTTATAGTAGATACTTATATTCTTTCCAAGATATTGAATTTTCGACAATTAGTCGTCATTTTCATTGATTTAGCGTCATTTTTATCCATTTGGCGAGATTTTCGTTCATTTGACAACATTTCAAAAAGTCGCCAAGTTGGCGACATTCCGCCAAAATCTCGCCAAGCGTTATGCACTAAGAAATAAGTTATTCTTACAGCAGATAAATGACTATTGGCGTTCAAATACAAAAGTATTATTCAAAGTATCTTTTTTCATGAATGGAACGAGCTAGATCCATGAGAATGATGTCATAAATTTATCGCATTGTATTACATATGAAAAGTGAACATGTTTCTCAATAGGAATAATTTTATTTTTATTTTATATGACTTTTTGATAATTTTTTTCAAAAATGTGCAATATCTCGAGAACGGTTCATGTTAGAGTTTTAAAATTTATGTCAATCGTTTTTAATGAAAACTTACATAAGAAATGTTTATTTGCGTAACTTTATTAGCGGTTTTGATTTTTTGACGATTCTTTCAAAATTTCACTCGAAAATTTAGGGGGGGGGGGGTTCAAATTAACGAAAATCTCGCCAAATGGATAAAAATGTCGCTTAATCAATGAAAATGACGACTAATTGTCGAAAATTCAATATCTTGGAAAGAATATTAGTATCTACTACAAGAAAAACCTATTTTTACTTTCCTTATATACATAATGCATAAGGAAAGTATTGTGATGGGGTCGAAAATTCGAATTCGAGTTTTCGACGGGAGATCACGTTTGAAGCATTCCTGATCACGAATCAAACATTTTTGAAGGGATGTCTGTGTGTGTGAAAGTATGTGTGTGTGTGGAGACGATAATTGACGAACGAATGGACCGATTCGAACGAAATTTGGTACAAAAATCACAATCCATAAGCACTGGAAGCCCATTGTTTTTATACGCAATCGAATGTTTAGAACCCCCCCCCCCCCTAAATTTTCGAGTGAAATTTTGAAAAAATCCTCAGAAAATCAAAACTGCTAATAAAGTTACGCAATAGACATTTCTTGTGTAATTTTTCATTAGAAAACGATTGATATAAGTTTTAGAACGCTAACATGAACCGTTTTGGAGATATTGCACATTTTTCAAAAAAATTATCAAAAAGTTATATAAAATAAAAAAATATTTCCTATTGAGAAACATGTTCACTTTTCATATGTAATACCATGCGATAAATTGGGTGACATCATTCTCGTTGATCTAGCTCGCTCCATTCATGAAATAAGGTACTTTGAGTAGTACTTTTGTATTTGAACGCCAATAGTCATTTATCTACTGTAAGAATAACTTATTTCTCCGTCCATAACGCTTAACGAGATTTTGGCGACGAATTTGGTGGAATGTAGCCAACTTGGCGACATTTTTAATTGTTGCCAAATTAACAAAAATCTCGCCAAATTGATAAAAGTGACGCTAAATCAATATAAATGATGACTCATTGAAGAAAATTCAATATCTTGGAAAGAATACCAGTATCTACTATAAGAACATTTTTTTTTAACTGTAAAAGTAGTAAATTCATTGCATTATATAAGGAAAGTCATGTGTTGCCCACATCAGATTTTCTGAAAACAGAAACACACATTTTTCAGTTAAATTGTGTATCAAATATCAGCTATGTAACATGCCCGTGTCATTCAAACAGCACATGCAATGACTAGATCGTTTGGACTCAAAATGGCGGTTGCGTCACCCTGTATATATAGGATCCTTAGCCAAAATCGTTTGAGACAATAATTCAGGCGGCTCTGGGGTAAAGTCAGTTCCACTGTATTGCATGTATTTTTATATCGAAGGACAAGGATTGAATTAAATACATATTTAAACTGTTAGTTTATCAGAAAAAAGTTAACTAATGAAATGCTGTGTCGAATAAAAACAGATGGGATTTTACTAACATTACCTGCAGATACAGGGCAGAATTCTTTGAGAAGAATACGGTTAGAAATTCTTTGTACAGGGTGCGGCAGAAAGAACTCCCCGATTTGGGAACTACGCCGCTAGGGGTATGGTAGGGGTAGAACAGCGGGGAGTGTGTCGTTAGACAGCTACGTTAATGCCGTTTTCAGTTGACGCTATGACTTGGGCGGGAGTTACTGTAAACATTGAACTCTGATCGGTATTGTGCGATGCTAGAGAACTCCCTCCGGCCTAAATTGGGTGATCTTTTCAGTGAATATGAAGAAAATGTGTGGTTTCAACAAGATGAGGCAACAGCCCACACATCTCGTCGTTCACTCGGAATTCTGAGAAAAATGTTTCCTGGTCATGTCATCTCCTTACGTGGTGACATTGGGTGGCCGCTGCGCTGGCCAGATTTGAACTCGCGCGATTTTTTTCTCTGGGGCCACCTCAAAGCCAAGGTATACCAACATAGTCCCCAAACTTTGGAAGCTCTCAAGGTGGCAATCACTCAGGAAATTGCTGCCATTCCGCCTGAAATGACCCGCAGGGCCATGGAAAGCTACAGGGAAAGGCTCAATCAATGTATCGCCAATGGAGGACGCCACTTAAGTGATGTAATTTTTAAAATTTGTTGATTTCAAACTGCATTATGTGTACTACTCAGGTATAAAAAATATTTTTTTCTACCTTGTTTCGTTTAGTTTCTATTAGCTTCCCAAACCGAGGAGTTCTTTCTGATGCACCCTGTATAATCCTCAAAGCATTATGTCATTTAAGTTTTGTTTCCTTTTATCTAACTGCATGAACTCTATAATCAAAATCAAACTCTAATTTTGACTATTTGTGCTCGCTTCTAATGCGTATCTTTAAATTCAGGATTGATGAAATTCGAGTTTGTTTCTAACCATTGACAAGTGTTAAGCCCTTCCTTAAATAGATGCACAAACCGCTACTGGCCAATTCTGAAACTTCCTTGTGCACGCAGTCATCCTTTCGTGCTGTTTCTCAACTACAGGTTTCTGGAATTTGGTTTTAGAAGATATTTTGAGATGGTTTAATTTTACTTTTCACATATGAAATTATGTACAATAAAAGTTGTCTCTAGAGTGATACAAAATATCCTGCTATAATTGTTGATTACTTAATGCTCTTAAATTATAATAAGATTTTCATAGATCGTAGTTATTATGCAGTATACAGTACTTTAAAAAGCCATATTTTTGTAATAATACTTGATGTTAGAGTTGTAGTCTGGAGGCTATGGCCTTAAATATGATACAGTCCTCCCCCCCCCCCCCTTCCCCGAATTATATTACAACAGCCTTTTACAGCAACGTTTAGTATTTTCTACTGAAATTGTATGGCAAGAATTCAAGAGTTGCAATATTGTGTGATCCAGTGTGATGCACTAATGTGTGATCCAGTTTAAGAATCCATGTTTTTCAAAGTTTTAAAAATATATTTTTCTCTACTAATACTAAGTTTTCTCTGAATAATGATGTCAGAGTTGTAACCTGGAGCCTATATTCGTAAATGTGCCCAGCGAATTATATTACAACTGGTTTTTAACACTTTACAACATAGTTAAAAATCTGATGTGGGCAGCACATGACTTTCCTTATATAATGCAATGTATTTATTACTTTTATAGTAAAAACAAAATAGGTTCTTCTTATAGTAGATACTTATATTTTTTTCAAGATATTGAATTTTCGTCAAATAGTCGTTATTTTCATCGATTCAGCGTCATTTTTATCGATTTGGCGAGATTTTCTTTGATTTGGTAACATTTAAAAAAGTCGCCAAGTTGGCGACATTCCGCCAAAATTTCGCTAAGCGTTATGGTCGGAGAAATAATTTATTCTTATAGCAGAGAAATGACTGTTGGCGTTCAACTACAAAGGTATTACTCAAAGTATCTTTTTCATGAATGGAACGAGCTAGATCCACGAGAATGATGTCACTCAATTTATCGCATGATATTATACATATGAAAAGTGAACATGTTTCTCAATAGGAAATATTTTTTCCTATATAATTTTTTTTTTTAAATGTGAAATATCTCTAGAACGGTTCATGCTAGCATTCTAAAATGTATGTTAATTGTTTTTTAATGAAAAATTACATAAGAAATGTCCATTTGCGTAACTTTATTAAAGGTTTTGATTTTTTGATGATTTTTTCAAAATTTTGTTCGAAAATTTAGGGGGGTTCTGGACATTCGATTGCGTATAAAAACAATAGGTTTCCAGTATTCACGGATTATAATTTTTGTACCAAACTTCGTTCGAATCGGTCCATTCGTTCGTCAGTTACCGTCTCCACAGACTCACTGACACACACACAGACATCACCTCAAAAATGTTCGATTCGTGATCAGGGATGCCGTCGAAAACTTGAATTCTCGACCCCGTCACAATACTTTCCTTATACATTATTGTATACAAGGAAAGTAAAAAGTGTTTATGACTTTGTTCATTCTGTCTGTCCGTTCGCACGATAATTGCTTTAAAAATGACTTTATCAAAATGAAATTTAGTTTGTTGTTGAGACAGTCTGTGGGACATATGGGAATGTAAATGAATAATATCACCCAGTTAGTTTTGGATTGAAAAAATGAAATACATTGAATCATATGGGACCTCATTTTTCAAACATTTTTTAAGCAAAGCTAGTTAAATATTCAAATTATCCCATAAAATATATGAAAAAAATCTCAGCAAAATATGTTCGGTATTTTTTTAAATAAAAATTAAAATAATTAGACCCGTATAATATGAAGAGATCACGTGACCCATTTCAAAATAAAATATAGCATCCATCTTTTTCCCCAGAGTAAAAATCGTGAATTAAGTTCTGTTAAATATATATTTGTGTTGCATCCATCCTAAAACCGTGTTATTTTTGCGTCTTTTCTGTGCATCTATATTCTGCGCCAACGCAATTACAATATTTTTCAGTTTAAATGATCATCAAACTCTGATTATTTCTACAACGAAGCCTAATTTTAATGGATGCAGAGTGTAAACAAGTGATTGTAAGATGAGTTGTATTAGAATTGCTGGATTTTTTTTCTACAAAATTATTTAACCCTGGAATAAAATATATGAATGAAATATTCATTGCTTTTACATAGAGAGCCAGACGATTTATATTTCAATGACGTCATTTGAATAAAGTTCATTTTTATCGATGAAGTTTTCAAGTAAAATAAATTATTGAAGTTCTGTGATAATTAAAAAAATATCACAGCTGAATGTATCGCATTTTAGAGATGTTTAAATAAAATTGCATTTCAGTTGGAAAGTGTTTCATAATCAATGCTTTATGAATAATTGACCTTTCTTGTTACTGTATAGTTTAGTATTTTTTAGTAAAATTGGATAGCAAGAGTTCAAAAATTGCATTATTGTGTGGTTCAGCGTATTATTGTGTGATACATTAGTGAAAAATATTGCATCAATTGATTACGTTTTGTTGGGAACTGATAATTTACACAGTACAAGGTGTTTCAATCAGATCAGCAAGAATGGGCTTTGCTTTTGATTATATGATATTGCATACATCTTACATGAAGTGTGTTTACAGTGTCTTAAATAAAGTAAACTATAACAAGAAAATTGTGAAATACGCATACAGGATCATTTTAAAATTGTTAACAACGAGTTCTGCAAATTTGTACTTGCATGAACTGTAACTGTTCATACAGATATAAACTGTTCATACAGATATTTTTCAAATCAGCAAAGGTTGGTTCAAAAATTTTAAGAAACATCAAATTCTCATATATTTATATTTTATTTTAGACTTGTCTGTAAAATACTACTTCTCTTGAGCATTTAAGATATATTTTTACTCAAATCTTCTTTTATTTCGTACATGAACGTAATTCTCACTATTCTACATAGACATTGTTTTGCATTCTGTTGCACTATTACACACAGGTGATTATATATCCGGCCGCCCACCTTGCTGCTCTATGTTCAAGGATGAGCGGGATGGTCTGGGCTTTCGACACAGGTGATTATGCACAGATGATTTGTACTGTGAACAAACACAACACCAGCATTAATCGAGATATCTCTGTCTAGATTTTTAAATACTGTGTCACGATTACCTAGAAAACTTCTTGATAGATTCAGGGTTCCTATGTACTTCAGTATTTTTTTACATTTTAAAGAACGCTTAAAAATACTTTTTTCTCCTAAAATCTTTGAAATTCCTTATTGTTTCATGTCAAGAAATGTTTAAATGATGACATAAATTGCCGATAACTTAAATTGAGTGTAATTGATTACAACACTACTTTTTATAGTTTAATTTTACTAAGAGTGAATTTGAACAGTGAAATGTATAAACTTTATTTTTAATTGAAATATTTTTAAACTAAATGCATGTTATTTTAATAGCTTTTATTTTGGCGTTAATGGAACATTCAATACATGTTCCACTAATACTGTTTTCAGTCTGTGTAATGTGCAAAAGTCAAGAAGTTATTTGTGTATACGTTGAACATTTTAATAGAAATAGCCATATAATGTAAATGCGCATGTGTATGCCACATGTAGATACTTTCTAATTTTGCAGACATTTTTCTGGCGAAATACAAACCTCCCCCTTTTTTTGGTGTATAGGCAACAATATTATACTTATTTTGTCATATATAGAACCTATAATAGACCAGATCATGTAAAACTGCTGCACAAAATGGTTTGACAGGATTCATATTCAATTTCTGAAACTAAATTCCCTGACTTTTCCAGAGGGAATTTCATAAATTTCCAGGGTTGCCACAAACATTGTATAAACAGGGATGATTTCCTTTTGTAACAATAAATTAAATTACTTGTTGTCATCTATTATAATAAATAATTTAAAACCTACCTAAATAATGCAGAAAACTTTTGGATCATAACTTTTATACTTCAGAAATAAAATCTTACTTTCTTATTGCTTAATATCTTACTCATAACTTTACAATAAAAGGAAAGTTAAAACATTACATTTCTCTCTATATTAAAAAAAAAAAATTATCTGCAGCTGCTGACCATTTTAAATGGGACATTGTTTCCGTATTCTAAAAGAAAATATCATACATATATTGAAAAAGGTCTTGAAAGGAAATTACTTTCCAGTTCAACTCTGAAATTTTCCAGGTTTTGATGAAAATATGTATATCCCTGACTTTTTTATTCCCTGACCTTTCCTCATGCTTATGAATCCTCTTTGATCTAACTTATTATTGATTGTGCACAAAGTCACCTTCTATACTTATGGAACTTATTATTTGGAAATAATTACTTCTTAAAAGCAATATTTTTTATTAATCTAATGTAACTGTTATCATACAGTTCAAAACTTTTTAGCAAATTTATATTTTTATTTAATATTGAATTCAATTTTTTTTATTTGGAGGAATCCTTGCAATATTTCTTAAAATCTCAGGGAACCCTTTCTGGCTAACACATATTGGGTTCATCAAGGGCAAATTATAAAATTGATGCATAAAGCAGTAAGGTTAATAAATCATAATTAACTCATATTTTTGAATAAAATATTACATGGTTACAATAAATTAATACTGTGTTCATATAATGTAATGGTAACCTGCACATTTTAAACTTTCTGACAGTAACAAAGCAAACAGTAGTAAGTTGTAGGTGGCAGTGTCATCAATGCTCGTAGCAAGAGGGAGGAGTGAAATTATGTTCCGTTATTCATTGGTGAAACTTGGTATTAAATTTGTATAATTTTTGTTCAGAACAGACATTTCAGAAATTTGTGTTATTTCCTTCCTCATTTGTATTTTTTATTAACAAAATGTACCTGGTATTGCCCAGGATTTAAAAAGTGACCCTCTAATAAATACTAAACTGGAACTCACAGTGAATTCCTAAAAACGAAATGACATTTTAACAATATGTTCGCTTATAACAAAAATAAAATAAAATTTTGTTGCATGATATATAGCTATGCCACGACCACTTATTTTAAATCCCAGACAATGCCGGGTACATTTTCTAGTTAAGTAAAAGTATTGAATGAAAAATACAATGTTTCTAAAGTTCAACAGAGTCAAATGCATTTAGACTTTGGGTGAGCTATGCAATAAAACAACACTCTTATACAGAAATTTAGTTTTTACTAATCCCTAGTAAAAATATATATCATGATATTTTGGTATAAAATTTCATTTTGTTTAAATGGATTTTTGCTGAAATGAAAGGTGGTCATTAAATTCTTTCAAACAATTCTATAGTAGTAATTGCTTTTCCCTTGAAAAATTTTAATTTTTTGCTGTTAAAGAAATAATACAAGGAACTGTCCTATATTTGTGCTATTCAATAATCCTTGCAAATTAACAATTAAGAAGGACAGCAAAATAAAAATTGTATTTCAAAGAAGTATACTTATTTTAATTCAATATCAAGTAAAACAAAACATATATTGATACTTTCAATTAAACAGATATCAACCCTTCCATCATTTTCAGTTTTCTTTGTTAACCTATGAATTGAAAATTTTCGCACTCCTTTATTAAATGTAGTTAGATTTGGAAGTTTTAAACAATTTTATAAAATAAAGTTAAGTTGAAGGTATTAACATTTAAGTTGAAGATATGTATCATCTTTAAATACATTTTAGAAATACTTGAAATTATTTTATTAAATTTTTATAAATGCATGAATCTTCTTTTTAGCATGTAAAAAGTGAATAAAAATTTCCAAAACTGAAGGAGTTAGGCTTTTGGAGCTAGCTCTTTTTATAAGTTAACATGGCAAAACTAAAAAAAGCAGCAGCAGGAAAATATTCTCTTAAGAAGATATTTTTCTTCATACGACTTGTTTTATTTTCATAGTGTTCATCTATTGAAAATACTATCTAACCTCTAATTTGTTTAGTTTTTAGAATTTATTTTTAGCTGCTTTTCCCTGAGCATGGATGTTGAAAATACGAAGACTTGTGCTTTTTTAAAAAATTGATAAAATAATTTAGAAGTATTATATTATTTTTGTAAAATGAATGTTGTTGATTGTTGAAACCCAGACCGTCCGACCTACCAGAAAGGTGTAAGGTAACTGTTTGGACGGTCGGGAAGTGCCACCCAATTCAGACCGGAACCCAGTGGGGGAGGCATCCACAGGGACCGTACCCCCCTTCCCCTACCACCAACCTCTCGGAAGGACTTTCGGACCCACATGTTTAACGTGATCGTACTCCGCATGAACACGGCGGCAGTTTTGGCAGTGGCTGGAATCGAACCCGGGCCTACCGAGTGCAACTCCAGCGCGCTAACCAATGGGCTACCGCGCCCTGTAAAATGAATGTGTAACTTTTCAGTAAATATAAAAAATACTAACTATTTTACCAATACAGTAGAACCTCGATTATCCGACCCTCATTTAACCGGAAAGATCCATTAACCGACATCGGTTTCCAGTTGGATCAGGGCATTTTGGAATCTTTAAAACGGTGTTTCTAAAAGAAATTAATAAAAAAATTACTTTTTGAAGGAGAATCTGCATCTACAGTTTCAATACTAGAGTTTTGGAAATCTGTCAACATTAAAGACTGCATTTATATGATCACTGAAGCATGGAAATGTATGCCGCAATTGAAACTAAGACGAAGTTGGAGAAAACTTTTGCCAAATTTTTCAACTGCCGCAGATGAAAATGTTACAGGCATTGCAAAAGATGGTGTTACTGAATTTTCAAACATTTTTAGCATGATGCCAGGTTTTGAAAACTGTGGGATTAAAGAAATCACAGATTGGTTGATTTGTGACATGGAAGATGCAGGCTTCCAGTTGCTTAACGATGAGGAAATTATCGCAGAAGTCCGACATTCTCCAAAAGATGAAGAAGATGATGATGATGAAGGCGGGAATGATTCCCAAGTAAAGATTAGTAACAATTATGCTTTTGAGTGTTTTTCAAAATGCTTTGCTTGGTTGGAACAACAAGAACAGTGTGATTCCTTTGAACTAATGCTTTTAAAAAACTTCGTGACAGAGCTGCACGACAAAGGATGACCAATTTACGCCAGATGAAGCTTCCATTTAAATCATTGTAAGTTTTTGTTTCAAAATAAATTTTCATGTACTACTACACTGTACTGTAATTTGAATTTAGATATTTATTTAGTAGTTTAAATAGTCATAATAGCAGTTCGATGACGATGTTACATATTAAACTAGATGGTTATTGAAAAATTCTCTATTATCCGATGTAGGTTCGGTCCCAATTACATCAGATAATCGAGGTTCTACTGTACTATTCTTCTATCTTTTGTACTTATTCTTTCAATTTCAGAACATTGGTAATAAGTAGAGGGTGGATTTTTATGCTTTTGCATATTTTTCTCCCACGATAAAAATGAATCAATCTCAATAAATCTTGACATTTAAAAGCAATCTGATCAATATAATGTAATTTTATATAACATAATTTTGCATATAATTGCATATATCAGATTAATTGCAAAATAATTGCATATTTATACTTTTTATCATTTGTAATAAAAGATGAAGCAATACTAATAAAAAATTAATATGTATCAAACCTCTTTCACGAAATGATGTGCCAAATTAAGGTTCAAGTTGGAACACATTAAATTTAGGTTTTATTTGACAAAGCGATGGATGATATATGGCAAATGACAGCATATTACTTTTGTAGTAGAAAAAGTGCTACATGACAATGTGTTGGTGTTTTCATTGTACGCCATACTTTACATAATGAAAGATGGAAAAAGGTTGAAAGTTATTTTATCCAGGTAGCTGAAATATTATAGCCAGATAGCAGAAATAGTGTGGCATGGTAATAGGTGCCGCAGATTGATTTAAAATCTTGCAACTTTTTTTCAGATTATTATTTTTTATTTTACATGCACACATAGACTAACTAATGATGGTCATTTGTCATTTTTTTTCCTTTCACCCAATTAAACATGACTGCATGGAATTTGAATGGCATTTTCGATGAGTCCACAAATTCGTACCTATAACATCTTGTTTTCAAACATCAAAAATTTCAATTTTCAATTGATCTCTGAAATCTAGTTGAGTTTCTCTTTCTTAATATGGCTAGAAAAATAATTTGCAGTTTTAAAACGTGATTTAAAATATTCTTCTGGTGAATAATTTCTGTTCATTTTTGCTAAAATTTCGTTACCAAAATTTGAAAGAAGTGTTTCAATCGATTCTTGGAAATTAGTTAAAGTTATTCTTTGTCAAAATGCCAAGGAAAAATAGCTGTTATAGAATGCAATACAACAGACTTCTGATTGATTATTAATTCCTAGATACCAATTTTCGACATTGCGTGTGGAAACCCAAACTATGTTTTTTGTATCTTCTATCGATTTCGAGTAATATGCAGAACTCCCAATTTTGAAAAGGAAAGTCCCAAATTTAAGAGTATTTAAAAAGTCAAATTTTATATTTTAGCAAAACTTGATATAATTACTCCCCCCCCCCCAATATTTTGTCAAAATTTACAATTAAGTATATTTATGTTTCTAATACCACATTTTCATAAATGAAGGCATTTTCAAAGACTGTTCAGAGTATCATAAAAACTGCATTTGTACGTGATCCTTGGAACTGTGTTAAATATTTTCCACTTTTGTGATCTGTTTGTATCAACTAAAATTTTAGTGTTTTTTACAGAACTACTTTTCAAACACATTATTAATGAAATGATAATACATTTTCTAAATAATGTTATTAAAATAATGATTATTCGAGAACATAAATTGGAATTTGATGTCTTTGCATCAAAAATTTACATCTTTATAAATTTAATTCATTAATATATTTCATCCTAATACATGTAATATAGCAATTTTAACTATAAAAATAAATTTTAGAACTAATTTTGTTTTAAATGGACAAAATTTTAATATTCTTTGTTTTAAATGGACAAAATTTTAATATTCTTTGTTTCTCAGGATTCACTTTAATCGAACCCCACAAGGGCCACCCATATAAATTGAGAGTTTCCTCAACATTTGATTTCTCACTTCTTGTGAATATGTATTTTATGTCTTCTCCTCCCCTAAAAAATGAAGGACCCCCCCCACTCGAGTAATGCCTGTCTCCTTCCCCTTATGGGTGGACTTGAGCCCATAGCAACCACTTAATTTATAGTATTCAAAAGCGAGATTAGTGTTTGTATCAAGAACTAAATTTAAATCTAGTTAAATGAGCTAAAAGCTGTGAAAAAGTAAAAGAATATAGTAACATTGTGAATAAATATGTTTTACTTCTAATTATTAAATATAAATGTTTATTTATTCTCTAAAAAGAGATAAGATGTTACAGTATTCAGATTTGCTTAACATATGACTTGTAATTGACTTGTTTGATGTATTCCATATGAAGAGCGGATATGCTGTTAGTTTTAAATAAATGCAACAATTAATTTTGAGCTTTATTTTTCTTTAAAATAAGCAAATGAGCTTTTTTTATTTTGCTTTATTATTTTTAGCATATTATTTAAAAATTAATGCTAATTATTTTAATTTATTTAACTATTTCAACATGGGTATCCTATCGGATATACATTATTTCTTTAGCAAACATAATTTTATATAAGTATGACCTTAGTACCTCCCACCTCCAAACACAAAAGAATAAATGTATTGCAGTCAGAGATCAAAATAGAATTTTCCCAGAAGAGTAAAAATACTCCCTTATTTGATTTGAAGGAGTATTTTGCTTTCCAGAGGAGTGATTTTTAACAAATGTACACTTACCCTCAAATTTCCAAGTATTTATTAAATTTATTGCATTTTGTATGAAAAAAATTATAGGGTTATCGTCCAACAGGATATACATTTTTGATATTTAATGTGATAAATTTCTGAAAAAACAAATAAATAAAGAGTGCCTGCACTGATAATACTATGCTTGTTTGTCACCAATCCTCTGGCTGCAGTTTACTTTCAGTGTACATAAATTTGATGTGCTGTAGACAATGTTCTTACCAGATGTTCTTACCGATGTTCTTACCATCCTCTAACACCCTGTGTACACCAATTTGATGTAAACATGGAGTTAAAAAGCGCATTACGCAAAGGATAAAAATCAACTTTTGTTATGATGAATTTGTAAAGGTATATGTGATGCCAGATAAAATAAGAAATTGCTTATTTTCAAGCCAAATCTGTTTAATTTGCGATTCTAAAATTGATTTTTTTTTCTTTTTTGTTTACAAAATTGATGCGTATAAAAAAAGTACATATTACTTAATTTATAAAGAGTATTTGCTTATTTTATAGCATGAAATACCCGTGTAGAGGCGTTATCTTGATCTCTGATTGCAGTATTACACAGCAGGATGCAATTCCTACATACCACTTGTGTTGAAAAATTATTTTCACACAGTATTTTTCACTTTTCAAATTTGCCATGCATCTAGGCAATAAGTGCAAGATTAACATATATTAAAAAAAATAATAATAAAATCAAAAGTGGTGTTTTTGGAGATTTTTAAAATTAAAAACTTTGAAAATGAATCAATTTTTTTTATTTTTCAAGTTAGTTAGCAAATTAGTCCATAAAAATAACTTTAAAATGAGCTATACCATTACTGGTTACAAAAATAAGAATCTTTTTATGAATGGCACTTATGTGAAATTCAGTTTTTTCTGAAAATCTGTAATAAAAAACTGAGCCCCCCCAAAAAAAAAAAAATTCCGATTTTTCATATATTCTATAAACTAAAAACCATTGAAATCTGGGACGTCAAAGTTCAGACCCCTGGTTGACTTGACATGGAAATGACCTATATATGCCCTTATTAAAAGTAAATTAAGTATGTAACACACTTACTGTACAATCCACCTTTAATTCTTATGTTAAAATTTTAATTAGTAAACAGTGAAAATTATTTAATTAAAAGTTAAAACTTTTGTTGCTATTTGGTAATTATTTTTGGTAATTATTTAAATTCAAGCTGGTCTTTAATGAAAAGGTGCAAAAATGAGTTCAATTGACTTGACTGATTGATACTACACTGGTGTCCATAATTAAAGTTACAAATACAGTTCTTGCAATAATTCAAAATAGCTACAACTAATATTTAAAAAATTGATGTCATATATAAAGTGGGGTACGGTAAATGTAATGTAAACAGTAAGCATCCAGTGTTTGTTAAATAGTTAAAAGGGTATGTCTGGTAAGAAAAAATGAAAGTGACCATTTTCCAAATCAGAGAATTTCACTTATAGAAGTGTGTTTTTTGCAGGAAAAATCACAATACAGACTGATTTCAGTTAAAATCCATTTCCGTAATTGTTTAGATGATGGACTGAGATGGAGAGCCACCAACAGGCTTGAATCTGGCCAGTCTCCAGTAGAGGTCACTCGATGGTTACTGGGGCACCAATTCCAAACAATGGGTACTGGGGCACCAAATCCAAATCCAACATTATTTGCACAATGCCATTGAGAGATGATGGCTGCAGAGCTCTCTCAGGACTTCACTGCTGCGTCTGGAACAACAATTTCTAGGCAAATTGTATACAGACGCCTAGCAGAGAAGGCTCTTTACGACCAGAGACCAGTGGTATATGTCCTCCTCAATAAATCGCAGACAGCCCGTCTTTCGTGGAGCCAAGCACACCATTTTTGGACTCCACAAGATTGGTTCCGTGATGAATCGAGATTCAGTACCCAAAGTGATTTCTGACAAGTCTTCAGCTGGTGAGAGCAAGGGACCCGCTATCGTCCCTCCAATGTAAGAGAAATCGATCACTTTGGTGGAAGTGGAATCCTTGTGTGGGGAAGCATCATGTTGGATTGCCATATACACCACTGTACGTCTTCGATGCGAAGACTGTGACCACACAGTGATATAGGAATGAGGTCCTTGAATCTTTGTAAGGTTTTTCTGGGGAACTGTAGGTGAGAACTTTATTTTTATAAGGGATATTGAGTTCAACTTGTCAACAATTTTCTGGAGGAAGAGGGTATTTGCCGTATGGTGTGACCAGCAAAGTTGCTGAACCTAAATCCTATAGAGCATGTTTGGGATGCTTTAGGAAGAGGCATTACACAATGTCAACCCCCTACCAGGATCCTCCAGGTGTTAAAATCCTCACTTTCAGAAGAATGGGATTGGTTAACACAAGCTATGATCAACAACTTTATTTACAGTATGAGAGCCTGTTGTGCGGCTTGGCCACACTCTTTATTAGCTTTTTCCCGGCCATTCGTTCAATTGCTCTATGTCCTAGGACGAGTCGGATGGTCTGAGCTTTCGACACTCTTTATTAGCCGGACCATTTTGGAGATATGATGTATCAAGGTATGGCCATTTTTGGTCTGATTTGCATATCGCAAAAAATATACCTCCTGTTTATTTTGTTATGTTACTGTTGGCTGTCTCATAGTAGGGGACATTTATGTACAAAATTTCATTACAATAAACCAATTATTTTTCAAGATATCACATTTTTTGTGTTTGTAACCTTAATGTTAGACACCAGTGTATATTGGGAGACTAAAAATAGTAAATAATAGGAATGAGAAAGACTCTATATAATACATTCTATATACAACTTTGAAATTTACTCATAATCTAAATAAAATTAAAAATAATATTACAGCTTTAAAAAAGGTTAGTCTTTAGTAGTTTGTATGAAAACTGTTTTGTGGAAGCTTCTTCCAATGAAGGAAAAAAAAGTCAGGTTGTAAACCCCTTTTCTTCCACCATATTGGAAGATGTGGAAGAAATTGAAAAACTGAATTTTATTTATACAGTTGAAACCTGCAATATATTATATGTATTCAAAAGATACTGAGCTTGTTTGAATTGGATAAATGGGATTGCAATTTTAATCATCAAATCAGGGTAAATAATTTGGTCACTTTATCTTTTACATGACTAATGAAATCAAAGAATTTATTAAATTAAAGTGCAACTATATTTATCTATAAATATGTATAAAATTTTGACTATATACTATTAATTTAAAATAAAAATAATAAAGCATATGTACAGTAAGTATAAAAAAAAAGATATTGTACTTATAGTGTATGTGAACAATTTACTTGTTAAAGACTGGATAATTAATTTATTTAAATTTTCTTTCCAGTGTTCTGGGAGCTGCTGTATAAGTAATCTTGTTTAATGTGGTAATGCAATCCATCCTGTAAAAAATGTTATGAATAAAATATTTTATTACATACTTTTCAATAATGATGATTCTCTTAAAAAAAAAAAAAAAAAAAAACTAAAATATCACTATATAAGAGTAGTAATTATATAGTTTTGAAGTATACACTGTTTGCTGTAAAAAGTAGTGAACTAGTGAATTTATATACGCAACAAACTAGTGAATTTATATATGCTGCCAAATTTTGTAGTAACATATTATTCTATTTGACTAAGTTTAATAAATATATCCAAAGTTCTAAAAGGTTGATATGAGTAAAATTAATGTGCCTTTCCACTTAAGTAACTTGATTGGGGATTTTGTGTATAGCTTTCAGTTTCTTCTGAAGTGATAGATGAAATACGTATTTCTTTCGGTCGGATTTTTCTACACTAGGAGAAACTTGACAACTCTGATTTATTTCATGCTTTCTGAAGTTTTTTCTGATTAAAATTTTTAAGGACCAGTAAAAAATGATTTACTGATAAATATAAAAAAAGAAAGAATATATACTTAAATAAATCGAAAATGTACCATTACAAAGTAAAAACTTTGTCAAAACAGAGAGCACTGTAACAAATAACAGTATTAACTAGTTTTGGAGACAAAAAAAAAAACCTACTTCAGGAGAAAAAAAAAAAGGCAGAGCAACCACACCAGCAAAATCAATTAAAATGACATCTGCCACAGAAGCAAAACAGCATAACTGTCTTTTGGGCAGACACCTTGCTTTTATTGATGCAGTTGCTCTATCTTTTTATCCTGAAGAAGGCTAAGGTTTGCTTTTGAAACTGAGTGATACAGTTACTATTATGTTTTAAAGTTTTTACTTGATAGTTATTTTTGTAGCAATTTGAGCAATTTAGTTATTTAACTTGTTTTATAATTCAACTATATTAGGTACAATATCCAGAGTTTCCCCCAGGCACTTTTGGAAGGGCGCAGCGCCCTGCCTGCCCTTTTTTTACCAGAACAGCCCCCTCCTTGCCCTTTGTACGGGAAAAGCGCCCTCCCTGCCCTTTTGTTAGCAGATCATATCCCCTGCTTAGCCTTTTGTTAAGAGAGCAATGTATGTCCTCAAACGAAATTCAACCAGTTCAGATAAGTCCCAGAACCCTTTCTCTGCGTTCATTACCGTAAGTTTTGATCGTGTCTATCTCTGTCTCTCCCCCCCCCCCCTTTGCTCCCTCCCTCCTCCTTCAAAGAAAGAAAA
Organism: Amaurobius ferox; assembly: GCA_951213105.1. Lineage (NCBI taxonomy): Eukaryota > Metazoa > Arthropoda > Arachnida > Araneae > Amaurobiidae > Amaurobius > Amaurobius ferox. The sequence goes on from OX578146.1 coordinate 100,249,811, forward strand.
AGGGTGATCTAGTGCCAATAAAAGAAGATTGACAGCCCCATATCACTTCTTTCCTTCACTGAAAGAAACAAAACGGAAAGGGGAATATTAAGCACGTACATTCCTTCTTCCATCTAATGAAAACTTTCAAAACAGTTTTCTTTTTTAACTTAATTTTTTGTTAAATTATTTCAGGTTTGATATGCATTTGAGTTATAAAATTCTGTAAATGTAAACCCCGTACGCATATTTGCACTAAAACAAATATTTAAAAATATAGATTTCCGGACTAGGGTTCTTTGCGCCATTTGCGGGAAGATGTTTACGTTGATTCCGCCGATTCAGTCAAAACCCGAGGATGATAGAAATTAGAAAGGGTGTGGTGAAAAGTTGTTAGATTAGCGCGGTGGTTTTAGCCGGCTTGAATGGGAGAGCTTATTTTCTTTATATTGTTTAGTAATTGCCTTTAGCTACCAGCCTAGTGGCTTTTTGAAAATTCTCTTAATATACTTTCTTCATGCTTAATATGCTTTTCTTATGCTGCAGACTGCGTATCTCCGCTACGCGCGAAAGTCACGGCTAAAAGTACTCCTATTTTTTGTTCGTGTAATAGCTATCGACTGTGTATTTGTCCACCGCCGCCCTTAGAGAGGATCGGACATCACTCAAGTGGTGGGACCCGGACTCCCCACCAATCTTTGAGGGAGGAGAAGACATAAAAAATGCACAAATGAGAAAAATGAAACGTGAAAAGGAACCCAGGAATTTGTATGGGCGGCCCTGATCTGACCACTACGCGTTATATACAGTATAAGGAAAACTCCGCTCCATGTAATAATGATACACGGACATGTGTGTATCTGACCACGGCTGCCTTTAAGAAGGGTCGGGCACCCAATAATTTTTTGAGGGAGGAGATGACATGAAGAATGCACAAAAGAGGAAAACGAAATATGAAGGCTAACCCAGAAATTTGTATGAGCGGCCCTGACCCGACTACTACGCAGACGGATGTAGTACGCGTTATATATAACATAATGATAACTCCGCTAAATGCAATAACGATTCGACATATTTAATTCGTGTAGCAAATTTACAAAATTAAGCGCTTTCTTTTAACAAGTGTATGTAATCCGCATACAATAATGATATATACCTTGTGCAGACGCGTGCAAATCGTGTGACATTGTGTTATGAACACGTGCACTATGCGGGCTTATGGATTAACAGATTAGCCCGTTGACACGACATCCGCATAGCAGATTTGAAACACAAAATAACCCCCCTCATATCAGCAGACTCGTCTTTGACTCGCTCCGCGGACGCATGCAATAATAATAAAGGTCATTTAATAACGATGCGCCCGCTTTAGGGAGGTATGCAGTAGTACTCGCCCGCTACGCGAGTTTACGCCTAAAGATACGGACACACGAACGTTCGTTTCTTGCACTCTTAATAACTCTGCTCCATGGAATGATTAACTTAGCACCTAAACATTTGCTAATCCATTGTTCAATACTTTCTTTATAGTGATTTTATGGAGCTTTCTAGAATTTTATTTAGTTATTTAAATCAGGTGTTTTTTTTTGTTTTTTTAATCAATGCATAACAAGCAATTAATAAATATTTTCAACGCTTAAATATATCTTATCCCTTAATATTATCTAACTTCATTGACTCATGAGAAAATACTATAAATCAAAATTTAATATTCTCCTTTTTTTTTAAATTTAATAAACTCTAAATTTATATAAATTCAATAATTGCAATTGCTAATAAACCCAACTGCTCAAGACTATAATTGCATTTGATGTAAAAATAGCATTTATTCAATGATAAATTTGTTCTCAACAAAAGAAACATTTTCATACCTTAGTGGTGGTGGCTACAGTCCGATGAAGCCAAAATGCTTTGGAATGAATAACATTTTGTAAAATAAAGTTCAATAAAGCTATTCGATTTTTTCAGATTCATTTATATTGTTTACAGGATTTCAAAGTGCTATAAATGACTCACTAACTGTTTATAGCTAGTTAGTACTTTAGTTTTCACAACGATTTTATCTGGATGCTTAGACCATAGACTTCAGGTTAAAATATAAAATTATTTTACGAACTTGTTTTCCAGTATATAAATTAAACTTATCGGACCTGAAATCAACCTGACCTATCATCTATAAACGTGCCTGGCGGCACATAAATATCTACTTGAATATGTATATTTTCGTTTCTTTTGTTCAAACCTAACCAATCATTACACATTTTTACAATCTCCAATTTCATTTAATGCCCTGATTTTTTAAACAAAATAAGATTATCTCATACTTATGCACAAATATTTCCCCAAGGAGTAAGTGACAGATTCAGCTGAAACAATAGTAACATTTTAAGTAAATTAAAGCTTTCCCACACATTGGAAAACCCAGGTTAAAATACTAAAATATCGAAATTATAACCACTATACTTCGCAAACAAAGAGCTCATCCAAAATCCAATTATATACACTTGTAGGGATTTCAAAGAGCTATATTCTTGCATAATTGTTTACAGGTTTAGTTTTTGAGATAGCATTACAAACTTGAAAAGGGGAAATTTTCACTCTTCTTCAACTCGGCAAAACGATTACTCGAAAACTATAAGCACTTTTTAAAAATATTAGTATAGATTTAGCAACTAAGTTTCCTAATACATATTTTTATCCCTTACTATTTATATCTGTCTTTTATGGTTTCGAAGATATTTCGAGTGAAAATAAGCAAAATGAAAAAAAAAAACACTTACTCGGACAGATACTTTATGTTTTTCAAAAAACAAGTTCAAAATATTAAAAAATTGAAATTAATTTTATATATTCACAATCTTGACGCATTTTCTACAAAACAAGAAAATATATTTACATTTTTGTCTATTAGACTTGGAGGTATACGCAACAAAAGTGTTTACATTTTTTTGCAATGCTCTAATTTTCGTCATAAAAATCCCAAGCATAAATGTTATTCAAACATAAAAAAATATGTGCCCTTTTTTTCTAAGAAGTGCCCTTTTTCTGGTAACAGCACCCTGCCCTTTTTTAACCCTGGGGGAAACTCTGCAATATCAATTTCTACTTTTTGAGGTAAATCAATATTTAAATAATATCTATATATATAAACATTTTATAGTTTAACTATTAGGTATAATATCAATTTCTGCTCTTGGAGGTATCAGACAAGTATGTAATTTCATTACAGCTGTGCTGACCATCTGCTGTAAAACTTCATCATCTTCACATTTAACTTCAAGAGTGCGGACATTTACAACAGCACTCTTTCTATCAACAGTCACTGTTATTTTTTCACTTCTTACAATTTTACTCACTGAATCTTCTCCAAACATTTCAGCAAGCATTTCCATAAGGCATTCAGTAAAATGCATTTTATCAACTTTTACAGAAGCAGGCAATGTTTTTGGAGTCAGATCAGACTTTTCTGCTTTTAATATGGCAGCAACTACAGCATCAGCATACATATCATTCACTGGGCTAGCAGTCCACTCTAGAACTACAACTTTTGATTCCTGGAATATCGTTATTGCTTCAAAAACTTGTAATATCAATTTACCCCCAAATTTTTTGTAATCAGGGATAAGTTTAGCATCGCTAGATATTTGTTTCAGATAAAAATGTAAAACAGGAAGCGTACCAGAATATGGTACACTTAAGCGTTGGCTAACAGTACTCATAACCATATCAGTATACTTTGAAAGATCTGATGCTGCTAACAGGTGATAACTAAAATTTTTTTTCACAAGAACACCAGATATAGTTTTTCCAGCTTCAGGTGGTTTAATAGCTAGAGATCCCATAACTTTGGCAGTTTTTTCACCTCGAAAATAAAGTTCAACACTTTGAGCATTTCTAGGATTATAAACATCAATGTGTACATCTTGGTCATCTTCATATTCACGAATTATAGCAGCCTTAAGCCTTCCCATTTCATTTTGCTCTCCATGAACCAGAACTATATGAGGCGGTTTCAAAATTCTTATAAATTCACTAGTTTGTTGATAATCTGTATGTGCAGAAAAGGATATGTAGTCTACAGACAATTTAAGGGGCAATTTCTGTCCTGTCATAGTAGTAATTTCTTCAGGTTCTGATAGAATATGCTTTGCAGGGGTTCCTTCAACACAGTAACCAGCAATTATTACACCATTTTTTGGATCTGTGCACCAACTTTCAAACAATTCACGAGATAGACCACTCTGCATCATGCCTGGACTCGCCATTACAACACAGGGCCCGATATCTTCAAAATGATCAATGCTTTTTAAATTTGAGATATGTTTGAACACAAATGGATTGTTAATTGCAATTTGTCGACGTATCTTATCATTCATTGCATTTATGAATGTTTGGTAAACTGCCATACATTTTTTAGCTAAGGATGATGCATAATAAATTGGAATATCATGTAACTCAGGATGATTAGACCAGTACTCGTCCAAAATCAATAACAATTCTTGAGCACGTCCCAATGCAAACACTGGAATGAGACATCTACCGCCACGATTCACAATATCATGGACTAGACCTGTAAATCGAGCTTCTCGCTCATCACGCTTTTCGTGTATATGAGTACCGTATGTTGATTCTATAATAAGTACATCTGGTTGAATGGTTGGGATTTCTGCAGCCATTAAATGACGATCTTCTTGACGAGAAAAATCGCCAGTATATAATACTTTAACACCAGCAATTTCTATCATAAACATAGCTGCACCAAGCACATGACCAGCATTATAACACCAAAATCTAACACCACTAACTTCTTTCTCTTCATGAAAATTTATTGTTTCAATTTTTTCCATGCTACTTTCGAGATCAGATTCACTGTACAGCATCTGTTCAGTTCCTATGTTACTCACTTTGATGTAATCAGCGAGAAGCCAGCGATAAATAGCTTTAGTAGCATGGGTCATAAAACATCTACCTTTAAATGCAGTTTTGAGCAAAAACCAAGGTAGAGCACCACAGTGATCCAAATGAAAATGACTTATGAGGAGTAAATCTATTTCATTAGCTTCAATGTTATCAACGAATGGTAATGCATCCATACCTGACAATCCAGGATGAATGCCACAATCCAACATAATTTTTTTCCCTTTGAATTCTAAGATAATACATGATCTACCCACTTCTTGACCGGCACCTAAAGGTTTAATTACTAATAAATCACTTTCTTCCGGTGGAATTGGATCATCTAGTTTACTTTTCGTCGCCATTGTTGATTATTATGCCGTTGCCACATAACTTATAAAGCAGGAAACTCGAAAGCAAATTTTCGATATTTAGTTATTTTATAAATTTTAAGAACTGGTTTGTCTCAGAATGATCATCAAATATTTGATAAAAATGTAAAAAAACTTAGACAGTGGTGAAGGTTTAATATTAACGCAGGTGCAAAGTCGTTAATTTCCTTTTCCTCTTCTGTTTCGTCCTGGAGGAAATTTACGCACTCTGATTATCACGCTTTCGATTCTTAGTCGGTTCGCTGGGAATGATTCTTCAGTAGACGATCGTTAGACGTAAGAGTATCGTTAGACGTAATGATAGATGACATATTTTTAATACTTTCGTGTATCTTATTTACAAACGACTTAAAATTATTTATAATAGAAAGTGTGAACATTACTTTCTTTAATTAAATGTTATTTAGTATACTATAGGGCGCAGAAAACGACCTTTTTGCTCAATGAATTTTCTTAAGACAAATCGTCCATATTGTCAAAATAATTTCATTATAAGTGCTTTTATGTTATTTTATCCATTTTTCGAAACTTTATACTAATATAAGCTTATATAAAGTTTAAATTGTAACGACGTATAGATGGGAAAACTTTGGGTTAATGTCGCATATAAGAAACTCTCGGAGGCATGTATATTAACCAATGTTTTAGTTTTGCATGTAAATAAAAAACAAAAAGTTGCGATTATATTTTCTGGAAGGGAATTGAATCTGATCTGGCTCCTAGATGATTATTGGTTAAATTAAATAAAATGAAAAGTAATTTTGGTCACATGAAAGAATAACAAGAGAGATCAATCATGCATAAAGCAATGCTTATGACACACTTTCCAACTTCAATGCAATTTTTTATAAACATCTCTAAAATGTGATATATTTCTCGGTAATAGTTTTCAAATTATCACAATATTACATTAATTTATTATATTGAAAACTTAAAACTTCATCGTAAAAATGAACTTCATTCAAATGACGGCATTGAAATATAAATTGTCTGGTTTAAACATCTCTAAAATGCGATACTGTGATATTATGTTCTTGTTTTGGCAACACTAACTTTAGGTACTTGAAGAATGTCAACACTACTATGTTTGATGTTCCAACTACTAGCGTGCGATACTGCTTTGCCATTTTGTCATGCATCATTCTAGTTGATTAAAGCTTTCTTTAAGTCTAACTCGTTTTCTAATGATCATTTCTATTACAATTTAATCAACTAGATTTCTTGGATCTAAATTCACATGAGATGGAACGACTTCTCAAGCCAGAGAGATTCGACGTGGATCCAACGTGCGTAGGAGCTGAAGCAAAATGGAAACATTGGAAACGGACATTTTCAAATTTCCTGGGCGAAGTTCAGCATTTGACTGAGGAAAATAAGCTTCATCTCTTGTGTAATTACGTGTCGGCGGGTGTTTATCAGCATATCAACGAAGCAGAAAACTACAATACGGCTATTACTGCCCTGGATTCTATTTACGTTACTAAACGAAACGAAATATTCGCCAGACACTGCGTGGCTTCGAGAACTCAACAATCGGGAGAGTCTGTGAGTGAATATCTACAGATACTTAAACAAATGAGCAAAGATTGTAATTTCAAATCTGTTACGGCTGAACAATACAAAAATGAGTATATTAGAGACGCATTCATCCGGGGTTTAAGGAGCACTCGAATTCGAGAACGCCTGTTGGAGAACACTACAATTACGTTGGATAATGCATTCGACCAGGCTAGGGCATTAGAACTGGCAGAACATCACTCCGCTTCATATTCTGCAAATTCGAATTCGGTACCTGTGGCTGCTATGGAGCAGAAAGACGAAAAACCCGAGGAGACTCACGCAACTGCAGCTATACCAGCCCGCACCGGAAAATGCTTTTTTTGTGGGAATGACCGCCATGTTCGAAACGTCTGCCCGGCCAAGGATGCACTATGTAGAGGGTGTGGAAAGAAAGGTCATTACCAGAGAGTTTGCAAGTCTAGACTGTCGCGCCCCCCGAACAATTCTACGGCATCAGTTCATACTTTAGCATCAGCATCAATTATCCCCAGTTGTCTCCAAAAATCTATTACTAAAGTGGATATAAATGGAATAGAGCTAAATGCTCTGATCGATACTGGCAGCTCACTCAGTTTTCTAAACCAATCTCTGGTAAAAAAGTGTCGAATACTAGTGAAGCCATACTTCGGTAGAATAACTATGGCTAACTCTTCCTTAAGCTCGGACATTACTGGCTGTTCCATGATAACGGTAAAATTACAAACTCATTCATATACAAACGTAGAGGTGTTAATCATGAAAAACCTCTGTGCAGATTTTCTGATCGGCCATGACTTACTAAAAAATCATTCTTCAGTTGAGATTGATTTCAACGGTGACAGACCACCTCTGAAAATCTGCTCATTGGCAATTGCTCAAGTCCCCTCTGTCTCACTGTTTGCTAACTTAACCCCTGACTGTAGACCAGTGATCACGAAGTCAAGGCGTCAAACGGAAGAAGATAGACTATTCATAGCTGCGAACGTAAACAGACTACTAGAAGAAGGTGTAATCGAACCCAGTAATTCACCTTGGCGTGCACAAGCATTTGTCGTGAAAGGAGAACACCACAAGCACAGAATGGTTGTCGATTATTCACAGACAATTAATAGATTCACGATGCTTGATGCTTATCCTCTTCCCAGAATTGAAGAATTAATTTCACAAGTGTCTAAATATGAAATATTTAGTACTATTGATCTCAAAAGTGCCTATCATCAGGTACCCATATTAGAATCTGAAAAACATTACACAGCTTTTGAAGCTGAAGGTAAACTGTACCATTTTCTACGTGTCCCTTTCGGTGTGACTAATGGGGTAGCATGCTTCCAGAGAATCATTGATAAAATAATTAAGGATGAAGGTTTAGAAGGCACTTTTCCATATCTTGATGATGTAACGGTATGTGGGAAAAATCAAAGAGAGCATGACTGCAACTTGGAAAAATTCATGATTACTGCTAAGAAATACAACTTAACACTGAATGATGAGAAGTGTGTTTTTTCTACTAAATCGATCAAACTACTAGGATACTTTATCGAGAACAAAACTATAAAACCTGACCCCGACAGACTGGCTCCACTGTTGAACTTACCTATTCCTAAAGACACAGCGTCTCTACAACGTGCGCTGGGCATGTTTGCCCATTATTGTCGTTGGATTCCCACATTCTCTGAGAAGATTCGCCCTCTCTTGGCTAAGGGTCCCTTTCCTCTTCCAGAAGTTGCTGTGAAGGCTTTTGACTCATTAAAGACCGATATAGCTAATGCCTCCTTGTTTGCTATTGAGGACAACATACCCTTTAGAGTGGAAACAGACGCCTCTGAGTTTGCTATAGGGGCTTCCTTGAGTCAAGCTGAACGTCCTGTGGCATTCTTCTCAAGAACTCTGAACGCATCTGAGCAGAAGCATTCCTCGATTGAAAAGGAGGCCTACGCAATTGTTGAATCCCTACGGAATTGGCGACATTACTTAATTGGTAGACATTTTGAAGTTTTTACTGACCAAAGATCAGTCACATTCATGTTTGATCAGTGTCATAACAGTAAAATTAAAAATGAGAAAATCATGCGTTGGAGATTGGAACTTACCTGCTTCAAATTTGATATTATCTACCGACCTGGAAACAGAAATGCAACTGCGGATACTCTATCAAGAATAACGGCGGCTACCAGCCCAGGAGTGAATATAAGAGAATTACATGAGGCATTGTGTCATCCGGGAATCACCCGAATGTATCATTGGATCAGATCTAAAAATTTAGCCTTCTCTTTGGACGACATTAAGAGGGTCATAAACGCTTGCCCCTGTTGCAACGAAGTCAAGCCACGATTCTGTAAAAATGATGGAAAATTAATCAAAGCAACTGCTGCTTTTGAAAGATTAAATCTGGATTTCAAAGGACCTTTACCAACAGTTTCCAGGAACCGCTTCCTCCTGACTGTAGTAGATGAGTTTTCGAGATTCCCCTTTGCAATTCCCTGTTCTGATATCTCGGCGTCTACCATTATAACTCACTTGCAAAACATCTTCTCAATTTTTGGAATGCCGGCTTATATACATTCTGATAGAGGTTCATCTTTTATGTCCCGTGAGTTAAAATCTTTTCTCACTCCACTTGGGATAGCGACTAGCAGGACGACTGCTTACAATCCGCAAGGAAACGGCCAAGTCGAAAGATACAATGGAATCGTATGGAAAACTATCCAGCTGGCACTAAAATCAAAAAACATGGCAATTGAACAGTGGGAAAATGTTTTACAACCTGCCTTACATTCGATTCGCTCCCTACTATGCACCTCCACAAATGCTACACCTCATGAACGAATGTTCTCCCACATTAGAAGATCCTACAATGGTTATTCCATACCTACCTGGCTTACCCATCCAGGTCCAGTGCTAATGAGGAACAACACACGAGCTAATAAGTATGAGCCTATTGTGCAGGAAGTAGAACTCATTGAAGCAAACCCAGACTATGCTTATGTTAGACTCCCAGACGGACGTGAAACCAGTGTCTCTATACGGCACTTAGCTCCAAGAGGGGAAACTCCTTTACCTATCAATGACGACGGAGACAGCTGTAGCAGCCATCTGCCTTCTTCTGATATTCTGAATTCTGAATTGCCTAACGCACATACAAAAACCCCACCGGTGAGTCTCAAAAATATGACAGAAGATGAAGCTCAAGACAGTGTACCACCATATCCTAGCAGTCCAGCCTCCTCATCAGAGAACTTCTGTAAGAATACTGGGGAGAGGTCCCAGGATCCTACTACACTTCGTCCCAGCAGACCGAAACGCCTGCCTTCCTATTTAGCCGACTATGTGATTGACTAACACTATGGGAGGGGTGAATGTGATATTATGTTCTTGTTTTGGCAACACTAACTTTAGGTACTTGAAGAATGGCAACACTACTATGTTTGATGTTCCAACTACTAGCGTGCGATACTGCTTTGCCATTTTGTCATGCATCATTCTAGTTGAAGCTTTCTTTAAGTCTAACTCGTTTTCTAATGATCATTTCTATTACAGATACATTCCTCGGTAACATTTTAAAAATTATCATAACACTACAATAATTTATTATATTTGAAAACTTCATCGAAAACAAATGAATTTTATGCAAATGACGTCATCGAAATATAAATCGCCTCTATATAAAAGCATCATTTCATTCATAAACATTTTTCCAATCGTTTCATTCATCACAATACTATAATAATTTATGTTATTTTAAAATTTGAAAAATTGTTATCTACCATATTTATTTTAAAATGTGAAACCTTTCTCATATATAAAATAATTAAACTCTTGAAAAGATATTTATTATATAATACATCTCTTTTTTTTTTCCTTTCTGGAGTATATAACGAGAGTCAGAAATTAATTGAATTTGCTTTTCTCCCTATATTAAATAATTTTTATTTAAAAAGCTACCTAACATATTTTACTGAAATTTTTTTATATATTTTATGGGATAATTTGAATATTTCTTAAAATTTTCGAAGCAATTTGTGAATTTTAAATTCGCTTAAAAAATGTTTGAAACATTAGGTCCCATAGGGTTCAATGTATTTCATTTTTTCAACCCGGTTTCAATAAAAAACTTATTGGGTGATAATATTCATTTATATTCCCAGAGGACCCACAGACCGTGTGAAAAACATAGTAAAATTTCATTTTGATAAAGTCATTTTTACGGCAGTTATCGTGCTAACGGACAGACAGACAGACAGAATGAACAAAGTCCTAAACACTTTCAACTATGTTGTAATGTGTTAATAAAGTGAAAAGTAATTTTGGACATATGAACGAATAACAAGAGAGATCAATCATGCATAAAGCAATGATTATGACACACTTGCCAACTTCCGGCCGGCCAAATGGCTACTCATGTCCTTGTTGACGAGTCGGTCGGTCTGGGTCTTCAACACTTGCCAACTTTACGGCCACACATTAAACTGCAGCAAACCTTCGGGTCTGTCGTGTGGTCTGGGTTTTAATACTTACCAACTTCAATTTTATATAAACATCTATAAAATGTGATACATTTCACGGTAATATTTTTTAAATTATCACAATACTACATTAATTTATTATATTTGAAAACTCAAACCTTCATCGAAAAGAACTTCATTCAAATGACGGCATTGAAATATAAATTGCTTGGTTTAAACATCTCTAAAATGCGATATATTCCTTCGTAATATTTTTAAAATTATCAGAATACTACAATAATTTATTATATTTGAAAACTTCATCGGAAACAAATGAACTTTATTCAAATGGAGTCATCGAAATACAAATCGCCTCTATATGAAAGCAGGATTTCATAATTTTGCTTTAAAGAAATGCAGCAATTCTTATACAACTCATTCTACATCTTTTGGTGTTTACATTTCCCATACGTGAAAATTAGGCTTCGTTGTAGAAATACTCAAATTTGATCATCATTTAAACTCAAATATACTGCAATTGGGTTGTTTCAGTATGTAGATGCACAAAATTTAGGCAAAACTAAAGCGGTTTCAGGACGGATACGACACTAAATATGAATTAAAAGAACTTTGAAAATCACGATTTGACATAAGCTGGATGGCATTGATCGCTTAAACTGAAATATAGTGTAATTCCGTTGTTTCATAATATAGATGCGCAAAAATTAAGCAAAAATAAAGCGGTTTTAAGACGGATACTACACTAAATACAATTTAAAGATGGATGCCATATTTTATTTTGAAGTGAGTCACGTGATCTCGTTATATAAAAATGTGTAATTATTATTTTAATTTTTATTTAAAAAACTATTAAATATATTTTGCTGAAATTTTTTTAATATATTTTATGGGATAATTTGAACATTTCCCAAAACTTTCGAAGCAATTTGTGAATTTTAAATTCGCTTCAAAATATTTGAAAAATTAGGTCCCATAGGGTTCAATGTATTTCATTTTTTCAACCCGGGTTTAATTAAAAACTAATTGGGTGATATTATTCATTTATATTCCCATAGGATCCACAGACCGTCTGAACAACATACTAAGATTTCATTTTGATAAAGTGATTTTTACCGCAGTTATCGTGCTGACGGACAGACAGACAGAATGTACAAAGTCATAAACACTTTTCAACTGTGTTGTAAAGTGCTAAAAATTGATATATTATAAAATGTACATGTTGCATGCAACACTGCAAACATTGAATTGCGATTTTTTTCCTCTCTACTTTATAATTATCACGAGCGACCATAGAACCTGTTTCAAGAGTGGGCAGACTCGATAAAATTGACGAGTTTGATATTTAACTTTGTGACCTTGAACGTCCAGGGAGGGTTAAACTGCTTTTTCCTTGCCGTCCTCTATGGGCACCTATGATAATTATTGTATTACTAGACACACTTTCAATTTTCTATCTTATCCTAAAATGCGATTTGAATTTATCTCATTCCAGTCGAAATGCAGATTAAATTAACTTTGGACGTTTTTAACACTTTACAACAAAGTTGAAAAGTGTTTATGACTTTGTTTATTCTGTCTGTCTGTCCGTTAGAACGATAACTGCTGTAAAAATGACTTAATCAAAATGAAATTTTAGTATGTTGTTCAGACGGTCAGTGGAATCTATGGGAATATAAATGAATAATATCACCCAATTAGTTTTGGGTTGAACTCGGGTTGAAAAAATGAAATACATTGAACCCTATGGGACTTAATTATTCAAACATTTTTTAAGCGGATTTAAAATTCACAAATTGCTTCTAAAATTTTAGGTAATATTCAAATTGATTCATAAAATATATAAAAAAACAAGTCAGCGAAATATATTCAGTAGTTTTTTTAAATAAAAATTAAAATAATAATTACACCTCTTATATGAAGCAATCACGTGACCATGATATGAAAATATCACCTGACCCACTTCAAAATGAAATATGGCATCCATCTTGTCTCAAAATCGTGATTTTTAAAGTTCTTTTTAATTCATATTGAGTGTTGTATCCGTCCTAAAACCACTTTATTTTTGCTCAAATTCTGTGCATCTACATACGGAAACAACGCAATTATAATATATTTGAGCTTAAATAATCATCCAAATTTGATTATTTTTACAACGAAGCCTATTTTTCACTTATGTAAAATGTAAACAGCAAAATATGTAGAATGACTTGTATAAGAATTGCTGTATTTATTTAACGCAAAATTATTTAGCTCATGGAGTCTGCATTGCTGATATGAATAAAATATTCATTGATTTTACAGAGAGAAGGACGATTTTTTTCGATGAAGTTTTAAGCATAGAGTTTAATTACTTGTAGATCCATGGTCTTAATTTTTAAATAAAATAAATTATTATAGTATTGTGATAAATGAAATGGATGGGAAAATGTTATGAATGAAATGCTGCTTTTATAGAGAGAGCCAGGCGTGTTATTTTTTCTATGACGTCATTTGAATGAATTTCAGTTGTTTTCGATGAAGTTTTCAAATATAATAAATTATCGTAGTATTATGATAATTTTAAAACTATTACTACCGAGGAATGTATCGCATTTTAGAGATGTTTAAACCAGGCAATTTATCTTTCAATGCCATCATTTGATTGAAGTTCATTTTTTTCGATGAAGGTTTAAGTTTTCAAATATAGTAAATTAATGTATTATTGTGATAAGTTTTAAAATATTACCGAATAATGTATTGCATTTTAGAGATGTTTAAATAAAATTGCATTGAAGTTGGAAAGTGTTTCATAATCAATGCTTTGAGCATGATTGATCTTTCTTGTTATTCCTATCCCTCAACTAAATAAATAAAATTGAAAACTTTCATTTTTTCCATTTGTTTCATCAAACGATGCATCTTTTTAATAAGTCATGAATATAACTTGGATACTTTATCGTAACTTGGTAATTCAAACGCTTCTGCCTACACTATACTTAATAGTACACACACACACACACATATATAATTATAATATATTTATATATAAATATATATATATATATATATATATATATATATATATATATATATATATATATATATATATATATATATATATATATATATATATATATATATATATATATATATATATATATATATATATATATTATATATGTAAAAATAGAAAGATTTCTAAAGAAAATTATTGAAATAAATTTTAGTGTACTTGCGCACAGCAGCATAAAACACTAAAAATATATAAAGACATAAATGGAGATATAAAAGAAGGAAGGTAACGTAAAGTGCTTATACAAAGGCGGTAAGGGGTAGTGACCTTACCCCCCAGTTATCAACATGCATGTCTTTAATGCCGCGGCATGCACTCCTGGACGCCAGCACTGACATTAGCCAACCTCCGGAGTGACAATCAAAATTATCACAAGACCCTTGATAAAGGAAGGTGATATGAAAAAGTATGGTCCAAGTCATAGAGATAGCCAAGTTCCTGCACATGCTACCTATTTATAACATCAAAACATTCAAATCAGCAGATTAGATGTCTGTGATGTCATAACTTACAACGATGTACGATTAAAATTCATAATGACCTCAAATATTTACACAAACTCAACCCATATATTTCATTTTTTCCGTAGTAATTTTTGATGTAATGTATCAGAAATTGCTTTGGATATTTTTGCATGAATGCCTGTAGTAAGAATTTTTTGTCACTTTCCAGTCTGGTGACGTCACTGCTTACTATTCTTTTTGTTCTCGTTAGACCACCAATAAATACATTTCTAAATATATTCAAGTGTATGTTAGAGGTCCAATGTATGATTCCTGCTGTAGTAATATTATAAGTTATTTTTTTTATCATATATATAGAATGAAAGTATATTATGGCTGAAATCAATACTGAGATCTAGAAAATTTACTACATTATTCTGGGTTGGTGGATTTTCTTCCAATATTAAATTTGAGTGATAAAATTCAAAATTTATTTGAAAATTTTCGTTTTCATAAGCTATTAACAAATCATCAACATAACGTATGTAAATTATTTCATTGTTAATATGGGACATTTTTTCAAAATGATCAAGATAGATGTCTGCTAAAATTGATGAGCATCCCCCGCCCATGGGGATGCCTTTGATTTGCTTATAGAAATTCAGTCCGTTATATAGGTAGTTTTCTTCTATAACAATCTTTATCAGAGATCTATATCTTTCGATTTCTATATATTTTTGCATTTCAAATTCCCCGTACAACGAGTTCAGTATTCGGTATAATACCTTGAGTTTAATATTGTTAAATAGTTCCTTAAAATCATAGGTTCTGAAAAATAATTTTGTTGAAAAATAATGTCATTTGTAGCCGAATCAAGTTTGTAACTAGATTTGGCTACACATTTGTGTAATATTCTTCCATGCAAAATTTAATAGGGTTTGATTTGCCCAATCGTTCAATTTAGGTTGTCTTTAACAGTGATATATATATATATATATATATATATATAAGGATATAAACAAGAAGAAAAAATAAGCGAGAACAGGAGTGACCATATGATTTGCATAGAATGGCTGGGGTGGATTGCGACACCCCTTTCCCGCTTAAAGCAGCTTTTACGACCCGGGCAACGCTCACGGCACCAATGTAACTCAATGGTCACTCTCCCACATGTGCAAAGACAGAAGCACCCGAACGGACAAAAGAGCAAAGATGGAACCAAGCATGGAAGAGATACACCTTACTATCCAGCATGAAAACACAACATTTTATAAGGGAAAGTCGCACATGCGCGAAAAGACTTCAAGATGATAGGATCGCAGATATGAAAATATATATGATTAAGAATTCTCATTTAGAATCAAACAATGTACAATTTCTTTCTTTGAAAAAGGAATAGTAATAATGTTGTAAAAAATATTATAGTATACTAAATGACATGTTTAATCAAAATATTCTGTTAAAATATTTAATATAATGCTCCTAAAAAGAAGTTTAAGAATCTCTGTTCTCGCTATATAAAATTATCTTCATGGACATATCTGAAGAATAAAACATCTTGGACCCCTTATGTAAGCAAATATAAAAAAAATATGGAATTGAATCAATATATGCAAAATAAAAGCGTTAAAATTGTATGGGACCCGTACTAATTATATACGCGAATATTAGAAAATATAACCTGTATTAGTAGATTACATGTATAAATTGAAAATACCAATAAACCCGTAATCTTTAAATCTGAAGACAGTCATTTATTCCAATATATGTCAAAATTAAAGTGCTAAAATTATATGGGGAGATATACACGTACTACTTATAATGTCCGATTATTAGTAGAAGATTACCCGTTTTGCAATATGAGTCACAAATGTTTTTTGGCAAAATACAACAGACGACGTAATAAATTGAATATATAATTAATCCCCTTAATCTTCATACCAGAAGACTGTACTTGATTCCAATATATATGCCAATATATGTCAAAATATATACCAATATACCTGTACTACTTATATTCTCGTAGGTTAGAAGATATACCCGTGCATTCCTAGAAGATTACTTGTACAACGTACAATATGCGTGTGTCAGCAATTTTTACCGCAATAAAACAATGGCGTAATAACTTAAAAATATCAATAATCCCTGAATCAATAATTCCGGAAAATATCAATAATAATAATGTTTAAACCTGAAGAGTATAATTGATATTATCCAGTCCAAAATGAAATGGCAATGAAATTTATTTTATATACATATCTTCATTATTCAAATCGGAAAGGATTTAATAAAAATCGTCTGCCGCATAAACACATTGGATTTAAATCCGTTGCTAAGCGACATGATATCATTTGCTTCAAATAAATTGGTAGAAAAAATATCGTCTAAATAGTTATATTTCTATGGAACATTTGGCGACAGTTTCGTCAAATTAGCGACATTTTAAAAAATCGCCAAATTTATCGCCAAGTGGGACTGTAGAACTGACAGTTCCACTTTGCGACAAATTGACGAAATATCATCACAATACTATCCCCTAACAAAAAACAATTAATATCATTTATGTAGCGCAATTTTATCAATTTCAAGATATTTTTATAGATTTGAAAACATTTTTATCAATTTGGTGAAATTTTAAAATTCGCTAAATGTATTACTAAGTAGGATGGTTGGTCTGACAGAGAAATGCTAACCAAACATCATTTCAGTACTCGCTTCTAACAAAACAAAAAAAAATTTCATTGATATGTAGAAGACCCAAGCCACACGACCAACCCGAAGGTTTATGGCAGCTGTTTGTGTGTCGTTTATATCAATTTGGCGACATTTCCGTCAATTTGGAAAAGTTTAAGAAAAGTTGTCAAATTAGCGATATCCCTCCAAATTCGTAGCTTTGAATTTGCAGATCTGAATGAAACATTCTTATCCCGTTTCAATATACTAAATGAAAACACTACAATTGTATTAGAAGATATACCCGCTCTACTCTTTTTCTGTTTCAACAATCGGCTATATGAATTTATTGGCTAAACACAATATATGAGTTTAGTAGCTAAATACGATATAAGCTTGAAAACTCTTTGCCAAAATAAATGAAATTGATGTACGCAGTCAGCAATTAATATAATTAAAAGAAAAATCAAACCGTCCATTCATAAGATATACTTTTATATCCATTTATCCATTTATTTATTATTTAAATCGAAAAAAAATAATAAAAACATTAACAAACACATTTAATTTAATTGCGATGCCGAGCAACATGATATATCCTCCTAAAATGTTAAAATTTATTAACCACTAACAGCACACCCGTTATTCGTACGGAGTGTATAATTTAAAGAAACTTAAAGTTCGCAATCATGTGCAAATTCTGTTAAAATATTAAATTTATTCCTCCTAAAGAGAAGTTTAAGAATATATGTTCTCACTATGCAAAATTATCTTCACGATCAGATCTGAAGAATAAAACATCCTGCCCCCTTTTGTAAGCAAATTTACAGAAGAAAAAATAGGAATTGAATGAATATATGCAACCCCGTACTAATTATATTGTCGCAGATCAGAAAATATGCCAATGTGTTAGTAGAAGATTACCCGAATTACAATATGCGTCTCAAAAATATTTGCCAAAATAAAAGAGATGACGTAATAAATTGAAAACATCAATAATATCCGTACTCTTTATACCAGAAGGTCGTAATTGATTCCAATATATGCCAATATATATCAAAACATATGTCAATATACCTGTACTACTTATATTCTCGTAGATTAAAAGATATACACGTGTATTTGTAGAAGATTCGTACAACATACAATATATGAGTTTAAACAGTTTTTGTCATAATAAAATAATTGCATAATAACTTGAAAATATCAATAATCCTTGAATCAATAATCCCCGAAAATATAAATAATAATAATTTTTAAACCTGAAGACCGTAATTGATATTATCCAGTCAAAAATGCTATAAGAAAAATCAAATCGTTCTTTTCTAAAATATATTTTTATATCCATTTATTTATTATTCAAATCGAAAAAATAATTATTAAAATTAACAGACAGATTTAATTTAATTGCGTTTCTGAGTAACATGATATAAGATAGAATCTTATAACATGTTAAATATGTCATGTCTTATAACATAAACTGCGAAATTAAATAACGATTTTGATTTCTCTATACTTCTCATTGTTCCGTAAAAGCTTGTTTTAAATAAACCATGAACCATGGAGATAGATTTCCCCTTTAAATCATGTTTCAAACAATTCATGTTTTCAGAAAGTGACTAATTAACGCAAAAAATCTCCCATCAAACTCAGAGATTAAATTTTAATTCACTTTCAAACGATTTTCAAGCTTTTCGTTTGGATAAACCACGGAGTTAGGGAGTAGAACTCCTAGGAAAAAGTTCCGTTTTTCATTAATATCTCGACAACCCCAGGTCTTAGAAACTCGAAACTTGGACAAAAGTTATGGGGGGATATTTCAAGGCTATTCACCAAATTTCATTAAATTCGGTTCAGCCGTTTTTCCGTGACGATGAGACAAACGAAAATTTCGTTTTTTACTAATATCTCGAGAACCACTGGTCGTAGAAACTCAAAACACAGATATAATTTTAAGTGGGGCTATTTCTGGGCTACCCACAAAATTTCATCAAATTCGGTTCAGCCGTTCTCCCGTGATGGTGTGACAAACAGACAGACAGACAGATTTTCATTTTTATTTATATAGACTAGCAGCATACCCGTCCTTCGTACGGAGTATATAATATAAAAAAACTTATAATTCGCAATCATGTGCAAATTCTGATAAAATATTAAATTTATTGCTCATAAAGAGAAGTTTAAGAATATCTGTTCTCACTATGCAAAATTATCTTCACGGGCAAATCTGAAGAATAAAAGATCCTGGCCCCTTTTGTAAGCAAATTCACACACAAAAAAAGAATTGAATCAATATATGCAACCACGTACTACTTATATTGTCGCAAATTAGAAAATATGCCAGTGTGTTAGTAGAAGCTTAAACATATTGTAATATGAGTCTTAAAAATATTTACCAAAATAAAAAAGATGACGTAATAAATTGAAAGTATCAAAAATCCCCGTAATCTTAATACCAGAAGGTCGTAATTGATTCCAATATATGCCAACATATATAAAAATTTTGCCAATATACCTGTACTACTTATATTCTCGTAGATTAGAAGATATACCCTTGCATTTGTAGAAGATTACTTGTACAACGTACTATATATGAGTTTCAACAATTTTTGTCATAATGAAACAATGGCATAATAATTTGAAAATATCAATAATTCCTGAATCAACTGTCCCCGAAATATCAATAATAATGATGTTTAAACCTGAAGACCGTAATTGATATTATCCAGTCAAAAATGCAATGTCAATGAAATTTATTTTATATACATATTTTTATTACATTTAATAAAAATCGTATGACACATAACACATTGGATCCGTTGCTAAGCGACATGATATCATCTGCTTCAAATAAATTGATGGAAATCATGTCGTCTGAATAATGTGATATCTTCATTGAAGGTTTGGCGACATTTTCGTCTCCATGATATTTTTATGGATTTACAAATATTTTTATCAATTTAGTGATATTAAAAAAATTAGTTAAATGCGTTACTAAGTAGGATGGATGGACTGACCGACAAATGCTACAGAAACATCATTTCAGTACTCTATTCTAAAAAAACAAATTTAATTTCATTGATTTGGGTCATTTTTACCAATTTGGAGATATTTCCTCTAATTTGGTAAAGTTTAAGAAAAGTTACCAAGTTATTTAGAGATATTCCGCTAAATTCGTAGCTCTAAATTTACAGATCTGAAGAATAAAATATCCATATCCCGTCTGTATATATACTAAATGAAAACACTAAAATTGTATTAGAAGATACATACATCCGTTCTGCTCTTTTTCTGCTTCAACAATCGGCTAAATGAATTTATTGGGTAAACACAATATATGAGTTTATTAGCTAACCACAATATATGAGCTTTGAAACCTCTTTGCTAAAATAAATAAAAGTGTGATGTACGCAGTTCGCAATATATATTATTAAAAGAACAATCAAACCGTTCATTTATTATGAGTTTATTAGCTAAACAGAATATATGAGCTTGAAACCTCTTTGCTAAAATAAATAAAAGTAATGTCCGCTGTCCGCAATATATATAATTAAAAGAACAATCAAACAGTTCATTTATAAAATATATTTTTACATCCATTTATTTATTATACAAATAGAAAAAATAATAATAATCATTAACAAACACATTTAATTCCATTCCTTTGCCTAGCAACATGATATAAGATAGAATCTTCCTCATAAAATGCGAAATTAAATAACCATTTTAATTTCTTTATACTTCTAATCGTTGAGTAAAAGCTTGTGAAATACATGGAGGTAGATTTTTCCATTTAAATTCATGTTTCAAACAATTCATGCTTTCAGATAGTGACTATTTAATGCAAAAATCCTGCATCAAACTCAAATATAAAGTTTTAATTCCTTTGACGCTTTAAACAAACGATTTTTATCCTTTCCGTTTGGATAAACCACGGAGTTGGAGAGTAGAACTCCTATAAAAAAAGTTCCGTTTTTCATTAATATCTCGACAACCCCTGGTCTTAGAAACTTGAAACTTGGGCAACATTTATGGGGGGCTATTTCAAGGCCACCCACAAAATTTCATTAAATTCGGTTCAGCCCTTCTTGCGTGATGATGAGACAAACGAAAGTTTCGTTTTTTACTAATATCTCGAGAACCACTGGTCGTAGAAATTCCAACCATAGACTAAATTTTAAGTGAGGCTATTTCTAGGCTACCCACAAAATTTCATCAAATTCGGTTCAGCCGTTCTCCCGTGATGATGGGACAAACAGACAGACAGACAGACAGACAGACAGACAGATTTTCAATTTTATTTATATAGATTATAGAAATAGAGCAACAGTTACTGAGTCACTTGTCTTTAGAAATTTCAGTAAAATTTATGTATATTACGAGTTTTCTCTGAACCAAATTTCAGAAAAAAGTTTGTGTTTAAGATGAGTCATTTACATTTATTTTTGCTGCATACCCAAATTTAATAAAATCCGGTTAAAGTCAAGAGAAGCTATCTATAAATAAGGTATATCAATAAAGGGGATGCAGCATGAGTAATTTTTGTCCGACCACATTCAGTAATGAACTCGGCTGAACTGTAAAACATTTATCTTCACCACATATCCAAAATTGTAAAATATTGATGAAGTCTTATAAGAATTATCATCGAATATAATAAATATGTCGGTAAATGGGGGGGGTGGGGGGGTAGTGTTATGTGCTCCCGTTAGCACATAACCGGCGTGATCGTAGCGTGGAGAGTGGAAACGGAAATGGGATGAAAATGATGAAGAGCGATGGCTGCGGGCGGTTTCTCACAGGGAACGTGGGAGCTGGGAGATCCGCGCTGACGTGGCGAGGGTACCAATACTTTGTGTACACCGATTGGAGTTGAGGTGGCGTGATGGTAGAAGATAATGAAATGATGACTCGAATCCTTAAAATTTATCTTTTTTTTTATTTGATGAGGAATTATCATGGTTCAAATCATATACAGTAAGGGATAGTGGACATCAGGATTATTGACGATGATACTTGAAGATACACATAGATTTCCAACATATGGAACAATATTCGTTGAACACATCGACGGATCCGATATTGGTTTGCGCCGGTTAGACATCTCGGAATAATCGGTCTATGATGAAAAAACCTCGTGAGTCTTCGAAATTACACTAAAACGCGATTTAAACAATTTATTTCATTATTAATTTAATTTTAAATACATAATTTTAAGAATTACATTCTGTTCTATGCCCTGCGGGCAAAAACACGTCCTGCTGCTATTAAGTTACATCGCCAACTGAACTAATTACAATATTCTGACTGAAGCGTCTTAGTGTGATTGCGCGTTTGCGCATGACGAAACAGAAAATAGTTCCAATGCATTTCAATACGAAATGCAAATCCTCGGTACACGTAGAAAGGGCGGGATTGTAACATTACGCCAAGGTTTACCGAAACAGGCGGGAAAACACCAAGAAGTCGAAATGCACAATTGGTGCTTTATCAATTTCGAATAAAATACATTAAGAACAAGTTTTAGAATCGAAACGAAAATAGAATTTGTCAAATATGAAATTTAGAAGGAAATTAATTTAAAATAAGCAGGGGTGCATTTCATTACAATAGCACAACACATGCAGTTGTTATCCTCTCATGTTCAGAAACAAATTCAGATAGTAAAACATTAATTTACCCATGTATTCAAATTTTTAAAAAATGAGTTAAGTTTTAAAGGAGTTATCGTCAAACAAAGCATGTAAATCAAAACGCATGCAATCCAAAAGTAAGTAAGAAGATTAGTTACTTTGCTCGCTTTAGAAAACTGAAATAATATAGTATTTTAATTACATGCTATATAAATCAGAAGTAAAATATAAATATTGTCTAAAAAATATTATTTTCAACTATTTTTAAAAGCTAACATACTTTAGAAAATTTAAGAAATATGTGTTTAACAGCTAAAACACAACTCAAGAAACACAATATAAAAGCAAAGGATGAGCCAGTCATATATATATATATATTTGACAATTTTCTAACAAAAACAGTCCCCTATTTGTGTCATATATGCAATAGGCAAAAGAAATTGTAAAATTGGAAAACATTTAATTACAAAAATATTGGCAGTTTTTATAAAAAGAAATTGATTTTGAATGTATTAAATATGATAGAAAATTATGATATATTTATTATTTTCTGCAGAAAAGTATTGTTTTCTTAAGCATTTTTAATTTGTGATTTTAAAGGAAAAGGGGTTTTAATACTTTCTGAACACATTTCGAAAATATGTTCAGTGAGGTAAGGAGATAACTCAAGATTAAAAGTGCATTACAGAATGTAGGTAAACTTATATTAAATACATGTGCTGCTTCGGTAGCCGAGAGGTTTAAGGCAAGCATTTCCTCATGCTCTCTCGACTGCTGGGAGTCATGGGTGCAAATTCCACCTGCGGATATAAATGTTGTGGTGTTAAAATGCAGTCGGAAAGTGCATAATGTGTTCTGTCTCCTGTGGTGCACTGGGATAATGTTGTTTAGTGGCAAAATGGTTCGTGCTTTGACAGCTCCATAGGTGAATCGTTAACATCAAGAATCTGGTCATTGGAAAATCATTAAATGTAAGTTTGTTTATTCTAGCATAATTGAATACAACACAACTAGAAAAAATTCCAAAGGTTTTATGTGCAAAGATGAATGTGTACATTAAATTCTTAAAACTGAGTTCACAATATTTAGAAATTTTTAAGTTGAAAATTAAAATTTTTGTTTCCTCAGCTAAGTATGTGTAAACAAGAATTGTGGTTGCTGTTTGGTTAAAATGCCTTTTTCATAAAAAAAAACCATAAGTAGGTCAAAATGAAAAGAAATTTGGTGGTTGCTCCAGTCCGATTGTACTGAAATGGTTTTGCATGAATAACATTTTGTAAATTAAAATTCCATTTCAACAAGTTTATTCGATTTTTTTCAGACTCGTTTGTTTCGTTGACACGTTTTCAAAATGCTACAAATCACTCGCTAACTACTTATGTCTATCTTTAGTTTTTGTCCCAATTTCATCTGGATACATCCGACCATAAAACTTCACGTCAAAATATCAAATTATTTTACTAATTTGCTTGGCAGTATATAAATTGCAGATGCAATATATCTGATACAGTTTTAGTTTGAAATTAATCTGTGAACCTGGCGGCACGTATATATTTAAATACGTATATTTTTACCTATTCTACTTAAACATCGCCAAGCATAAAGCATCTTTAGAATCACCAAGTTCATTTAACTTAATGGGTGGGACAGTTCAGTGGTTAGCATGCAGGGATTGCACTCAGACGACCCGAATTCGATTCCCGGCTCAGCCCATTAAATACCACATTAAACATGTGGGCCTGTAAGTCCTTCCGAGAGGTTGGTGGTAGAGGAAGGCGGGTACGGTTCCTGTGGATGCCGCCCCTACTGAGTTCTGGTTTAAATTGTGTGACACTTCTCGCCCATCCAAACAGATACCTTACACCTTCGGGTAGGTTGGATGGTCTGAACTAAAGAAGTTTATTTAACTCCTTAATTTTTTAAAAACAACAAAATAACTTGTGTTCGTGCACTAATAATTTACCAAGGAGTAGTAAACACATTGAGCTGCAACATAGGTCACATTTTAAATATTACAGCTTTTCCATCTATTGGAAAATCTGAATTCAAATATTAAATATAAAAATTATAACCACTATACTGTGAAAACTAAGTGCTTGATCCAAAATCCTATTATATACTTGCAGGGCTTTTAAAGAACTACACATTCATTCTGGTTCTTCTTTTTGACATATAAGCATTACAAACTAGAAAAACGAAAAATTTTTAATCTTCTACTTGACAAGACAATTACTCGAAAACTATACGATCTTATTAAAAATATACATATAGAAATCTAAAAACTTAGATTTTCTAATATATATTTCTGTCGCTTACTATTTATATCTATCTTTAATGGCTTTGAAAATATTTAAAAAACAGTCATAAACATAAATAGTCATAAATATAATTTTGATGTTTAATATTGTTTAAAATTAATTAAATAAAGTGCAATGTAAATAAACATGAAATTCAAACTTTTTAAATCATTTTAACTGATGTCAATGTTTTAAAATAAATTTTTAACAAAAAATCTGAATTATTTAATAAAAAAATGAACACATTTATTATATTCTTAACTGACATATTTTACTATGGAAGATCCTGTTCATTTTATTCTCATTCGCAGAAGTTTTATTATATTTTTTAAGCATTTAAACTTTAAATATGTATAAAAGGTTTTATTGTGTCCAGGCAAAATTGGACCATTTGAAATTTTGTGTGAAACTGCAAGCTACTACAATATAACACTAAGTGTGCCTCACATCACAAAAAAATCTGATGTGGGCAACACATGACTTTCCTTATATAATGTAATGAATTTTATACTTTTACAGTAAAAAAATAGGTTTTTCTTATAGTAGATACTAATATTCTTTCCAAGATATTGAATTTTCGACAATTAGTCGTCATTTTCAGTGATTTAGCGTCATATTTATCCATTTGGCGAGATTTTCGTTAATTTGGCAACATTTCAAAAAAGTCGCCAAGTTGGCGACATTCCGCCAAATTCGTCGCCAAAATCTCGCCAAGCGTTATGCACTAAGGAATAAGTTATTCTTACAGCAGATAAATGACTATTGGCGTTCAAATACAAAAGTATTATTCAAAGTATTTTTTTTCATGAATGGAATGAGCTAGATCCACGAGAATGATGTCACTCAATTTATCGCATGGTATTACATATGAAAAGTGAACATGTTTCTCAATAGGAAATATTTTTTTTCATTTTATATGACTTTTTAATAATTTTTTTGAAAAATGTGCAATATCTCGAGAACGGTTCATGTTAGCGTTCTAAAATTTATGTCAATCGCTTTCTAATGAAAAATTACATAAGAAATGTCTATTTGCGTAACTTTATTAGTGGTTTTGATTTTTTGACGATTTTTTCAAAATTTTATTCGAAAATTTAGGGGGGTTCTGAACATTCGATTGCGTATAAAAACAACAGGCTTCCAGTGTTTATGGATTGTGATTTTTGTACCAAATTTGATTCCAATCGGTCCATTCGTTCGTCAGTTATCGTCTCCACAGACTCACTGACACACACACACACACACACACACACTTTCACACACACACACACACACACACACACACACAGACATCACTTCAAAAATGTTTGATTCGTGATCAGGGATGCTTGAAACGTGCTCTCCCGTCGAAAACTCGATTTCGAATTTTCGACCCCGTCACAATACTTTCCTTATACATTATGTATATAAAGAAAGTAATAAATCTTGCGAATAAATATATAATAGTAAATAATATAACCATGTTTATTCAGCTGTTTCAAGAGTTATTTGTATTGTATGGGAATATAAATAAGTAGTTTATATTAGCAACATTTTGGGGAGCTTAAAATGTATACATGCTATGGCTACAAAAATGAAGTATGGTTGACTGAAATTGCTAGGACTAAATTGTTTCTGGTAGTCTATATTTGGTACTTCTCACACTACTATTTTCATCAGATTTATATCAGATTTATAATGGCAGCTCTATAAGATATATAAAGGAAAAATTTGCTGCATTCTTCAATATCTTAACAAAATTGGAATTCTAAACGACTGGGATTAATTCACAAACCTTTATATTTATTTAACAGAGTTGTTCATTAATTAGCTTCATTTAAGAATACGTATTATTTTTAAAATCCGAAATCTTGGTTGTAAATAAATATCCCTTAATTACTTAATAATGAAAAATTAAATTCAACAGAAGTATCATTATTTCTAAAAATATTAAAAAGTAATGCAATGTATTGATGGTCTGAATGCTAAACATGCTAATCAATTGTTACTTTAACATGAGACAAATACAGAATTAAAAAAAAAATAGCTTTATTTTTGTGTGTGATAACTAAAAGAAGCGTAAATATATTCTGGTATAATTAAATTTCTGGACGTTTATTAAATATAATGACATTAAAATTAATCCTACTGCAAGAGGAGAGACGAATGTAAACATGCAGGCTGCCGTAAACTAATACTGAAATAATACTAAACTGATTCTTTTAAAATAAATATTAGCATCCTTGGCGAAAATTGCCGTTCATCCCCAACTTTTGAATCCACAAGGGTTTGGATTCACGCGTGTCAGGGCCTTGAGCTTGAGAGGTAGAAATGGACGGGATGGCTATCAGGGGTAAGAGATTCAGGAGTTCCCAAATGCCAGAGAGGGGTACGGTATTAGCTAGAAGTCCTTTAACTATAAAGGCTTGAGCAGTTATACAACAAGGCTAGACGAGTCCCTCCCGCTTGAGGAGGAAGTACGCATCCTTTGTGCTATGCCCTGGTAATGCCCTAGGACATTTGCGCGTCTTGTGGTTACAAAGGTTGTATCGAGGGATACTATCTAGCATGGGATTATTTACTCTACTGAGATCTCCGAAAAAGTTTTTGGCAAGTGTTCGAATATGTTCTAAAAATGGTCTAATATTGAGGTCTCTGTGCAGGACTTCTAGCCGGACGCAACTCGGAAATCTGATAAAAGAGCATAATGCTTTATTTTACATAACTTGAAGCTTCCTAAGGTGAATCTCCGCTGCATTGGGGATCCATACGTCATAATCGGACGTATACAGGGCTTGTACAGCAAGAACTTATTTCTCGTGGACTGGCGGCTGTTTCCAGCCAAGGGGGGGGGGGGCGCATTTGGGCGAGTGCAGATTTTACTTTCCGACAGATTTCGGAGATGTGAAGTCTCCACGTGAGATTGGAATTCAAGTACACATCAAGGTACTGGAAGCTAGATTATCAGGGAATAAGCTCGTTGTTAAGGATTTAATTAGCGTCTGGGGCATATGAGGAGGAGGGAAGGTAACGGTGGCACACTTGCAGACGGTGACTTTAATTCTCCAGTTGGTTTACTCTGGTAACAGGTGTTTGTTTGTGTTGGGCTATCGAGGTCGTATCGCCCGCGTACAAGCCAAGGATGACACTTGGGGAACGTGGAAGATTGTTAATGTATAGGTTGAACAATTTTGTCCAACAAGTGAGCGTTGAGGGACGTCGCTGAGAATATTTCTGGAGAGGAAAGAACATTAGAGACTTTTACAGAGAAGCTGCGCTCCTTTAGGTAAGAGTGAAGAATGTTAATTAGTTGAGCAGGACAGTGGAAAGTGACCAAGTTTAAACAGAAGACCGTTCAACCACACTTTGTCGAACGCCTTCTGGTTATCGAGAAACACAATAGAGGTGATGAGAGGAATGCCTGGAATGAGCATCATGGATCAGTTCCACAACCCTTAACAACGGGTGCCGGGTGGAATGTCGTCTCCTAAATCCATATTGCTCAGGGATCAATATATTATTAAGGTTATAGAACTCATCCGCTGTACCAGGACATATTCGTAGAGCTTAGAGAGACATGAGAGAAGAGATGTAGGACGATAGTTTGAAAGTTCAGAGAAATCAAGGTCGGGTTTGGGGAGGGGGGGGGGGCACAATGGCTACCTTCCAAGTTCCAGGAAAATAGTTTAAGAAGATGGTTAAAGATAGTAATAAGATAGGAGATATAGGCATTAGGTAGGTTTTTAATTATGTTAGTAGAAATTTTATCTTTCCTAGGAGCTTCAGATTTCGAATATAGGGGTGATGTCAGTGTTTTACCACTTTGAGCGTGTTTGGAGAAGGTGGAGAAATAAATTGTTCAACCATTGTATTCACAACCGCGATAGGATTGATTAGGGAGTGGTGAGGTTCAAACTGGCTTCTAAGACTGTCTGCGAGCAGCTCAGCCTTTTGTGTGTGAGAAATAGCCCTGCAATTGGGACCATTAAGGGTTGGAATGTGAGTTTCGTGCCTTCAAATGGTATTGTCCTGAGTCGTTAGGAACTCTTCATAGGTATTCCATCGTGCATTGGCAAAGGTCTTTATTCGTGAACTAACTTGCGTTTTGACGATGTTTAGTTCACGCTTAAGGATGAGGATTCTACTGTCATGGAACTCCTAAAGGAGTCGGTTCCTGTTTCTGATCATCTCTTGCATACCAGGGGATAGTTTGTACTGGTCTTCCTTAGCGGTCAAGGGTCTCTAGGAAGCAGATTAGGTTTCCCAGAGAATTTTTACGAGTTTATCCACTTCTGTATCCGCAAGGTCCGTGGACCAGCTAACCGAGTAGGGGGGATATTACTATTTAAGAGACTTTTAAATTTCTCCCAGTTAGTTTTAAGTTTAACAGGAATAACGAGAGAGAAATGATTAAAGTTCAATGGTATACAAGATGGGTAGATGATCAGAGAACAGCTAGTTAGAAGTTTCCATGTGATAAGTATAGGAGACGTTGCTGGTGATCCAATCTTCCCTATTTCTGTTTCCTTTTCGCTCGAAATTTAAAGGGGGGATTTTCTCCTCCTGGGCACTTCTTTAAATTCCGTCCTTGAGACCTTAAGAATACTATTGTGTGAAAGTAGGGTAGGCGTACTTTAGCGACAGTTTCGTGACCTCAGTGCCAGATTTGGTGAAATATTGCCAACCTGGAAACTTTGGACGCGTTTACGAATTCGCTGAAACTTTCTAAAAAAATCCATTAGTTTCAAAGATATCGCCCTCTTTCTAAAAAATTCTATGCATAGTATATAAGGAAGTCATTCTTTGCTTGGACACAGAGTGTAATATGATCATATTTAATTATTAGACAGTGTTTATAGAGCATATTCAGCAACTTTGTTGTTGTTGAGACCCAGACTGTCCGACCTACCAGAAAGGTTCAGCAACTTTGTGAATTAGTTGAGCATTTTATTGCTGTTTTATTGTACCTGGCAGTTGTTTTGTGATCCTGTAATATTGCTATAGTGTTCTTAGCTGCATATTGTTCCTGTTTATGCTTATTTGTGCTTTTAAATAAAAACGTAATTTTTCTAAAAATTCGGACTCATTTTTGTATCCTGATGGTACACTCACGCTTTAAGAGGACGCGTCGTAAGGATATATATATATATATATATATATATATAATATATTTCACTTCATATATATGTATATATATATATCTCATCCAATATAAATCTCACTTGTAATGATAAAACCTTTTCCAATGTAAAATTCCAATCGCTCAGCCTCAGATGATCATGGGTGTACAAGTTAGGTCTATCTATAATAAAGTAATCATGCCCGATCGAATAACAGAGATTGCAGCTCACCTAACGCAAAATCATAAAAATTAGAAAGGAGAAATGGGCAATAAAGTGAGATCTATATATCTTTAATCATCTTGACTTTGGATTTGTTGTTTGTTTAACATTGACAATGAGGATACAACGTATCTTCGAAACAATTGCATTCTGCGTTAATATTCTATTCGGGCCTATATATGTTACTTACATCTTCCTTATATCTTGCACAAAGTTATTTACTTTTCAAAACACTTTATACAGAACAAAACATAATTTAATTGGTTAACTAATCTAACCAAAGGGATGTGCGTAGTGGTATTACGAAAAATGATAATGGTTATGTTCATTTACAGCGGTTGAAATGTTATTTTGAAGTCTTCTCCTTTCAGTAGTGCTTTAAACTGTATATTCCCAGACATCATAGAAGCTAAATATTTAATATACTGGTCGCCGATAGAGCAACACTCTCCTGGTTCATAAGAATTTAAATTTTGAAGTATGTTTCTGTCCATAATGCTCAAATGCTGGAGAGAACATAAATACAATTACTTTTTTTTATTGAACTGGCTTGAAAATTGCAATATTGGTAGAACACTATGAAAAATAACATAGATAATATTGTTTTCCAAAAAATACAATATATATATATATATACATATATTTGCGTGTGTGTGTGTGTAAATTTTCGGTTTTTAATTCGGATTGCACGTGCTGTCCTGATGAGAGTGCAATTCTGAATTAATCATCTTTTTTATACTGTATGCTTAGAGTCTAATGGCATGGTCTTATCACCTTTTACTAGTTTCAGTTATTTGTTCTCCTTGTTTTGATATTTTTATCTACAGCTAATTGTTATTTTTTTCTTTTTTTTGCCATATTTGCTCTTTTATAAATTTATATATATTTTTTATATATAATTATGTATTTATTAATGATTTTTGATTTTTTGTATACGTTTATACTCGTATCTTTTTCGATTGTATATTCTCATTTCAATAACTATTCCCCAGCCCCCCCTTTTCTCTCTTATAGCGGTAAGTTACCTACTATTTTTATCCTATTAGTATTGGTCTATAGTTACTACAGGTTAACACTTATTCTTACTGACTATGTTAGAGAAGGTTTTTAGTCATTACGATAGTTAATGCACTGTTTTAACTTTTAAATATCATTTATATATATATATATATATATATATATATATATATATATATTAGAGAAGGTTTTTAGTCATTACGGTAGTTAATGCACTGTTTTAACTTTTAAATATCATTTATATATATATATATATATATATATATATATATATATATACAGGATGTCCCAAAAAGATTGAAGCGCACTTTAATTCTTTACCTGTTGGAGATAAGTGGGCAATGTAAATTGCAAAAATGTTGAAAGTAAGGTAGGAGAAAAAGACTACGTTAATGAAATAGTCCTCCCATTAATTTTCAAAAAGTTACTTTTATACGACCCCCTAGAACAAATTTGGTCAATCGGAAAATTTTTATTTTTAATGCAGCAAGATCATTAAAAAAAACCGCATATCTGTATCTTTAAATTTGAGCGAGTTATATTTAATTGAAAATTGAACATTGTGAATGGGGACTATATATATCAAATTAGAAATGTAAATTTGTGACATATCACAAAAAAGATAAAACTGGATGATAATACATAGGATACCCAAACGCGTAGTGAGTACCACTCCTTTATATGATCTCCATCTGTGTAATGCTTTATTTAGATGCATTTGTGATAAAAAATTTTGACACATATTAACGTATTTTTGATCTAAACAATTTGCATTGTCAATTTGTTTATGATCCCTATTTTCACGGATGAAACAGCCTTTCAGATGGTATGGAAAAGTGGCATATGTCAGAATTTTTTCCTTTATTATAATTCAGTTTATTTTAAAGATACATATATGCGGGTTTTTTTTAATGGTCTTGTTGCATTAAAAATAAAAAATTTCTTATTGACCAAATTTGTTTAAAGGGTTCGTATTAAACTTTAAAAAGTGTAACTTTTTGAAAATTAATGGGGGACTATTTCATTACGTAATCTTATTTCCTCCCTTACTTTCCACATTTTTGCAATTTACATTGCCCACTTATCTCCAACAGGTAAAGAATTAAAGCGCGGTATAATCTTTTTGGGACCCTCTGCATATATATATATATATATATATATATATATATATATATATATATAATGATATTTAAACGCAGAAACAGTGAATTAACTACCGTAATGACTAAAAAGATTAATCATGCTTAAAGCATTGATTATGAAACACTTTCCAACTTCAATGCAATTTTATTTAAACATCTCTAAAATGCAATATATTTCTAAGTAATATTTTAAAACTTATCACAATACTATATTAATTTATTATATTTGAAAACTTAAACCTTCATCGAAAAAAATGAACTTCATTCAAATAACGGCATTGAAATATAAATTGCCTGGTTTAAACATCTCTAAAATGCAATATATTCCTCGATAATACTTTTAAAATTATCATAATACTACGATAATTTATTATATTTGAAAACATCATCGAAAACAACTGAAATTCATTCAAATGACATCATAGAAAAAATAACACGCCTGGCTCTCTATAAAAGCAACATTTTATTCATAACATTTTCCCATTCATTTCATTCATCACAATACTATAATAATTTATTTTATTTAAAAATTAAGACCATGGAGCTACAAGTAATTAAACTTTATATTTAAAACTTCATCGAAAAAAATCGTCCTTTTCTCTGTGAAATCAATGAATATTTCATTCATATCAGCTATGCAAACTCCATGAGCTAAATAATTTTGCGTTAAAGAAATACAGCAATTCTTATACAACTCATTCTACATATTTTGCTGCTTACAATTTACATAAGTGAAAAATAGGCTTCGTTGTAGAAATAATCAAATTTGGATGATGATTTAAACTCAAATATATTGTAATTGCGTTGTTTCAGTATGTAGATGCACAGAATTTAAGCAAAAATAAAGCGGTTTTAAGACGGATACAACACTCAATATAAATTAAAAAGAACTTTAAAAATTACGATTTTGGGACAAGATGGATGCCATATTTCATTTTGAAGTGGGTCACGTGATATGAGTCTGCAGAGAAAAACATGTGCTGCCCACATCAGAATTTTTAACAATATTACAACAATGATTTATAGAAGTGCGCCACCTTTGACAATAAGTCCAGCTATCAAATGAGAACTAAATTTAAGTTTAACGTGCAAATTCAATGTCATTTAAAATACTTATGGCTGTTATTTTGTGCAGATAAACTCAAATTTTTATTGAAGAAATAAAGAGAACGTGAATATGAATTTTAAATTTGCTTAAAAAATGTTTGAAAAATTAGATCCCATAGGGTTCAATGTATTTCATTTTTTCAACCCGGGTTCAATAAAAAACTAATTGGGTGATATTATTTATTTATATTCCCTTACGTCCCACAGACCGTCTGAAAAACATACTAAAATTTCATTTTGATAAAGTCATTTTTACGGCAGTTATCGTGCTAACGGACAGACAGACAGAATAAACAAAGTCATAAGCACTTTTCAACTATGTTGTAAAGTGTTAAAATCCCATCTCTAGCATAGTAGTTACAAATAAGTGCTAAACTGTGGTAGCTATAGACCAATACATATAGGATATAGATAGTAGGTAATTTATCGCTATAATGGGAAAAAGGGTGGGGAATAATTATTGAAATGAGAATATACAATCAAAAAAGATACGAGTATAAACGCATACAAAAAATCAAAAATCATTAATAAATATATAATTTTCTATAAAGAATATATATAAATATATAATTTTATATAAAAATATATATAAATATATAATTTTATATAAAAGTATATATAAATATATAAAAGAGCAAATATGACAGAAAAGAGAGTAAAAAATAACAATTAGCTCTAGATAAATATATCAAAACAAGGAGAACACATAACTGAAACAAGTAAATGGTGACAAGACCATGCCATTAGACTGTAAGCATACTGTAAGCATTGGAGAATGTTTTAGTGAGACAAGTGAGATTTACATTGGAATTCATTCTTTGAATAAGCTTTATTTGCTTGGTGAGTAAAATAAAATAATTTAATATAAAAATAAGTATGCTTGAAATGTAAAAATTGTTATGCATGAAAAATATTTTATAGATAACATATTTTAAAATTATATTTTAAAATATGTTACTTATGTAAGATGAATACGTACAAGATATAACATTTTAAATGTTTTCTTATTTCTAAGTTACATGAACTTTTGTTACATTATATTAAATAGAAATTAAAAATATATTAGAATATTATTATCAAGTGGCAGAAAAATATATCAGTTTTGTAATCATAAACAGAAGTAACAAAATAAAACAATTTAAAAGAGTGCACTGAAAATTGGTGAGAAATAAATCTATAATGTAACAAACTCAGTTAAAAATCATTGTAGTTAACAATGTACTTAAAATTTCTGTATAATAATAAATAACAAATATTATACTATGGAAATTTAAAAATATCTTATATTTTAATTTATTAATTACAATATGATAAAAATCTGGTTGAAAAATTATCAATCGAATTGAAATTTTTATATAACGTGTTATTACTTTCCTTATATACATAATGTATGAGGAAAGTATTGTGACGGGGTCGAAAATTCGAATTCGAGTTTTCGACGGGAGAGCACGTTTCAAGCATCCCTGATCACGAATCAAACATTTTTGAAGTGATGTCTGTGTGTGTGTGTGTGTGTGAAAGTATGCGTGTGTGTGTGTCAGTGGATCTGTGGAGACGATAACTGACGAACGAATGGACCGATTTGAATCAAATTTGGTACAAAAATCACAATCCGTAAACACTGGAAGCCTATTGTTTTTATACGCAATCGAATGTTCAGAACCCCCCTAAATTTTGGAATGAAATTTTGAAAAAATCGTCAAAAAATCAAAACCACTAATAAAGTTACGCAAATAGACATTTCTTATGTAATTTTTCATTAGAAAACGATTGACATAAATTTTAGAACGCTAACATGAACTGTTCTCGAGATATTGTACATTTAAAAAAAAAATATCAAAAAGTCATATAAAATAAAAAAAATATATTTCCTATTGATAAACATGTTCACTTTTGAATACCATGCGATAAATTGGGTGACATCATTCTCGTGGATCTAGCTCGTTCCATTCATGAAAAAAGATACTCTGAGTAATACTTTTGTTTTTGAACGCCAATAGTCATTTATCTGCTGAAAGAATAACTTATATCTTCATAACGCTTGGCGAGATTTTGGCGACGAATTTGGCGGAATGTCGCCAACTTGGCGACTTTTTGAAATGTTGCAAAATTAACGAAAATCTCGCCAAATGGATGAAAATGACGACTAATTGTCGAAAATTCAATGTCTTGGAAAGAATATTAGTATTTACTATAAGAAAAACCTATTTTTTTACTGTAAAAGTAGTAAATTCATTACATTATATAAGGAAAGTCATGTGTTGCCCACATCAGATTTTTTCATAAACGAAATCAGATTTATTGTTTCTGTAATTCCCAAATACGCAGGCGAATGGTTTATTTTATTGATGCCCAGATGAAGGGCTAACTCTACTTCGCAAACTACTTAAGTTTAATGAAAGTCATTATTAGTGCATTTCTTCGTACTGATCTTATTAAATGTTAGGTGGATTTCAAGTTATTCATGAAAACTGCCTTATATTCTTTAGAATTACGAAAGTTATTATTTTCTGCGAAGATGAATAAATAGAACCTAGTTTGACCCAAAATTGAGAATCCATTAGCCTTTTCCGAGAAGTTTTTCATCTCAATTTCCATCTCCCCGTCATTAGGGAAACGTCATGCTCAATATCCAGTCATTGTCTTAAGATTACTAGCCATACTTTTTTAGGCTATCCTTAATTAAGACTCCTAATAGGCTGGCCAACAACCATTTTTACTACAACTGGTCCAGTCAGTCGCCGTCTACTTGCGTTACTTCAATGGCACTCGCATGTTATATGACTAATATTTGATAAGCAATTTAGCTGTAAAATGGGTGCTTATGCTGCTAAAAACTATACCAACCATTCAAGGAAGAAATCGAGAATGTTTAAATTTCTTCTAGATTCCGAGAAAAGGACAAGAAAGTAACTCCCTTTGCGCCATGTACAGTCATCGCTTCGATTAGGAGTAAAGATGGCCACTGTTGCGACAGCCTGTATATTTATGAATCTTAGCCTTAGTTAAGCGCTTCTCAACGGAGGGGTTCAAGAGTTCGGAGGTTTTAATACCATGTTATTCGTGACACACGGCGATCACAGGACACTTTTAGTTTCTAAAGCGTTTAAAGACGTGTTTTAATGGTAAAAATATTTTGAGACGTGTCATTTTAAGTAAGTTATAACAATTTTCTCAAAGATACATATATATTTGAATACTTTTTTTTTAAAAATTATACACACACATTCTCAGATAAACATTCTGGTACACATATTCTTGCACAGACAAGCAAAAAATATAATAAGAAAGATCAATCATGCACAAAGCATTGATTATGAAACACTTTCCAACGGAAATGCAATTTTATTTAAACATCTCTAAAATGCGATACATTCAGCGGTAATATTTTTAAAATTATCACAGTACTGCATTAATTTATTATATTTGAAAACTTAAAACTTTATTGAAAAAAATGAATTTTATTCAAATGACGTCATTTAAATATAAGTCGCCTGGTTTAAACATCTCTAAAATGCGATACATTCAGCGTAATATTTTTGAAATTATCACAATAATACAATGATTTATTACATTTGAAAACTTAAAACTTCATCGAAAAAAAAATGAACTTTATTCAAATGACGTCATTGAAATATAAATCGACTGGCTCTCTATGTAAAACCTGTAAATATTTCATTGATACACTTTTATTCCATTCCTTTCATTCTTCACAATCCTACAATAATTCATTTTATTTAAAAATTTGAAACCGTAGAGGTAAACGTAATTTAACTCTATGCTTAAAACTTCATCGAAAAAGTCTGCTAGTATAAAATCGTCTGTTATCTATGTACAATCAATGAATGTTTCATTCATATCAGCTATATTTCAGACTCGAGTTAAATAATTTTGTCTTAAATCAGCAATTCTTATACAACTCATCCTACATCTTTATGTGTTTACATTCTCCATAAGTAAAAATTAGGCTTCGTTGTAGAAATAATCAAAGTTTGATGATCATTTAAACTCAAATATATTGTAATTGTGTTGTTTCAGAATGTAGATCACAGAAATTAAGCAAAACTAAAGCGGTTTAAGGACGCAAACAACATTAAATATAAATTAAAAATAACTTTAAAAATCACGATTTTGACACAAGATGGATGCCATATTTTATTTTGAAGTAGGTCACGTGATCTCTTCATATAATATGGGTGTAATTATTATTTTAATTTTATTTAAAAATCTACCAATTATATGTTGCTGAATTTTTTTTCGTATTTTTTATGGGATAATTTGAATATTTTCTAAAAATTTCAAAGCAATTTGCAAATTTTAAATTTGCTTAAAAAATGTTTGAAAAATTATGTCCCATAGGGTTGAATGTACTTCATTTTTTTAACCCGGGTTCAGTCCAAAATTAATCGGGTGATATTATTCATTTATATTTCCATAGGTCCCATAGACCGTCTGAACAACATACTAAAATTTCATTTTGATAAAGTCATTTTTACGGCTGTTATCGTGCTAACGGACAGACAGACAGACAGACAGACAGACAGACAAACAGAATGAACAAAGCCATAAACACTTTTCAACTATGTTGTAAAGTGTTAAAAAATGCACCATATGGTTTTAGGTGTGTGTATTATAGTTTATTTTAGTCAAAGTTTCGAGTTCGAAAACTTTCATGCAAACAATACGTTTTTATTCTGTAGTACGAAAAATTAAAAATACGCTGAATAAAAATGAGCTTCACTAAGAGATATTTTCTAGAGACAGTTTCATTTACTTTTATCATGTCTTAAATAAACCATACATATTTCTTTCTAAAAGAACTAAAAAGACCATTTTTTATATATCTCCAGAGAGATTGAAAATGCAAAATAAAATGCTTTTTTAGACAGATATGACAGTTTTTTTCTTCTTCTTAATGGCAACAATGAAGTGTCAAAGTGTCAGATTCTCATAGAATAATGCTGCGTATTTTAGTTGTAAAACCTTCTTGATAAACTCATATTTTCAGGTATTTTCTCTACATATGTGGCATATGTAAAGACAAAGTATAGTGATAGGATCGATAATTCAAATTCCTGTTTTCGATGATATTAAACGCTTGTCGCTCGAGTTCAAATACAATGTGGTGGTGGTTGTAGGTGGTATGGGTTTATGCATCTTAAATATAAAATCTGATCTGGACAGCGCATGGCTTTCCCTATGTGATGCAATGAATTTATTTCTTTCTCAATGAAAAAAATGATGTATAAGATTTAGATCCCAATGTTTTTAATGTTGAATTGTACATTTGCGGTTTTCTCGAATAGTAACATGTAAAACTATTTTAAAGTACCTGATTAACTTATATTTCATGTCACAATTATCAATATTGATAGCATCCACAGTAAATAATACAGCAAAATATTTTAATAATTAATTCATCAATTAGGTGTCATTTTCGTTAGCTTAGCGTCATTTTTACAATTTTAGTGATATTTTCGCCAATCTTTAGCAATATATCGCCAAGTTGGTGATTTTTTGCTAAATGTGTCACCAAGTTTGCGATATTTATTGGCAAGCGTTACAGACAAATGGAGGGAAGAGAATTTCTTGCATATAAATGACTGCTTATGAATTATTAGGTGTCAAAATACAAAACTATTACATAAAATATCTTCTCTCGTGAATGGAATGAACTAGATCCATGAGAATGATGTTAGCAAATTTATCGCATCATATTACATATAAAAAGTAAACATATTTTACAATATTTAATATTTATTTTTAATTTTATGTCATTTTTTGATAAATTTAATTAAAAAATTTCAATATTTCGAGAATGGTTCTTGCTAGCGTTTTAATTATTTAGCAATAGTTTTCTAAGTGAAATTTACGTAAGAAAAGATTATTTGCGTAATATTATTAAATGGTTCGAATTTTTGATGGATTTTTCAAATATACGTTTCAAAATTTAGGTATGTTTCGAACATGCGTTTAAAATCAGTAAGCTTTCAGAATTCACTGATTGTAATTCACACACACACACCAAACATATTTAGACACATACATATTTGTACACACATATATTTACATACACCACAACTGTCGCCGTGTTCATGTGGAGTACGATCACGTTAAACATGTGGGTCCGCAAGCCCTTCCGAGAGGTTGGTGGTAGGGGAAGGAGGGTACGGTCCCTGTGGATGCCTCCCCCACTGGGTTCCGGTCTAAATTGGGTGGCACTTCCCGGCCGTCCAAACAGTTACCTTACACCTTTCTGGAAGGTCGGACGGTCTGGGTCTCAACAACAACAACACAAACATGATCACACACACACATATATATACACACACATATCCCCTCAGAAACGATCGATTCTAGTTCATGGCTGTTTGGAGCGTGCACTTTCTTCGAAAATAAAATTCGATTTCGAATTTTCGACCACGTCACAATACTTTCCCTATACACTATAAATAATTTCCCAGTGTACACAGAGAAAG
The DNA here is from genome assembly GCA_951213105.1 of Amaurobius ferox. Classification (NCBI taxonomy): domain Eukaryota; kingdom Metazoa; phylum Arthropoda; class Arachnida; order Araneae; family Amaurobiidae; genus Amaurobius; species Amaurobius ferox. Next base: position 100,290,244 of record OX578146.1, read on the forward strand.
TGTTTTTGCAATCGGAATTATTTTTCACCACAATAATTGAAATTATTAAGTTTCGTGATCATTGAGCCATATAAATCCTCTTTTATGCGCGATTATCTCAAATGTTGTCCTATGCTGCCATGTTAAGAAAATATAAAATTTCGAAGTTTTCGCTCAAATCTATCTAGTTCTAGATTTTTCGTTAACAAAGCGAAATCAAAATCTCGAGATCTTAAATTTTCGTGTAAACAATACTTTCTCTGTACTAATATTCAATTGTATGAGAAAGCAAAATTAGCAATGTAAGAAAATAAGAATTTGTGTATTTTTGAGAATAGCCATATTAAGAATGTGTGATGAACGGGGGAAATGGTTAGTAAATTATTATTTGATAAAAAAGGAATGATGAACAAATTGTATAATTCTAATAAAATATTTCGATAATGTATTGCACAAATTTTATGTAAAATAAGAAATTTCTCAAATTGAGTAGACTGGCTGAGAACTTCGAGTTACGTGCTTTTGCCAGAATATAGTATATCAGTTCGCTATCGTTCAGTTGGGTTGTTGATTAATTAATTTATGAATGATTGATATATATCTAAATAAAAAATTAGTCCAGTTCGCCATCTTCGCAATCAAATTGCTTATAAAATTTATATCAACAAATTAGGGTATGATTAGATAAATTAATTCCAACAGGTTTCATTTGTTGGAACGAACAGTTAGGGGGTCAAACAAACAAGAAAATCTCTTTAGGCGTTGTCACATGATCACATCTATAACGATCAGCGCTTGAATACGAGGTATACTTAGAAATAAGAATGTATCTGCTTTTGAGCACCAAGATATTGGCTGTGAGGTAGTTTCCACCTCTTTTTCTTCAAACCAGTGATTGTCAAACTCTTTCATTTTCTTTCAGTTAATCACGCTATTTGAGGGCAAATTAAGAAATATTATGTATCTGCTTTCGAACACCAAGACATTGGGTTTGAGGTAGTTTCTCCCTCTTCCTCTTCAAACCAGTGATTGTCAAACTCTTTCATTTTCTTTCAGTTAATCACGCTATTTGAGGGCAAATTAAGAAATATTATGTATCTGCTTTCGAACACCAAGACATTGGGTTTGAGGTAGTTTCTCCCTCTTCCTCTTCAAACCAGTGATTGTCAAACTCTTTCATTTTATTTCAGTTAATCACGCTATTTGAGGGCAAATTAAGAAATATTATGTATCTGCTTTCGAACACCAAGACATTGGGTTTGAGGTAGTTTCTCCCTCTTCCTCTTCAAACCAGTGATTGTCAAACTCTTTCATTTTCTTTCAGTTAATCACGCTATTTGAGGGCAAATTAAGAAATATTATGTATCTGCTTTCGAACACCAAGACATTGGGTTTGAGGTAGTTTCTCCCTCTTCCTCTTCAAACCAGTGATTGTCAAACTCTTTCATTTTCTTTCAATTAATCCCACTATTTGAAGGCAAATTAAGACTTATTAGATTGACATATTAATAAGGTTTCGGACTCTGAAGTTTGGATTTCGGACTGTATTCTGGCACCACTGCAATTTTCAATTTAATGGTTATAGTGTTAAAATACATTTTGTTTAAGTGTCATATTTGAAATCAGCAAATATGTATTAACGACTATTGCGTGCATTTTAAATCGCAAAACATTTTTGAACTATATTGTATTATAAATATAATTAGAAACGCGCCCAAGTAAGATTATAGACTCACCAAAGTGTCTTGATACATAATTTGCAAAATTTTTGTGCAATTAATACGCCCACGGATAGACTCAAATTCTGATCTTTCAATTTTTTGATCAACTTGGCAGAGGGGTTATAGAAACGCTTTCGAATGTGTCCGAAGATTGGTTAAATCCAATCAAACAACTGAAAAGAAAATAAGTGTAACACCAAATAGGTCTTTACTGAAATAATAATTTAATATGTAAATATAATAAAAATAATTTAATAGGTAACTAGAATGCAGAATGATCTACGGACTTTGTTGTTTTTTTTAAAACTCTTTCTAAGTTTAAAAATACAAAATGTTTTCAGTTTGGGTAAGAAAAAAAATCTTCTTGACTTCAAGTATTTTCATATATTATTGAGAACGTTATGCTTATTTTAAGCAATTCAAAATTGAAACTTCTTGACCAAGCTGGCGCTTATTAACAAAGATTGTGTATGGGAACAAAGCGCCCTGTGCCCCTGTATCTGGCCAAAGGTGGGTATAATAGGTAAATCTAATAATAATAATAATTTAATAGGTAGAATGGATATAGAACGATCTGCGGAATAGAAACAGTTCAAAAAACTAAATTTTTTCCATCTGTGTAAGGAAAAAAAGTCTCCTTGTCTTTATGTATTTTCATTTATTATTGAGAACGTTGTGTTTATTTTAAGTAATTCAAAAGTGAAACTTCTTGACCCCTTATTAACAAAGATTGTGTGGGGGCCAAAGCACTCTGCGCCGTTGTATCGGCCAAAGGTGGGTATAATAGGTAAATATAATAATAATAATTTAATAGGTAATTTATATATAGAATGATCTGCGGACTAGAAACAGTTTAAAAAATACAATTTTTTTCTATCTATATAAGAAAAAAAATCTTTATTACACTGCGTCTATGCAAGTTTACCACGCATAGCTTTATCATTTACAGATGTAGGATCAGATAGATCATTGTACAACCGCTTGCCACAAATTTTACATCATCAATTTTCAGGTCTTACACAATAAAAAAAGATGTCTGTCTGTCTGTCTGACTGTGTCGTCTGTAGTGAAAAATAGAAGCTTTAAACAGCGGCGAAATTTGTTACAGAGGAACTTCATGTCTCCGGACGATACGGCTAGGTGAGATTTTTTGAAAATTCGAATTTTCTTAAAATTTTTAAACATTTAAGCTGATAATCCATTGAAATTTCTTCTTCAAAATCACATTCATTTCCAGCAAACGATAAAGATAAAATCACATAATTTGTCCGGAAGGAAAAAGTATGTATTTAGCAAACAAAGTGGCTTACATTTATTGGTTTTCTAACTTGTCGAATTTAAAAGATATCGTTTTAATGTTTTTAATTTGGTATTATATTATCATTACGAGCATTGTGCTAATTATATCTTTGATTTTATGAAAACTTGCTGAGCTAGTATTCTACTTTTTAAATTTTATTTCTCTGGGTAAAGGAACTTTTTCCTTTTCCTTGATTTTAACCACTTTTGTTTATTATTGAGAACATTATGTTTATTTTAAATAATCCAAAAGTTAAATTTTTTGGAAAAGCTGGCGTTTATTATCAATCGAAGCACTCTGAGCTCATTCATCGGGCCAAAAATGGGTGAAAGGCGCCGACAGTTCATCATGCCCGCTGCGCGGGTGTTCTTAAATTGTATAAGTGGATTAAATAGTCTATGCGCTTGCTAAGCGGATGCTTATTAACCAATTTCATGTAGTTGCCAAAGCCTCCTGCTCCCACCCAACCGTGAAAAAAAGACGCTTACATTGGGTGTGCCTGAAATTGTTTGTTTATTTGCTTGTGACTGCTAATTTGCTTATGACTGCAAAATGTGACTGCTAAAGAGTGCGACGTTGTGACGACGTCTTTTGAAAAATTTAATAAATGCATTTAATTAATCCTTGATTTAAATACCAGACAATGCCTTGTATATTTTCTAATTTTAATATAAAGTTTCTCACCAGTTCAGCCCAAATTATCACGTGCCCAAATCTTATCGACCACCTACTACTACTGCTACACTACTAATGTTACTTTCCTTCTTACTTTGCATTTATCCATTAATAAAAAAAAATACTCTTCTCAAAATTATTCTACACTTTTATTCTATGCTTTATTTCCATGTCTATTTTCCATAAAATTTCCCGCGTAATCGGAAATGAGGGGAAACACAGCCTATACTATCATATAGAAAATAAATCACATGTCACAGCGCAGTATTTCAAATGTAAGCGAAAAATTCACAAATTTTGTTTTCCTTCCTAGAATGGTTAATCTTGGAGTAAAGTATGATCCACATTCCAGAGAATTCGCAAATAAATTTCCGCAGGAGAAATATATTTTGACTTCGTCACTGTCGCTAATAAATCAGTATGGCATGAGTAGAAAAATGGAATGTTCTTTTAATACGAAACGAATGTGACTTTCGAATAAATTCCTTCGCAGTTAAAAATAAATATCTTCGATGTTTTTTTAACTCTGTGCCGAAATAGTAGAATTACGAAAAATTGCGTTTTATACTTTTATTTACCGTAGCAGTGGTCGTAAAAGAATTTTTCTTTATTACAGGCTGGCTACAGAATCTGAAAATCAGGGAGATCAGGGAAACATCAGGGAATATTAACGTTATGGACAAATTAGGAAAATATTAGGGAAATCCCAAAAAGAAAAGAAACAAGAAAGATCAATCATGTATAAAGCATTGATTATGAAACACTTTCCAACTTCAATGCAATTTTATTTAAACATATCTAAAATGCAATACATTCCTCGGTAATATTTTAAAACTTATCACAATACTACATTAATTTATTATATTTGAAAACTTAAACCTTCATCGAAAAAAAATAAACTTCATTCAAATGACGGCATTGAAATATAAATTGCCTGGTTTAAACTTCTCTAAAATGTGATACATTCCTTGGTAATAATTTTAGAATTATCATAATATCTACGATAATTTATTATATTTGAAAACTTCATCGAAAACAACTGAAATTCATTCAAATGACGTCATAGAAAAAATAACAAGCCTGGATCTCTCTATAAAAACAGCATTTCATTCATAAACATTTTTCCATTCATTTCATTCATCACAATACTTAATTCTATTTAAATATTTAATTCTATTTAAAGCTTAAAATCATGGAGGTACAAGTAATTTAACTTTATGCTCAAAACTTCATAAATAATCCGTTTGCTTCTCTGTAAAATCACTGATTGTTTCAGATTGCTGAAAAGCAGCATTTCATTGATAAACATTTTCCTATTCATTTCATTCATCACAGTACTAAAATAATTTATTTTATTTAAAAACTTAAGATCATGGAGCTACAAGTAATTACACATTATGCTTAAAACATCATCGAAAAAAACGTCCTTCTCTCTGTGAAATCAATGAATATTTCATTCATATCAGCTATGTAGACTCCATGAGCTAAATAATTTTGCGTTAAAGAAATACAGCAATTCTCATGCAACTCATTCTACATATTTTGCTGTTTACATTTTACATAAGTGAAAAATAGGCTTCGTTGTAGAAATAATCAAATTTGGATGATCATCTAAACTCAAATATATTTTAATTACGTGGTTGCAGGATGTAGATGCACAGAATTTAAGCAAAAATGAAGCGGTTTTAGGACGGATACAACACTCAATATGAATTAAAAAGAACTTTAAAAATCACGATTTTGACACAAGAAGGAGGCCATATTTTATTTCGAAGTGAGTCCCGTGATCTCTTCATATAATGATCACGTGATCTCTTCATTTAAAGGATGTAATTATTATTTTAATTTTTATTTAGAAAACAACAGAATATATTTTGCTGAATTTTTTTTTATATATTTTATGGAATAATTTGAATATTTCCTTAAACTTTCGAAGCATAGGGTTCCCATAGGGTTCCATATATTTCATTTTTTCAACCCTAGTTTTCTCCAATACTAATAGGGTGATATCATTCATTTGTATTCCCATAGGTCCCACAGACCATACTAAAATTTGAACATACTAAAATTTCATTTTGATAAACTCATTTATAAGGCAGTTATCGTGCTAACGGACAGACAGACAGACAGAATAAACAATGTCAAAAACACTTTTCAACTATGTTAAAAATCTGTAAAATCAGGGAAATTGGAATTATAAGGTAATCACAGCTTTCTTCAAACTCACGACAATTTACATGTGCAGAATTCTTTATTAGTTTTTCATGTGACGGGAGACATGGACAGGACACCCCAATACAAAGAAGAGAGTTTTAAAATTTCAACATTTCTCAGTGATCCCTCTCATCTTACCTGTTTTGAAAGTTGCAAGATATTTAATATCATGACAGGAAAAGCAGATTAGAAGAAAATACTTCTTTCTGTTTATACATAATTTTATTGCAATGCATGATATTTAACTATATGAATACTTGCCTGGATTTTACAGAACACTGCTGAGTTTATAGCTGAGTATTATAGCTTATCTAGAATTTTAATGCGTAGAAGATTAATATTCTTGTAATAATACTGTTTTTAACTAACTCTTGCATAAATACTAGACTTTGATTATTATACAATGCTGAAAGTAATTAATTTTAATTATTTATTTTCAATTATCACTTTCAATTTTATTAATTGACTTTCTTATGCTTGTTAAATTGATATTCAGTAAAATTAGATGCTGATATATATGAGGGACATTCTGAAGATATTATCTGGAAATCGGGGAAATTTCAGGGAATTTTTTATCTGAGATCCTGTAGCCTTGTATTAGGTAAAAGCTTCCTTTTTTAACACTTTACAACAAAGTTGAAAAGTGTTTATGACTTTGTTCATTCTGTCTGACCGTTAGCACGATAACTGTCGTAATAATGACTTTATCAAAATGAAATTTTAATATTTTGTTCAGACGGTCTGTGGGACCTATGGGAATATAAATGAATAATATCACCCAGTTAGTTTTGGATTGAATCCGGGTTGGAAAATTGAAATACATTGAACCCTGTGGGACCTAATTTTTCAAACATTTTTTAAGCGGATTTAAATTTCACAAATTGCTTCGAAAGTTCTAGGAAATATTCAAATTATCTCATAAAATACATAAAAAAAATTTCAGAAAAATATATTCATTAGTTTTTTAAATAAAAATTAAAATAATAATTACACCTTTTATATGAAACGATCATGTTATCATTATATGAAGAGATCACGTGACCCACTTCAAAATAAAATATGGCATCCATCTTGTGTCAAAATCGTGATATTTAAAGTTCTTTTTAATTCATATTTAGTGTTGTATCCGGCCTAAAACCGCTTTATTTTTGCTTAAATTCTGTACATCTACATACTAAAACACCGCAATTACAATATATTTGAGTTTAAATGATAATCCAAATTTGATTATTTCTACAACTAAGCCTACTTTTCACCTATGAAAAATGCAAACAGCAAAATATGTAGAATGAGTTGTATAAGAACAGCTGCATTTCTTTAACGCAAAATTATTTAGCTCATGGAGTCTGCAATATAGCTGATATGAATGAAATATTCATTGATTTTACAAAGAGAAGGACGATTTTTTCGATGAAGTTTTCATAGAATTTAATTACTTGTAGCTCCATGGTCTTAATTTTTAAATAAAATAAATTATTACAGTATTGTGACGAATGAAATTAATGGGAAATTGTTAATGAATGAAATGCTGCTTTTATAGAGAGAGCCAGGCGTGTTATTTTATCTATGCGTCATTTGAATGAATTTCAATTGTTTTCGATGAAGTTTTCAAATATAATAAATTATTGTAGTATTATGATAATTCTAAAAATATTACTGAGGAATGTATCGCATTTTAGAGATGTTTAAACCAGGCAATTTATATTTCAATGCCGTCCTCTGAATGAAGTTCATTTTTTTCGATGAAGTTTTAAGTTTTCAAATATAATAAATTAATGTAGTATTGTGATAATTTTTAAAATATTACCGAGGAATGTATCGCATTTTAGAGAGGTTTAAATAAAATTGCATTGAAGTTGGAAAGTGTTTCATAATCAATGCTTTATGCATGATTTAACTTTCTTGTTTTTAAATTTCTAGTATAATATAAAACTCTTCTCTCCCATCTTCCCAGCTAGATAATCTGGATTTAATACCCCCCCCCCCTTTTTTTTTAAACTTTACGATTTTTCTCATTCTGCGAAAAGCCCCAATATCTAAGGAAGTGTAGTCCCCATTTGTGATCCACGTGATAACATCACACTGGGTGATTCTCTGGGTATGACAGGGTTGAATCTCGGTCACGGTGTAAGTATAACTAGGTCGTGAAATGTCAGTCAAGGGCACAACTCTGGCTAAACTAGGGCAAAACCGTTCCTGCAAGGTCATCAATGGCCTCTTCCCTGCCCCCGTGTCTCATATTGGGGGCTGATGTGGAACACTGAAAGTTTCGTATCTGGATCAAAATTTTGGTTCAGCTCAGATTCGCGAAATAAGAAAGGAATTGAGTTTTCACTTTCTCGTAACGCGAAGAATATGGAAAGAAAAAGTATTAGGAAAGGATCACGCTCTTATTGTTTATAACAGTATCTATGGATAGGTTTCGCGTTTTCTATACGCGCATCAGTTGGATAAGTTGATATCAGAAATGGCAGCAGAAACACTTGATATGTGTTATAATTTTGCACTTTTCTATGGGGGCTAAAAAAATTCAGTCGTTTTACGCAACAGGCATCAAATTTCAGAATGAGACTGAGTGTCAAAATTATTTACAAAAAATTTGCCCTATGGAGGTGTTGTCAAAGTCAGGGCCGTACTTTCATTGTACATAACAGCATCCTTTGCGCTTTTTATATGCTCCTCAGCATGGAATATCAGATGCAACAAATATACATATATACAGAAAGCGAGTGAGATAGAGATAGATAGATAGATAGAAAAAGGGATAGCGAAGAAGAAAAAAAGAGTGACAGAGAATGATATATATATATATATATATATATATAATGATATATATATATATATATATATATATATATATATATTATGTATCGTTAAAATGTATTCATTCCGGTGCCCACTCGCATTAACGAAATGAGATGAAATGCTCAGTCGCGTGTTCAACCTACACCTACACGTAGTAGCAATGCTTGTGAGTGAATATTTCTGTTCGAGGAGGTATTATTTTTCTGATTTGTAATTTAATTGATTTATTTTTCTCCATCCACTATCCAGTAGACAGTTCCAACGGTGTCTATAGTTAAATACTATCGCCATTGTCAGAAACTGGCTGTTCTATCGGTTTTAATTCGAATTGTATGGCTGTCCTGATGAGAATGCAATTTCGAACTAACCGCCCTTTATTGTGTAATTTCAATTGATTGTTCTCTATGTCTTAATCTTTTATCTTGAGCTAATTATTATTGCCTTTTCTCATTTTTGCCGTGTTTTCTTTTTCATTTTTATTTATATTTGTATATACTTTTTAATTGTGATTTTATATCCTAATATTCTTCTCATCCCCCTTTCCATTGTAGTGATATGTTACTTTCTATTTTTATCCTTAGTCTTGGTCTATAGTTACTCATTTGTAACAGATATGCTAGAGATGGTTTTTTTTTGTACATACAGTAGTTTATGCATAGTTTTCAATTAAAATCTTTCATTTTATATATATATATATATATATATATATATATATATATATAGATAGATAGATAAATTGATAGATAGATAGATAGATAGATATAGATAGATAGATAGAAGAAAAGAGATAGATAGATTATATTATTAATCTATTAATAAAGATTAGATATAATGATTATATTATATCATTATTCTGTACTCATACTTGTGTGTTAAAATTCATTGTGATGTGTGTGAAACGAAAAAACAAAATATTCACAAATTCCCTTTTTCATTTTTTGAATGGTTAAAATTCGTATGATAAACTCGATCTCGTTCTACTAAAATTGCGAATACATTTTTCTAGCAGTATCTACATATTTTACCGTCATCGTCAAATAAATCAGCATAGCAAGTAAAGAGGAATGTAATGTTCTTTTAATACGAGATGAATGTGGTTTTCGAATAAATTTCTTCGTTTTAAAAGAAATTTCTCCCAGTTTCTGGACATTTGAAGTACTGCAGGGAAGTCCCTTAATGTTTTTTCTATTCTTTATTTATAAAGAACTCTAAGTTTCAAAAGGATTTGAACGACGGATCTTTGCGGATTAGACGGCGGTATATCTAATAGTATACTTGAAAGAGTTTTAAATTAAATCACTTCAATTATTTCACTTCAATCATCTTCAATCACTTCAATCATCTTCAAGTATTAAATTAAAAGAGTTGTACTTGATCACATTTCCGAATCACAACGATTTTTCAACAAGTATTTTCCAAACTTAAATAAGGATTGAGGAGTACGATTGGATAAAAACAGTATTTGCTAAATTCATAAAACAGGATTGTAAGGATTATATTATGTTGTTGCTGAGACCCAGACCGTCCGACCTACCAGAAAGGTGTAAGGTAACTGTTTGGACGGCCGGGAAGAGGATTATATTATGTGGATTGCTCAAGAAGAATTGATTGATATTAGTCCATTCAATTGCTTTGACGTGGAATTTAATGAAAGATGACTTGCAGAATTTTGAATAGTATGCAGCTGCAGTAAATTTGAAGTTAACTTTTGTTTTAATTTTGCGTTATAAGTAAATGTTCTAATATTTTTAATAAAAACTTACCTATGATAATCAATCGTAAAAAATGTGTCGTTGGTCACTAAAAAGTAATGCCTTGGGGGGATCCTTGAATATTTTTTTTTTCAAATTTCGGGATACTTAATATGGAAAAGTTTGAGAATTACTGGTTTAAGATACTGTGACAATGTTCTTAAGTTTTGTAAGTGGAATGAGACCTCATATTTCCTTTCTTGAGATTTCTGATCGAAGAGGAACTTCTGATTTGAACGACCGCCTTAATAGGTAGTTATTTTTCTTTGCGTCAGAATACCCGTGAATTGAAAATCACTGTTATAGATTGTATAGAGTCGCTGGAAAATAGAAACTGCAGGTTTAAGGGTTTCTGGTGCCTTGATAAAAGAATTCAAGTTCTAACAAAAATCCGACCCATGGATATTGAGAACTAGATTTGCTCAGACAGCCGAACAATTGTAACGTATCAGGAAGATTGGAGCAATTTTTTCGAACAGAATTCAGAGATTTTAGATTTCCACGTGTATATAAAAGTTCCACGTGTATATAAAATTTCAGGCTTCTACCACAACTAGTTTGGACTGTGCAACTCATCCGTTAATCAGTCGGTCGGGTTTCACTCAGCTGTATTAGCTGTACTAGCTCATATAGATAATATAGGCTTATATAGGTCAGTTGTACTAAGCTCATATAGGCAATATAGGCTCATATAGTCAGCTGTACTAGCTCATATAGGCTCATATAGGTCAGCTGTACTAGCTCATATGGGAAATATAGGCTCATATAGGTCAGCTGTACTAGCTCATATAGGCAAACATAAACGATGTGTATTCTTCTCGAATGGTTAAACACAGAATGAAAAATAAGTATTCATCACAAAAAATTAGCGAATAAATGTTTGCAGTGACATCTGCATATTTTACCCTCACAACTGCCGTTTGATTAAAATTAGCACGGAATGTGAAAATGAATATAAACTTTTTCAATGTGAAATAATTGAGTGCAAATGCCTAAAAAATACATTTCTTTGAAGGTTTCTTTAAACTTCAAGTTGTCAGCTGTAGAACTAAGAAGTTCCGTATATCTCAGTTATCTATTCAGCACTTTGTGGAAGAAGAGTAATTTAACGGAATTGTGAAAAAAATAATCTCCCGACTAACACAGATGACATTTTCCGACAAATTTATTTATGCAGTTAGAGATCCTAAGAACATAGACGGATAATAGTGTGTGTCTGTGAAGAGTACAGCATATATCTATTCTAATTAAAATGAACTTGAGTGTGGCACAACTCAACTTTTTCATATCAGAATTCATTTTGTGATTTTGTTTCGAAAATTTTGCAAAACCAATTTGAAAAAATCTTTATTGTTGATCCAAATGATTACAATTATGGCATGTTACTCTTCATTTTAAATGGCTTGAAAAATCTTTCGATTGATATCAAGCTTATATCCCCTCGGGGGAGTAATTTGCTCCCCAATGACGTCACGAATACAAATATCGAAGCTATTTTTCACTACAATAATTAAAACTGTCAAATTTTGTGATCATTGAGCTATAAATAACCACTATGATTATGCCAAATTTTGTCGTATGCTTCCATGCTGAGAAAATATAAAATTTAAAAGTTTTCGCTCGGATTTCAAAATATTCTATCTAGCTCTAGATTTTTCGATAACAAAGACGGATATAAAGTTTCGTAAAACTCCATTAATATTTGTGACAGCTATAGCGTACACAAGAAATCGACCACATACAGACTGACATTACTCCAAAAATAGCCAAAACGTGTTCAAGAGGGCTCCTTAAACATATATTGGCAGCAAAATCTCGAAATCGAAAATTTTCGGGAAAACAATACTTTTTCTATTATATATTCTATAGTATAAGGAAGTAAAAATATTCAGGATCGGTCAATCTAGATGTATATCTTAATATAATTTTTTAGCAACGAATTGCTTCCATTTTGTAAACCTGTGTGGTGACCTACAAAGTTAGTTATTACAAAATTGTGGAATATAGCAAGTTTTCTTGTCACTAGTACCGTTGTCGTTTTATTCAGTGCTGAAGAGCTAAGAGAAGTACGAAATTTCGACTCAACTATGTTGGACGTTGCAATTAGAATGTGTTTTCTTGCTTTTGGTACGCTCCCTATAGGCGGATTCATTGACTAGGATATTTCTTAATATAAAAAAGCATTAGCAAATTATGTTCAGCTCTTATTTGTAACCTCACCGTTTAGAACTGGTTAGCCATCTAAACTTCCATATCAATTAAATTATTCAATAGAAACAAACACTTCAGAAGCAAAAGGAAGTTAGAGCAATGTATTTAAGCACTCCTTTTGTCAATGTAAGATAACTAATTTTGGGACTTCGGGTTTGTTGGTCCTCTTGCACTGATGAAGGGGATCCAGTAAATCCTCGAAACAGCTGTATGTTGCACTGTTATCTTATTAGTGCTTAAATACGTTGCTAGAGTTTTCCTTAAAGCTATTATAGATTTCGGGGAATTGTTTTGTCAAGTTGCAGAAGATTGAAAATTTTCTGTTTTTAAAGTTTGTAATACTTGCATCTCGAAAACTAAAAGTGTTAACCATGAACAGCAAATATAAATTTATCGCCATTTGAAATCTTTAGAAGGATATATAATTAGATTTAAGACCGAGTTCTTAGTTTTTAAATTGCAGTGGTTATAATTTTGGTATTTTAATATTTTGACCTTTTAAAGTTTTCCAATGAGAGGGAAATCTTTAATCTGGATCCCCTTCAACAGAGCAAGAGAACCAACAAACCCGAAGTCATGCCTTAGACTTGGATTCAGAGTCCACCTCAGAGAGCCAATCAGAAAGCAGAGTGAAGAACAGTCCGACCAATCCATAACGAGAAGTAAAACTCAGGATTGGCGTGTGCCGAAACTAAACAGAAATATCAAGACAACATGAGTCAAGGCCGAAGAAGAATAAACGAGACCCAATAAGATGAAAAGTAAGTCAACATGAAACTCTGCGCAAAGTGTTCATTACGTATTAAATTCAGAAGTAAGTTTTTGATTAGATTTTAGATCTGTAGATCAGAGGAGCTGCCATATTATATTTTATAATATGTTAAATAAGATATCCCGTTAGTACTTTCATTTTCCAGGCATAAACAAATCTGTTTTTTAACGTAAGACAGCTTAAGAGAAAATAGTGCATTAGTTTTTCGATATTTCAAAGAAATGAAAATTTTCGGATTTTTATGTTCTTTGGAAATTGCAGAACTTTTCCCCCGTAATATTCTATTTACTGAAGAATTGAAAGTTAATCCGAGCAAACTCCAATGGTCCAATATTTCCTGGAAAATAACTTGCATCACTGAGAAAATGATTTTGATTCAGAGTCAAAATGATTTCCAACGTGATGTATTATTCGCCCGCTTAAATTATTGATAAGATCTGATATATGTCGGAAGATGTTTTACTGGGAAGAATCGTTTTTAGAAAATGTCAAGAAAAAGTTCTATATTATTTTATTTCAATCTTCTATTTTCCAGAATTTTAGCTGTGACGAGTAGTAATGGCAGACGGTATTTCACTCTTTTCAAATATTACTTTTCTGTAATACTTATTATATGTGAGGAGTCAAACAGCAAAATTCACATTCTCTGTTTTTGGCATTTTATATATTCTGCGGAAAACTCATAAAGCCTGATTTTTTTTTTATTGTGAATGCCTCTATAATATACGTTAAAATGATTCTTGGACAGTAATTTATCAAGAATATATATATATATATATATATATATATATATATATATATATATATGTGTGTGTGTGTGTGTGTGTGTGTTGTTGTTGACAAATGCCTGTCGTTTGGCCTCTAGGCCATTAAACAGTGAGTTCTCCAGATTTATTCGAATTATTCAAAATTTCGATTTAAAAAAGTTACATCTTTTAACGTTAGTTTTGGGTCCACTGAATGCTTGAAAAGGTTATTCTGTCAATAAGTAAATATTTATTGATAAATATCATGGTATGAAGGACTTAAACACTATATGTATGTAAACAACATAAGATTTACGTAAGCTACATACATGTACGTATTACATTCAATACAGAAAATTATAGTTTTAGAAAAAATTGTGCAATGTCTGATTGTTTTGTAGAGTTCAGTCGTTTAAGGCTAGCAAAATCATCAAGCATGTTTAGTGAACGGAAAACAGCTTCACTAACGTTTGTTTGTCTTTCAATGTACTCCTTCAAATTCGCCTAGATGAAAAAGCGCCTCCGAAGATGTAGGGATTGGCGTCTCTTCTTCTTCTTCCTGTATATCATTCTCGATATCGTACTCCGCTGCACTCGTCTTGTTTAACACTTCTGATAAAATGTCTTGATCTAACAGTTCTCCACAAACTTCCACGTTTTCGTCCAAATTGACGTATTCTTCGAATGTCACGTCCATATTTTTACCCCATGCGTCCGGTGGGGGACATTTTCTTCTATGATCTCAGCTGGGTCAATTTTATTGCTAAATCCTGCCTTTCGAAAACAATTCGCTGTTGCTGTTTCTGTTACTTGAGACCATGCATTGTGATACAATCATGCTGCATCAAGTGCACTTATTACTGTTTTTTTGTTTTTGTCCTTGAAAGAGTCTGTCAAGAGGTTTCGAACGAAAAGGCATCTGTAAAACTGCTTGAGATTTTTTGTGATGTCCTGGTTCATCAGTTGCACACTTGAAATCATATTTGTGGGAAAAAAGTAACCTTTAAATTGCCCACATGCGGAACAGAGTTATGCGCAGTGCAATTGTCAATAAACAAGATAATTTTTCTGTTCTTTTGTCGGTACGTTTTATCAAGTTTCGGCAGCCAATCTTTAAAAATTTCTGCAGTCATCCAAGCTTTCTTATTTGATCTATACTCTACTGATTTTGATTTGACATTTTTGAAACATATTGGATTAGCAGATTTGCCTATCATTAGCAAAAGCAGCTTTTCACTGCCGTCCATGTTAACCCCAACGAATAAAGTGACTCGTTCTTCGCTGTTCTTTCTCCCACTGCAAGGCTCTCCCTTAAACGCTAATATCTTGTCTGGAGCACATTTGAAAAACAACCCAGTTTCGTCAAAGTTGAAAATATCTTTAGCCGGTGTTCTCTCAATCATTTGTAAAACATCGTCTTTCTAAACAGTTGCTGCTTCTTGATTCATACTTCCACTTTCACCACACATACGCCTAAAGGAGATTCCATTTCTTTCCTTAAATCCATCCAACCAACCAGCGCTAGCCTTGAAATCACTTTTTCCCAAACCGGCAGAAAATTCTTCCGCTTTTGCTCGAATAAGAGGCCACTCAGAGGAATGTTTTTGTCCAGTGCTTGTTTAAGCCACTTCAATACGCTCTCGTCGACTTCAGGATTGTCCGTTTCTCTAGCTCATTTGCAATCCTTTCCATTTCCACGCGTAGCAGCAGCGTTACTAAGAATTTTGTCCTTATTTTCCCAAAAAAGTAAACAAAGTGTTCGGCGCTATCCCGTGCTGGTTGGCGATTTGGCATTTCCTCTTCACACCCTTTTCCACATCGCGAATGATGGCGATCTTTTCAGCAAACGTTAAATTCTTGTATTGAACGCGTGGTTTACTCAAAGACATCGTGAATGCTCACTAGCGAAACTCTCACAACACTACAGACACTGACAGTAGGAAGCTCAAATGACGTCTGAAGCCGGTTGAACCAACACCCTCTGTAGGTTGACGGGTCGAACAGGTAGCGGAAAGGGTTTTTTCACCTGCCACGTGTCGAACAGGTGGGGGTATTCCGGCGATGATTTCTTAACGATGAAAGGCCGAAAAATTGTTATGGTTCGAAAGTTTTTATAAAAAACCTTCAAATTAAGGAAGTTGAACTTCGAATTATCCACGATTTTTTAACATTGATTTAATACAAAGTTCAAGGGACCAAAAGAAATCTTAGAATTAACGACGATTTCGAATTAGAGACGTTCGTTTTATCCAAGTTGCATTGTATATATATATATATATATATATATATATATATATATATATATATATACTTAAAAATGTTATTATAAACATTAAATTAACGAAGCCTAGGTATCCTTATAAACACCTCCTATCTGCTATTAAAGAACTACAACAACATATTGTCATAACTTATGTAGATAAAGCTTCTAATAATTATGCCATTATTTGTAAAAAATATTATGTTTCTCTGCTACAGAATTACTTAAAAAATAATTATATTTTTAAACCCATTAATAATCAGTCTATCAAAATCAAAACTAAAATGCTAAAATTATATACACAATTAAATATTAATTGTAAGTTTTATAAATTTCTCTATGTTACTTTGGTTCCTAAATTCCACAAATCACCACTCAGTTTTAGAACGGTCACTTGTGGACATAATACCTTTACCACTAAAGCTAGTAAGTACTTGCTAAACTGTTTAAATAGAATTAATGAATCTCTTAAATTTAAGAATTCAGGATATTTCATTTAGAATAACAGTTTTGACTTAGTTAATCACCTTAGCAAGCTTCCACAAATTCTTGGTTTCCATATCTTTGATTTTAAAGACTTAATAATATTGACATTTAAGATTTATATAAAGTTATCATCTCTCTTTATCATGACTATCTATCTTCCAATAATGTTGCATTTAATGTCAAAAACTTTCCTATGCTCTTGCACTTGGTGTTATACAACAATTATATTATTCAAGGTGATAACATTTATTTACAAACTTCTGGTGTACCACAAGGTGGCTGTAGTAGTAGTATTCTCGCTAACTTATATCTTTATTATTATGAATAACATTTTAACTCTAATTCATATATTATATACAGATATGTTGACGACTTAATTTGTGTTATCATTGATGATTCCTATCCAATTAATATTGATTTTTACTCATCTAACCTAGAATTAATCCCTAAAGAGCCTACTGTTAGTCAAACTGTAAATTATTTAGACCTAAATTTAGATACCCTCAATAATCATGTTATCACCAATCTATATGATAAAAAAGATTCTTACAACTTCACTATCATAAAGCTGCTATCATATCAATCTTGTAATTCTATTCAATTGTTTAGAAACATCATTTTAAACCAGTTATTTCGAATACATCGACTTTCTAATTTAGTAGGTATACGGTACTTAGTAACAAGTAACATCAGTGATCTCAGTGCATCATAATAAATAATATTAAAATTTCCCGTTATAACATGCCTATGGTGTTTATCTACGAAGTCTTTGTATTTATCTAAATGACAGTGATAGTATGACTCTTTATCCAATTCATAATTTTGATTAATATCTATTGATTTGGCTATATGATTATAATTGAAAATATAACGTCCTAGCGGTTTATCATATTTATATGCAATTTTAGGATTTACATGTTTGACTGGAAAGTAATTGGAAATCGATTTTAAAAAAATTATTTATCTTCAGATCATTTAAGATAGAATTAGTGAAATTTATGGTACAATATTCGTTCATTATAGTATATTGTTTTGATTCGTCATTTAAATTTAAGTCCGTGACGTATGAATAAACATTAAGATGTTTACTTCTGGTAATGACCAAATATTAGAATAAATGTTTAAAATGAATGTTATCATATGCAGTAGTTATAAAAGGTTATAAATCATATTTAATTGCAGTTTTTAATTGCGAAAATCCAGTTCTTACATTGTTTCCAATCAAAAGTAATTTTGATATTTGCATGTTGCTGTATGATGGCATTTTTTAGTTCAGATAATGAGGGCAATTTTTTATTATATCTATTTGCTCTTTTAGTTCTTTTTGATTTATTTTTAGGAATGTTAAAGAAATTATAGATATTACGGTCTTCATTAAGATAATTACAGGATTTTTTAACAATGTTATGAAAATAATTAAATTAAATAATTGATTGAGTCCATATGAAAAAATAGTTTTGTGTGCACAACTGAATTCATTTTCAAGAAACATTCTGTCATAATAATTTTTTTGAGTACATACAAGTAGAATACTAATTTCAATGTTGTCGAACCCATGTATAGAAAAATGTTCGTACTCGAATTTTGATTCATTGAGGGTAGTTGCATTATTTGAAAAAAAAAAATATATGATTCCTGTGTACGTTAATTCGGAGGTGCAGAGGATTGCTGGTTTATGTATATAGGGTGAGTCAGAACTCATGGACCAAACTTTAAGGGGGGATAAATCATATCTAAACAAGCAATTTTTGTGATACAAAGCAGGGTCGTAAATCAAGAAGTGAACCGCTAGGTGGTAGCTCAGGAAATGAGGAAATGATGACTCTCTCATGAAAAAAGGAAACACAAAAATGACAGAGTAGGCACGAAGTACGTTTTACTGACAGAAATTGCAGAATGCATGGACAAAGTTATAGAAACTGCTCAAAAGGGCGACCACCAACAGTAATGCAGGACTTCACACCTGCGACGTAGCGAGCGGCGCACGTTAGCAATACCACCCGGCATATCTTGAACAATGCCGGCAGCAACAGCAATCCTAGCAACAAGGTCCTCGTCGGAGTCGATGGGGTTATCGTAGATGAGACTTTTCATATGGCCCCTAAAAGAAAAAGTCGAGATAGAAGAGATCAGGCGATCGTGCCGGCTAAGCTATGGGACCACTCCGATCAATCCATTGCCTTGAGAATGTAGCATCTAAGGTGTGACGAACATCCACTCCGAAATGGGCTAGTGCTTCGTCGTGTTGGAACCACATACATGCTTTAATGTTCGCAGGAACATGTTGCAGTAACTGTGGCAATACCTCCTGTAAAAATAGGAGGTATGTTCTGCCGTCCTAAAGCGGTTCACTTCTTGCTAGCGGTTTACCTCTTATTTTACGACCCTGCTTTGTATGACAAAAATTGCTTGTTTAGATGTGATTTATCACCCCTTAAAATTTGGCCCAAGAGTTCTGGCTCACAATCGAAATATAATCACTATACTTAAAATATAAGAGCTTGATCCAATTTCTGTTCCATCGGACATGCCGATCTTTTCTCTGCAATCGGCTTATATGATGCAATTAACATCCATCGTTCGCAAGTGCTAAATTGGGATGAAAGCTGTCAGGTATTTACTCTTGGTCCTGTAAGTGAGCGCAACTTGAAGAAGTTGTAAAGTCCACTTCGATAATAAGAGCTTGCAATTTCGTCCCAGTCGCTCAACAGTAGAGCGTTGGCTGGCCAGTTCGAAGATGCAAAGTTCAATTCCCGGTAGGAGCAGCAAGGTTCTTTACAATGACGCCTGAACAAATTAACCCTGTTTCATACTTCAAAGATGCTGGAGCCCTGAAAGTAACCCTAGTACGACTAGCACGTAGTCAGTGAACTCTGGGATATTGGGCGCCAATTTCCAATTAAAAAAATAACGACCACAGTGGAAGCTCACCTGGAGGATAAAAATAGCATCAGGAGTCTGACCTGAGGCAAAGATAACATCAGGAGTCTGCCCTGAGGCAAATATAGCATCAGGAGTCTGACCTGAGGCAAAAATAGCAGGAGGTGGTCAGACAGATTGTCAATAACATGCCAATTTGACAGCAGAAGGTGGCTAATACAGAGTACACTTCAACGATAAGAGTTTGAAATTTCGCCCCAGTAGTTCAACGGTAGAGCGTCGACTAATCTGTTCGAAGATCCAGCGTTCGATATCCGGTTGGGACAGCAAGGTTCTCTACGTATTCTGTACTCTGTTCTACTAGTAAAAACAGAATAAAACAAAGCAAAATGTATTCATAATTAAGGAAATTAATTAGAACATATTCAAAAATACATATGTTAAACACCACGTTTTGCTATTGCGTCAAGTACGAGAACATATGCCACGTTACTAAAATTTGCAACACCCAACTATAATTCTTAAATCATTATAGTATTTCCTAGTTTTTTATCCATAAGAGTTTAATCTCCTTTTATTTAACTCTATGATTAAAATTATAATTTTTCATCCGAAAAAGAAAAAGTTACTGAACAAGCGAGGAACATTTAAAGTTAAATAGAAATATGAACATTTTGATTTCAATTGCTTTTTCCACTGTTTTATTTGAGTTTTCAATTTGTACATAAAATATTTCTCATTTATACCCCGATTTAGTATGCAGCTGCATTTAACTCTCAATTTTACTCTAGTAGATACTATTTTAAAATATGCCTCTGCTCCTGAAATCAAAGAATTTCTGAAAAATGATATCGATAGTAGTACTGTGATTGTTCAAAGATTCAACCGAAAAGATGTTGTTGTTTTTAATCCCCGTGGTGAATGAAAGCCTTACACCACGTCCACAGACCCCTGATCCCATGGTGAAGGGTAATATGCAGCCTCACTTTATTGAGGCTCCTCAAGGGCAGAAGACTGACTAAACCTCCACATCGCAACAGCCATGCCCGCTGGCGGGATTCGAACCCACAACCCGGCAATCGAGCGATCTGACGGAAACGCATGCCCCTGACCGCGAGCCGATGTGGTTGTCGAGTGGTCAAGGCAAGCGTTTCCGTAGAAATCGCTCGACCGCCACGTTGTGGGTTCGAGTCCCACGTAAGGCATGGATATTTGTGTTGTGGGCGCAATGTGATCCGCCCCCTCTGGTGCGCCTGGGGCAACGTCAATGGACGGCTAAATGGTTCACACTCTGGCCGCTGTAATAAAGGCGAATGACGAAGGTCAAAGTGCCTGGCCATTTGAAAAGAAAAAAAAATGCCCCTGACCGCTCGACCACCGCATCGGCAACCGAAAGTATCAAAATTGTTTACGTTTACTGCAAAGTATAGTGCTTGATGGCGATGAAGTTTTGACGCCAAAGAGGATAAAAGAAATCGCCAAAGCTGCAATTGATTGTGGTACGTTGATCAGATTAGGGCGACAGATTGCATTGTTGCATTCGTTCCCCCCCAAAACTGATGCTGAGCCTTCAAACCATAAGCACAAAGACGAAACAGAGTCTGACGTTGAATCCACACCTAAAAAGCAAAATCTGACTCGGAAAATAGAAGTTTCTGCCTTGAAGAAAAATTTTTGCCAGTGCTTCTAAAAAGGATCCCAAAAAGTGGGGAGCAGCGGGAATCTAAAAAATATCGGATTAATTCTGGAGCTGGCGTATATTTTTACTCAATTTTACTGTAGTAGATTTAATATATGCCCCTGTTTCTGAAATCAAAGAATGCTGGAAAAAGATATCGACAATGATACTGTGATTGTTGAACACTTCAATCGAATTGGTTTACATTCTTTGCGCCTGCTGGAAAGTATGGTATTTGACGACGATCCAGCTTTGACGCTAGACAGGATCAAAGAAATCGCCAAAGCTGCAATTGATCGTAGTACGTTGATCAGATCGGGCCTACATATTGCCATTGAGGTGTGTGTGCCCCATAAAACGGATGCTAAGACGTCAAGACATAAGCTCAAAGACGAAACCGACTCTGACATCGAATCCACATCTAAAAGATAAAAACTCTGAAAATAAAAGTTCTTGTGGTGTGGAAGAAAATTGGTCAATGCTTCAGCAGACGATGCCAAAAAGTGAGGAGAAACGGGATTCTGAAAACGATTCTGGAGTTAGTGCCGATTTTGTAGCTAGTGAGAATTCTGGAGGTAGTGAGGATTCTGGAAGTAGTGAGGATTTTGGAGGTAGTGAGGATTCTGGAGGTAGTGAGGATTCTGGAGGTAGTGAGGATTCTGGAGGTAATGAGGATTCTTGAGCTAGTGAGGATTCTGAAGGAATTTGGCGACACTTCAATAACCATTAATTAATAAGCATTAAAACAAAATTGTTTATTATAAGTGAAGGATATTTAATTATGTAAAGATTTTATGGTGTTCAATTAAAAACTTCATAATTATTATAGATAATAGTCGACGTCAGATGTTTGACTATTGGTTGCTATTGGTAAAATTTTGAGTCATTTCAAGATCGTGATAAGTTGCCGAGTCAAATAATCGCTTTAATTTTGTTAATTTTTTTTACACATTATAAGTTTATTCAAGGCTTAACTGTATCCCTCGCCCGCGCGGGATACAGTTACGTCTTGGTTTATTCTTCCCCTTGGGACAGAAGGCGGAGTGCCAAGTCCCAACCTCTACACTCTAGGAGAGTGTGGTAGTTAGTTAGTTAGTTGGTTTATTCTTGGACTGTTTTCTTGGTAAAACGCGTAGTAAAAATAGCCATAAAGAACAAACTGAAAATATAAAATACGTTTGGGAACAATGTAATATACAAGACATCTCTATCGAATTTATTTTTAGATATAGTAAGGGAAATATAAGCCCGATTTTAAATAAAATTAAATTCGTTAAAAACCCGTTTTAAATAAAATTCAATTCCCATTTTTAATGATTATCAAGGAATCGCAAAAATATTATTCCCTATATTTATTACTTGTATTTAAATTTGGATTAATACCTGTATTTAAAATTGCTCTATTTCGGTATTGAGGGCCTATCCCAAACTCGTAATAACAGCAATAAATAGTCATGTTTGCACCACTTGTCTTTGCTCAAATACAGACAAAAAAAAATTCAGCGCGAATAATATTTCGTAAAATAATACTCAACTTTTGTAATATCGAAAAAAATAACACGATCCAAAATCAGATTATATATACTTATAGGGCTTTCAAAGAGCTACAAATTATTGCTTATTGTTTATAGCTATCACTTTTAGTTTTTAAGATATAAGCATTCCAAACTTGTTAAATGTAAAATTTTCACATCACTTTAACTGGGCCAGACGATTACTCGAAAACTATAAGAGATTTCTTAAAAATAAACATAGATTTAGAAACTTAATTTCCTCATACATATTTTTGTTTTTTCCTATTTATATCTATCTTATATAGTTTCGAAGATGTTTCGAGTGAAAGTCTGAAAATTTAAAAAAAAAATCTTTCGGACAGATATTTTTTAATTAAAAAAATTACCTTGGTTTAAAATCCAACTATATGTACTTGAATGGCTTTCAAAAATATAAGCAGCATTACGAACTTGGAAAACGGCAAATTTTCAATCAAAACACTCGCTCGGAAAACTGCATTTAAATTTTTTTTTGAAGGAAAAAGTTCCAAATATTAACCTTTTGCTTACTGGTGGGACAGCGTCCATCCCAAACGAAGAACCTCTAAAAAAGACAGGTATTTGACATGCCCTATCCCAAACAGTTCGAACCCCCTTTGCAAGAATTGGCGTCCTTAGATGTCCATGGGTATGTCAAATACCTGTGATTTTGAGAGGTTCTTTGTTTAGTTCTGACGCTGTCCCACCCGTAAGCAAACGGTTAAAATACTGAAATTCTTTTTATATATTCATAATCAGGACCCCCAATTTTCGGCAAAATGAAAAAAAAATATGTACACTTTTATCTATTAGGTTCCAAGGTATAAGCGTCCAAAGTGTTGTATTTTTCGTAACGTCCCGATTTCCCGCCAGAGAAACTCCATAGACGCAATATTTGTTTTCATTTACAACATTCATTTAAATTGCCTGTTAATACTTCCATAACAGAAATTGAGAGAGAAATGATTATATACTGTTTTTGGTACTTGTGCAGCCTAGCGAGCCCTAAATATTTGTAAACATTAACGTGCTGTAATTCTGACCATTTGTATTAACAATACAGTTTTTTCAATTTTTTTTTCTTGGATAATTTTGGTTCATAGATAATTTATTGGACGTATGATCTCAATTTTACTGTTTTGAAATGTATTATGAGTGTGTATTAGGTAGATGAAAAGATTTAGAAAATTTTGCATAATATCAATTTTAAATAAGGGCTTAGTGTTGTTTTGATTTGAATATGCTTACTATCCCTTCGATACTTTTCTATAATATTAATTTTAGATAAAGGCGTAGTATTGCTTTGATTTAAATATGCATACTATTCCTTCGACACTTTTCCATAATATCAATTTTCGATAATGATACTATTTATATATCACTGTTTTAAATTGAATTTGCTTAATCAATTTCGTGAGTGGTGAAAATTTATTTTCTACTTTTTCGTTTGCCTAGGAACGGGATAGAGTAAGGGAGAACATTGGAAAACCTTTTTCCATATAATTTATTTTTTACTTTAACTTTTCATTTTTTGACGTAATTTATTTTCAAACTTATGTAGTATTATACATGTTAAACTCCTTAATATCAGGAGAACATTTCTTCTGACGACACCGTAATTTGCAAAAAAAATGCATTAAAAGGGTAAAATGATAGTTATGACGTATGTAAATGACGTAACAACGTAACGTAATGACATGAAAATTTGATAGATGAAAATGTTCTAAACTATGTGCCGAGTTTTAGTTTTCTACGTAATCTTGGAGCCGAAAACGAGCCAGGGAAAATCACGTACGTAAATAACGTAATGACGTGAAGTCATGACGGGAAAATTTTACGTGAAACTGTGTTTCGAGTTTCAGTTCTACGTGAACTCGGAGCCTAGAATGAGCCCGTAAAACATGACGTACGTAAATAACATAACGACGTAACGTAATGATATGAAATTTATTATAGGTGAAACTGTGTTTCGAGTTTCAGTTCTACGTTAATTGGGAGCCGAGAACGAGCCCGTAAAAATGACATACGTAAATGATGTAATGATGTTTATTAAGAAACGTAAAAATCTTATATATATAACTCGTTGGAACTAGGAAAATATTTCATCTGAAGACACTGAACTGTAATTTATAAATAAAATGCATTAAAAGGGCAAAAACTTACTCATGAAGTGCGTAAATGACGTGAAAATTTTATACTACATGAAAATGTCCAGGGAGCTGATAACAAGCTCGTCAAAGATGTTGAACGAAGTGACAAATAATGTCTACGGGAAGTTAAAGAAAAAAGTGTAGGGGGAAAATATGAATTTAAACAAAGGGGTTAAATTTAGAAGAATAGATGAGTTTTCGGGCAGGTATACAAGAAAAACTCTTATCTATGCCTATCTATCACATTTGGTAACAAATTGACAGTACTGGCGTTAATTTGGCGCAAAATCACCAACTTAGAGAGTTGAAAATCATCAACTTAGAGCAAGTGTCGGCGGGTTACGGTAATTTGATATCTGTGAAAGGAAATGTAAATTGATAGTCACTCTCACTTTGTGGTAATTAATTTAATACACTTGATTTTAACTATACAGATTTCAGTGTTTTGGAGACAGGCATGCTTTGTTAAAGGGAAAGGGGTCTGGGTTTTTTTTAAAGTAATTACGTTTTGTTAGGGAGTGTATAGTAATTATGTTTTGTTAGAGATCATATGGTAATTAATAGTATTTACTGGGAGAAGTTGTAGAGTACACTACGATAATAAGAGCTTGCAATTTCGTCCCAGTAGCTTAACTGTAGAGCCAGTTCGAAGATGTAGAGTTCGATTCCCTGTTGGAGCAGCAAGGTTATTTAAAATGGCGCCCGAAAAAATCAACCCTGTCGGTTAGTGCAAAAGTGTCTGAGGTCTGAAGACCCTAGACCGTGCGACTCACATAGTGGGTTTAGAGTAGCTAGCTGCACGGCCGGGAAAGGATACCTCCTGCACTCAGGAGGCACCCAAGGTCTACCATCCCAACAAACGAACTTCTATTTAGGTCTAAAAATATAACAATTGATGAAAAATATTGTGATTAAACAGACAGTTTTACATTATATTTGAACTTGACAAGTACGTCCATTTTACAAAAATGGGAAAAGGGTTATTGCGAATATAAATGAAAAAATCATTGAAAAATAAAATTTAGAGTGAGGTATAATGACATAATGAAAAATAGATTAAAATTAAAGAAAATGATGAAATTTTAAAAGTAAAATTACATTAAAGTGAGTGTTTATTAAAGTGAGTTGTTGTTGTTGAAACCCAGACCGTCCGACCTACCAGAAAGGTGTAAGGTAACTGTTTGGACGGTCGGGAAGTGCCACCCAATTTAGACCGGAACCCAGTGGGGGTTATTAAAGTGAGTGTCGGAGGTCGGAAGGTGACCGTAGTACGACTGGCACGGATTCAGTGGACTCTGGGATATTGACTACCGATATCAAAAAGAGCTTGCGATTTCGTCCCAGTAGCTCAACGATAGAGGGTAGATTGGTCAGTTCGATGATCCAGAGTTCGATTCCCGGTTAAGGCAGCAAAGTTCTTTACAAAGTACGTGCTCAGCGTAATATTTTTGGGAGCGCGAGTCATGCAGGCAGTGGCATGGGCGGGAATCCTATACATAATCTTATGTGCCCCGTAGGACTTAATATCTAATATTATATATATTTTGAATTAATTTGGACAAATCCGTAATTGGAGGAAAATAGACAAAAACATAGCGAATAGCATTCAATCCAGCAGTTCTAGGAAAAGTTTCCTTTCAGATCATTGCGTTTCATGGAAAAAAGAGGGAAAAAAGGAAAAAACTCATTAAACGGAAAAGAAAATTCGGCAAGTATCTGTGTCCAAGGTAAAAAGCAGGAAGAAGAATGTAACCGTAATTATGAGGGATTTTCGGTGCACATTTATCCGGTTTTTCTTAAGTTCTTATGCGCTCTTCTTAGATTGCATTGATAAAGATGTTAATTTGGAATAGCATTGAGATGATATGATAAATGATGTTGATTCAGGTGGGGGGTATCATCCCGGGACATGACTGACTAAATTATTTTTACCTTGCTCTGCGAATATGACGGAATGGGAATTAAGAACTCGCGCATTTTGTTCTCAGGTTCTCAAGAGGGACCAAATTTGTTCAACGACGTCATTAAATTTTCTCGGACGTCATTGGATCCTGTGTGCGCATCACATTTTAAAATTTTTGCGCAGTTGCTTACGCTTGTATGTTGCCACTTTGAAATTAACAAACTATTTTTAACTGTAATGGTGCATGTGTTTTGGCAACTCCTCTCAAAATTTACTCTAGATCCTGAAAGAAACTTAATTCTCATTTCGTCAGGCTGATAAATTTTCATTGGTTGCCGGGCTGAGTGCCCAAACTTGTATTAAAGAACATTGTGTTGATTAACTAGAATATATGTTTAGTGAAGTCAGGGGCGCTATTTCAAGAA
This sequence comes from Amaurobius ferox, assembly GCA_951213105.1. Lineage (NCBI taxonomy): Eukaryota > Metazoa > Arthropoda > Arachnida > Araneae > Amaurobiidae > Amaurobius > Amaurobius ferox. The sequence continues at coordinate 100,317,732 of OX578146.1, forward strand.
TTTCTCAGGGGGAAGCATTTGCTAAGGAGGGAGAGTCTAATAATCTAATAAATTTCCCTTCATTCAATTGATGATAAATTTCCCTTCATTCAATTCCCTTCATTCAATATTATGCAATGTAAATTAATTAAAACAAAGTATTTTTGTGTATTTCGTTTACTATATGTATACAGCCGTGGGCAAGAGATTTTGGAAATTCCAATTTAGGATTTTGTATCGGCATTTTGTAAATTTTATATTCGAAACTCTTGTTACATGGATTTTCTAAAAGCCGTTTATAAAACTGTTTAAAAAAAAGGAAAGTGATTTTTGTAAAACATAAAATTGAGTTGTAATATAGAAAAAGTGTTGCTTTTTTTTTACAAAAGAATATTTTCTTAAAAATTCATTTACGAACGTTTTGCAGTCCACGGGTTAAAGACCACGGCTGAAGGGCAATAAAACCTACATCAGAAGACCTTCTGGACTTATCCTCATTGCCTGAAAAAATCATCAAAATTTATAGCGTGGTTCAGAAGACATTTAAGTTAGAAGTGTATTTATTGTTTCTTTTATATATTGATAAATTTCGTATTCTGTTTTATTTTGATTTATTGTAAAAAAATATGTATGTTTTTATGTATTTAATAAATTAAAACATGTGATGTCAGCTTATTTATTAAGGAAACCAGTTCATGGAGGCTGTTATTTTCAGTAGGAGTGTCATCTAAATTTTTGGGAACGCCAAATTCACTAAGCAGTTTCTCAAATGAAAGAAAAGTTAAAGAATATTTACTAACTTCTTTAAAAGAGTAATTTAGATACGGAAGAGTAATTTAATACGGAAATGATAATTATTATTTTTTTCACTTTGATATTGATTGTGATATAAATGAATCTAAACAATATGGAATATCTTAAATCGATACTGCATGTAAGTTAATAAAATTTATGTTAGATATAGACTGATAACAATCAACTAAACCAATGCTTATATGAATGCTATCCTATAACCTGACTCATGGTGTTAGAAATGAGATAAAACTCCTATGGATGAAAAGCTTGAAAATGCCACAAAGCTTTGAGAATTATATCTAGGTGCCGCTAGTGTTAGTAAAGTAGCTGCTATTGTTAGTTGACACAACAGAAAGGTTTATGTAGTATATGTATTTCTGATTATTTTTAAATTAAGGGTTCCCTAATTATGAGTCTAATTAACCAGTATTTTTTCACAGTTGTAGAATAAAGTGCAGAAAGTATGGAGATAAAAATAAAGTGAAAGGTAAAATAATTTTGAATACGTGAGAATATTCTTTATGGTTTCAGTTCTACTTTGCATTGCGCTAATAATTTATTTTTTCAAAATTGACAGTTTATAAATATTTTAGGCCTTTTTCCACAGCGAAATGCTTGCAATGCAGTACTACTTATTTTATCCCTGCGCCACCAAAATTATTGTCTCAAACGATATTGGCGTTTTCTTAATATGGAGTTTTAACTTCTCACGTTTACCTCCATGACTCGACTATTTTCATTCTTTTCAATCAGAAAAATATCTTTCAGTAATATTTATTCTGATTTCAATCAGCGGTATCATTGCCATCCATGTATAGCGCAGAATAATCTGCGAAGAACAGGAACAATGTGGACCAAAAATACCTCATCATTACGGCCACATTCTTCCATCAACTTTTTCTTTCAGACGCAGACGATTCCCGAACTATTTTTCGTTTAATTGGTCTTCTCTCTGATCCATGGTCTGGGATGAAATTTTCCTTTCGGTTGGCTATAACGAACCTACACCACCTTTTCGTATATAGGTTAGTTCAGTGGTTGCTCGTAGTGGTTGCTAAGGGGGCTCAGGATCTTTAAAAGTGCCGTAAACAGGATGAATTTCCATATTTCATGTTTTATTTTGTACCTTTTTTCCTATATATCGATAATAGCTAAAAATTTCATTGTTAATAAGTGAATACCTGTAGAATATGTGATAATTTTTTCATTAAAGTGAATCTTATAGTAATATTTTTGAAATTTGTATAATATTCATGAATTTATTAAAATTTTATCTTGATATAGGGTGCTTGTGCGCATGATTGCAATAAAACCATTGCTTCCAGAAACAAAAATATTGCTGATTATGATGCAAAAATATCCATTTAAGAAGACTTAGATAACAAGATCAAAGAATTTGCATAACTAAAGTTTTAAAAAAAGAAATTTTTAAAAATTAAAAATGAAATTAAATTTTAAATTTCATTTTAAAAAACTTAACTTATTCAAATGTTTTGAATTTGATCTAAGTCTTTTTGAATAGATATTTTTGCATCATAATCAGCAATATTTTTGTTTCTGGAATTAATGGTTTTGTTGCAATCATGCGAGCAAGCAACCTATATCAAGATAAAATTTTAATAAATTCATGAATATTATGCTATTTTTAAAAATATTATTATAAAATTCACCGTATTGAAAAATGTATTATATATGCTACAGGTATTCACTTATTAATCATAAAAATTTTAGGTGTCATCGATGTATAGGAGAAGAAGTTCAAAATAAAACCTGAAATATGGAAATTCACCCTGTTTATGGCACTTTTAAGGGTCCTGAGTCCCCTTAATTCTAATCAGAAAATGAGTCAGAAAGGATAGTAGCATTTTTTTAAAAGAGATAGTATTAGAAAAATTAAGATATATCTAATTTTTTTAAACTGTACCTTTAGCGGAAAGGTTCAATTAAAAAAGAAAAAAAAATCGGTGGTGGCTGCAGTTTGATGGAGCCGAAATGGTTTGCGTGAATAACATTTCGTAAAATAAAATTCAACTTTTGTAATATAGTAAAAAATAAAACATGATCCAAAATCTTATTATATACACTCATAGGCATTCAAAGAGCCACACATTTTTGCTTATTGTTTATAGCTATCACTTTTAGATATAAGCATTACAAAATGAACGTGAAATTTTCATACTTCTTCAACTTGACAACACGAGTACTCGAAAAATACAAGTGCTTTATTTTTAAAATAAATATAGAATTAGAAAATAAGTGTCTTCATACATATTTTTGTTGTTTACTATTTATAGCTATTTTTTATAGTTTCAAAGATATTTCCAATGAAAATATGAAAAATGAAAAAAAAACCTCATTCGGGTAGATACTTTTTAAAGTTCCCCCACCCCCGGAAAAAAAAGAGCTTGATCAGAAATCCAATTATACATAATTATATAGGAATTTCACATAGCTATCAATTCTTGCTTATTGTAAAAAACTAGTTGTTTTGTAGAAAATGGGGTAACCTTTATAGATATACGAAAATTATTTGAATACTTTAATATTTTGAAATATATTTTTCGAAAAGAAAAATTAAATGATTTTATCCGAGCGCGTTTTTCCTACACTTTTCTTAATTTAAATATCTTCTTAACTATAAAAATATAGATACAAACAGTAAGCTAAAAAAATGTTCAGTAGAAAATTAAATTTTCTAGATCAATAATTTGTTTCTGTCAACGCTCTTCTAGATTTTTGAGGAATCGCCTTGTCAAGTTAAGAAATTATTTTTTTAAGTTTGTAATGCTTAAATGTTAAAGACTAAAAGTGTTATCAGTCAAAATAGGTCCATCCTATTACTTGGAGATTTTAACGTGGAGAAAACGAATTCAGGAAATTTATTAGAGTTTATACAGGCGATGTTCAACTAAAGGCTTGCATCAGATTCCGTAAAATCTACTGTTTCTTGTCAGACTTGAATAGACTCTGTATTTCCTCGTAACCGTGAAACATTAAGTTGTTTCAATTATGTATCTCACATTAACTACCATAGGTCTACATTATTACTTTCCTTATATACATAATGTATAAGGAAAGTATTGTGACGGGGTCGAAAATTCGAATTCGAGTTTTCGACGGGAGAGCACGTTTCAAGCATCCCTGATCACGAATCAAACATTTTTGAAGTGATGTCTGTGTGTGTGTGTGTGTGAAAGTATGTGTGTGTGTGTGTGTGTCAGTGAGTCTGTGGAGACGATAACTGGCGAACGAATGGACCGATTCAAACCAAATTTGGTACAAAAATCACAATCTGTAAACATTGGAAGCCTATTGTTTTTATACGTAATCGAATGTTCAGAAACCCCCTAAATTTTCGAATAAAATTTTGAAAAAATCGTCAAAAAATCAAAACCACTAATAAAGACATTTCTTAACTAATAGACATATTATAGACTAATAATAGACATATTATAGACTAATAGACATTTCTTATGTAATTTTTCATTAGAAAGCGATTGACATAAATTTTAGAACGCTAACATGAACCGTTCTCGAGATATTGCACATTTTTCAAAAAAATTATTAAAAAGTCATAAAATGAAAAAAAAAATTTCCTATTGAGAAACATGTTCACTTTTCATATGTAATACCATGCGATAAATTGGGTGACATCATTCTCGTGGATCTAGCTCGTTCCATTCATGAAAAAGATACTTTGAGTAATACTTTTGTATTTGAACGCCAATAGTCATTTATCTGCTGTAAGAACAACTTATTTCTTCGTCCATAACGCTCGGCGAGATTTTGGAGACGAATTTGGCGGAATGTCGCCAACTTGGCGATTTTTTAAAATGTTGCCAAATTAACGAAAATCAAGCCAAATGGATAACAATGACGCTAAATCAATGAAAATGACGACTAATTGTCGAAAATTCAATATTTTGGAAAGAATATTAGTATCTACTGTAAGAAAAACCTATTTTTTTACTGTAAAAGTAGTAAATTCATTACATTATATAAGGAAAGTCATGTGTTGCCCACATCAGATTTTTTGTTGTAAATGAAAGAAATGGGACTGAAAACAATGAATAAACTTAAGACTTAACTTTATTAGAGTTTTGTTTTAAAAGACTTTTTACCCAAAACCCTTTGGCCTACATCGGACTGCAAACACAACCGAATTTTGTGTGTCTCAAGTATCAAACCAAAAAATTAAACAAGCTATGGACAAGCCATGAAGTAAACAAGCCATTGCAACGAAAAAAATCTGATGTGGATAGTATAAGACTTTTCCCTACGTAATGCAAGTACTTTACTTTTTTCAATACGAAACAATGATGAACAAGATTCACGGCATAGTGTTTTTAACTTCGAAAAGTATACCGACATGGGGCGATTTTCTGAATGACAACATGTAACATTATGTTGAAGTATGAAACTACATGGCTTATATTTCTGGCAAATATGACTTGACAATTGGAAATAGTGCTAATATCTGCTACGCAATATACGTCATTTTATTATAATATGTTAATTATAATTTCATTAATTTGACATCATTTTTTAAACTTACGAGTCATTTTGGCCAATTTGGCGACATTTCAGTTAATTTAGCTCCACATTACAAAAGTCGCCAAGGTCCCCAAATGTTTCGCCAAGTGCTATATACTACATGAGACTTACTATTGTTAATTTTTTTGTATTTTTTTAGATACACATATTTGAAAAACGGGTAATATCTCGAGAAAAGTTCAAGCTAGCGTTCTAAAGTTTGTGTCATTTATTTTAGAAAAAAGTACATACAAAATGATTATTTATTTAACATTATTAAGAGTCTTCTCTGTTTTTTGATGTTTCAAAAATCCATTCGAAAATTTGGGGGTCTTCCAAACGTTTGATCACCTTTAAAATAAGTAGAGTTTCTGTATTTGCAGATCGTAATAATCGTACCAAATTACGTTCAAAACGCTCCATTCCTTAGTGAGATATCGCATCCATAGATTCAACCACACACACACACCTTTCTTTATTATTTAAGATGCAGAAAGTAAAAGTAAAATTATTACTATATTTATGTCTGAAAAAATTCGGGTGGTAACATGGGAATAGCATGTTTGTGTGTAATCTAATGTATGTTGATCTACGAATATAATTTCAGGATATTTAAGCAGTTCAAATTTAAGGGACTGTTAGTGTTATTTAAAAGCATAAGTTGAATCAGACCACTTCATCTGTTCAAGAAAGTTAAATAAATAGAAATGTATTCCTTCAAAGACCGTGACCCTTGCGAAACCAATTTCTGTTTTCTTGTCGAGCGTCATTCAATAAACTGAGTCGTAGTTTGTCGGGAGACTAGAATGCATGTTTAGATGTAGTGTGCAACAGCCACCGGTACATGGCACCAGCATATCAATAGTTACAGGAATTCCCATATTATAACCGTTGCCCTTTTTGCCACCTTTTTCTCTATACCACCTCCTGCTAAAATATAATTACTTTAATACTCTTTTACTAAAGGCAATCACTCGTCAACCCCTTAATAAAACGTGCCTTCCCTATAAAAATCGAACTCGCTATGTTTTGAATCAAGAATATTAAATTAATAATTCTCACAAAGTGACAGGGATCGTCAAAGAAATTTAAGTTTTGCGATATTGTTTTTTCTCATTTTAACGACATTTCCCAAAAGTCACCAAGTAGGGGATATTTCACCAAGTTTGTCGCCAAATTTGTTACCAAGGCAGTTAATTTGTTATTACATTTATCGCCAAGTGGAACAGATATATAGACAGGGATTTTCTCGTATAGTATTACAGGAAATTAAATTTAATTTTCAGCGTTATTGAATTATTTCTAATTTGGTAACATTTTTCCAGTCTTCAAGTTGACAATATTTCGTCCAATTTATAGCCAGCTTGCCAAATTTGTTATCAAGCGTGACTGCCAAACAGAGATATTCTCTTTTCTTATGTATATTTGTAAATTAAATATTATATACCAGTATAACGCGAATGTAAAAACAATTACCCAACTAATTAGTGTAAAAAACTAAAAGACTATCACAACTAAGAGTTAAACATATACACTAAGAGAAGTACATTTGAACAAGAGTAATTCTTTTTTCTTTAAATAAATAATTTTGGTAAGCCAAGGGAAAATGACAAGACGAAGATAATATGCTGCTAGTGGAAGTATATTAATAAAGGGAAGAAAGGCTGCTAAAAAAAGATAAAAACTTTCTTGTTTCTTTTTCGTATAATTAAATTTGCCAACCTTTTTGAGTAAAAAAATGTGTCATGGTTGCTTACTTAATCAAGAGATATTATCTTCATTATGAAATAGAAATAATGCAACTCAGATGTACTATGTTTTCAGCCATTATTTTTCTTTTCATCTTAAAATACAGTAAATAGAATTATTTTCTCGGAATATATCTCATTAAAAATTTGAAAAAAAAAAACATCTTTATTTTTATGTTTTCAGAATTTTGTAATTATTACTTTCCTTTCAACACATGGTAATGTATATGGAAAGTATTGAAATCGTGTCGAGAATTGGAAATAGAGTTTTTGACGGATATGCACGCTTCCGGCACGCTAGGGCACGAATCCTCCATCTCCGTGACGTCTGTGCGCGCATTTGGGCAATATATGCATACCCTCTAGATTAAGAACTATTCGACAAAATTTCAAAATTTGCTGGGTAAGTAACCGGTATGGTGACCTGATCGTACTCATTTTGTCATCAATAATTTGGTACAAGTATTAATACAAGTATATTTCAGTATATTTAGTCTTTTATTTTAGAATTTTAACGATATTTGAGCGACATTTTGCAGAAAAGGCATACTTCGTTTTCTTGAATCAAAATATAACCAGCACTGAAGGGACCTCTTACCAAATTTTACTAAATTTAGTCGATTACTTTCCGAGCTAGAGTGGATACATACATTGCACAGACATATAGACAGACAGACAGATCGACATACACACACACGCGCGCATACACAGAGACGGACGGACACACACACACATACACAGCGCGGTCACGCTAAAATCGTGGATTTGTATTTTAGTGGACGGGAAACGCGAATATTCGTTGAAAACTCGAGTGTTCCAATTTTCCCTCTTATTCCAATACTTTCCATATACATCAAAATATATTGTAGGGAAAGTAAAAATAAGCATATAAATACTTATGATATTTACTCGCATTTGATTTAAATCAATATGGATTTAGAATTAAAATATTCTTTCACAAGACTTTAGTATTTGGAATTACAAGTCGCAAATGCGGGATTAGACGAATTTTTGACGTCCGTTTACTGGAGTTTGTTGCTGACGTTTTGCTTCTTTAAGTTCACCGTTGGTTTAATGATTGCGGAGTCTCAATTAAATAGAATATAGTTGCGATGTTCCATTTCTTATATAATGTTGTTAGAGACGTCAAATATTGTCATGATAATAGTCTTAAATTGCGACCCACAGAATTTTGTGACTATTTTATGACTTAATCATGGTATTTACATCTAAATGATAGGTGTTGAATTCTTTTGTGTTTGACTTCTGACATTTGCTATTGGTGCGAATTCTGAGCCACTGATTGAGACGTTTTAACTTCTATTGCATTAAAAGATGTGTATGGATTGATGCTCTTTATTCAGGTACGTGATGTTTGTCTTATAATTGTTATACCAAATGTTTTACGCTTCAAAAATAAATTTTGTGATTATTTCGCTATACAGGTAAATTTTGAGGACTAATTGTAAGAATTTTATTTCATTTGGAATAAAACGCATTTTCGTGTATCAGATCGATAGCCAACGGATGATCAGGGTAGATCTAGATCACTAAAAAATGTGGAATTCGTCTGATTTTAACAATTGAAGCGCTAAAAACTGATTGTTTGCCATCGAACCCAATAAGTGTCACACCTTACATTTTATAGAAATTTCAGATTTTTAGTCTGGTTCAGATTTGTATCGTGAAAGTGTTGAATAATTTTATTTTGTGTCTTCTTCAATGTTTTCACTTATAAAAACGTAAACACTGAGTAATATATAGCTTACAAACATGGGTGTTCATAGAACTTTTTCAAGGTGTGGCAAAACTCGAGGATGAGACGTACAACATCGACTAGCTTGGTACTCGTCTTTGAATGTTCAGAGCGAGGGAGGGGGGGGGGGCACCACCTTTGCCCTCCTCTATGGGCTCCCATACTTATGAATATTTTTTGAACTTTTAATTCACGTTTCATTTAAATAAGATAAGGTACTTTCTTATTATAGCGGCCCCCGCAATTACGACCGAGAATGAATCGCCAAGCGACCGAGATGTATCGCCAAGGTAGGTTGTAAAAATAACAATAAATAATACTGTTTCGATAGGACTGCAAACGTTTGGCGAGATTTTACAACGATTCTTGGCGATACATTCTCTGTCGTAATTGCGGGGGGCCTTTATAATAAGGAATCGAATTTGAGGTGGATAAGGGATACCACATTATATAAAAATTGTTTTACCATTGCGTTTAAAGTATTTTTAAAACTTCCAAATAGATATGGAATTTTTGACTTTTGTTGGTTTTCAAGCAGTAGTATAGATTTCTTATGTTAATAAAGCAAATATCACACATTTAGTCGAGGCGGTTTCGTCAATGGAGGGAAATTCCATCTAAATATCGGATATGGACATACTGACTACAGAGGTATATTTTAGGGATATCTTGTAAAGGAAAATGGGCCGTATGTATGTTGCAGGCTGGAATAACATCGAAAAATACATGCCACTTGTTAATATCGAGCTCAGCTGACAAACGTTGGGTTTTTGCGAATATATGTGGACTTTTCATCTTCACTTTTATTATATTCATGTACAGCTGCGGAAAAAATAAACCATCTCTCATAATTCCGAACATAATAACAGTTGGACCAAATGGCTTAGAATTTAGTGTCCGAGGTTAAATTTTTCTGTAGATTCCAAATCTTTTATCAAAATTGGGTATTGCTATTGGAAATTGTAAAGTTAGTGCGCATTTAGATATGAATACTGTCACTTATTAAAATTTTAAGCATATGAGTTTGTAGAAGATGTTATTCCCTATCGAATGGCATTCTTCGAATTTGCTCTATTATGAACTGTGCATGAATAACGTTTTTTTTGGTAGCTGTACATTCCAGTAAATATGATAGTTCCTTCTATAAGGTTACTGATCTATTTTGTGGATGTGAAATAATGCCGAGTAACATTTAATATTATATTAGCTATGCTGATTCTCTATCCCGAACAAGATTTTAAATGTTAGGACTTTCTTGATTTCCTTATAGTGATGTACCTTAACAGGCAAGGTAAGTAAGACTTTCTTCTAATTTATAAGATCATAGCGAAACAGTCGTTATACAATAAATAAAAATTTTGTAAATGCAACATAAATACAAAAATGAACTGGTCTACTAGTTTTAAACCCAAGTAACAGCCTTCTTCTTCCGAGCCGACAAGAAGCGCGACCTCACCTACACTTGAAGTCAAGCCGGCAGCCTTTCAGTCTATTCTATACATGACATTCTCTATTGATTTTAAGAGATATCAAATTTGTAAAGGACCCTTTAAAACTTTAGAATTTTTCAAATGACATCTGGAATAAAGAATAAATAAAAAATCAGGACATTTCATGTAAGACATTTCATGTTAGAAAATAGATTAAATATATGCCTTTGCTTGTGAAAGATGTCTTCTTGCTTTTGCTGGTGTGATTGCGACGCATTTTATATAGGAAAAGGAGGCTGTTTTTTCCACTGAAAATTTTGATAATTTTAATCAACTATTTATGCTTTTAATTTCGGAATATATTAGACTGAAGTTTGAGTGAATTTTTACATTTCATAAAAGTCTTTATTGAAAATATGTGTTTTTGGTGATCCGCAGCATATATCCTGCAGGGTTGGATGCAAAGGCGTTGTAGGATTAAACGCCTGTAAGGACTAGATGCACAGTTTCTCAGCCGTCATTGTAAAGACTTCATGTCACAATCGAAATTTTGACCGTGGATATCCGACTCATTCAGTCGGTGGGTGCTCTCTGGCTATAAGGCTACTAAGACGATAGAATCTTTCTATTAAAGCAGGCCGCACATGCAATAACATCCAAAATTGCTGTTTCCCATTGCAAAAAACTAAATTATGCGAAATAATAACTTAAAAAAAATTCTGATCTGGACAGTTCATGAATTTCCTTGCATAATTAAACTATTGTATTTCTTTCACAGAGAAACTATGACTTACAAGATTTACAGAATAATGTTTTTGACATTGATTTAACACTGCATAAAATGAAATTAGGCACTTTTAGTGACCAAACAGCATGACTTATTCATATTCACTTGCAAAATCCTTACCAAACTACAATTCACATTTAATTCATATCCATTGGCGAATTCTTGAGTGTCAAAATATAAAGCTATCATAGCATTTTTTTTTCTCGTGAATGGAACAAACTAGATCCGGGAGGATGATGTTAACAGACTTCTTGCATAACATTGCATATAGAAAGTGAATACATTTAGTGTTACTAACTGCTTTTTAATTTTAAATTTTTGTTAGATTTATTTGAAAAACGTACAATATATCGAGAGTAGTTTATGTCAGCGTTTTAAAATTTATGTCATTCATTTTATACTGAAAGCTTGCGTTTTAAAGGATTATTTATTTAACAGTATTATAGATCCTGATTTTTTTAAAGGTGTTTTAAAAATGTGTTTTTAAATTGTATAATATCTTGAGAATGGTTTAAGTTAGCATTCCAAAGTTTGTATCATTCGTTTTCTAATGAAAATTATTTAAAAATTCATTCGAAATTTGTGTGTGTGTGTGTGGGGGGGGGGGGGATTTTCGAACATTCTACTGAGTTTAAAAGTTTAAAATCAATAGGGTTCCAGTATTCACTGACTGTTGTACCAAACTGACTAATTGAGTGACTAATCACTGACTAATTGTACCAAATTGTTTTCGAAATTGCATCAAATTATTTTGTTATGTCTTTCATCAGATATCCTATCTACAGACTAATGGACACACACATTAACATATATAACATATATATGCATAGACATTAACACATATATACCCACACATTAACATATATAACACATATATACACATACATAGACATTACCTCTAAAATGTTCGATTTGAGTTGGGGAACCCTTAAAACGTGCTCTTTCGTCAAAAACTGTAATTCGTGTTTTCGATTCCGTCACAATATTTTTTCTATACATTATACTATATATGCAGGGAAAGCAAAAAAAAAAAAAAGAAATTCTTCGGGAGAAAAAGTTATCAATCGTAGCTAAACGAAACAATTAAAAATTATTTGTTTTGCAAAAAAAAACATATTTTTACTTTCAGCAACAAATCATCGTTACCTCTCCTCCTAAAAAAAAAATAAATAAAATGATTTAAAGTTCTCAAAATCTGAGCCTCATGAATAAAACTTTCTCCAAACAATATTTAAGAACAAAAATATTTTTTTTCTTTTTTTCATCAAAACAAATTATTTCGACATGACATTATATTAACAAATTGAAGCTGTGCTACATAGAAGATAATAAACTGATCAGGCAAGTTAATCTTTTGGAGAGAAAGATTGTAAATTTATATCCGAGATGGTGACATGTTTGACACTCAAATGTCACTATTTTTGAAATCTGAAGAGAAAAACATTTATAGCTGTCAAGGAATATTTTAATCTACGTTTCCCTTGAGATAATGGAATAAAAGAAAGTTCCGCGTCTGATCTTTTTATGAAGACATTTTTACTTTTCGTGCAATACATGGTAATGTATAGGGAAAGTACTGGCATCGCGTTGAAAATCGGAACTCAAGTTTTAGACGGATCTTTTCGTTTCAAGCATTTTAGAGAACACGAAAATCCCATTTTAGCGTGCTGTCTGTGTGTATCTGTCTATCGGTCTGTCTATGCATGTATTCACTCTATCTCCAGAAAAAAATTTAACGAAATTTCACAAAATTTTGTATAACTGCTTGTTTCTAACTAAAAGAAAACCAACTGTTATTTATGGTTTAAAGGCAGCAAACAGTACTCTCCAAAGAGGCAAATGTAAGGAGTTAAAACGTCATATTAAGAAAACTTCAATATCGTTTGAGACAATAATTTAGGTGGCGCTGGGTTAAGATAAGTAGTCCCGCACTGTATGCATTTCTATGGCGAAAGGCCTAAAATATTTATTTAAACTGTCCATTTTGTAAAAATAATTTATTAGCTCAATGCAAAGTAGAACCAAAACAATAAAGAATATTCCTACGTACTCAAAGTTATTTCACCTCTCAATTTATTTTTATCTCCATATATTCTGTACTCTATCGTACAACTATGAAAAAATACTGGTCAATTATACTCATAATTAGAGAATCTTTAATTTAAAAATAATCAAAAATAACATATACTAAATATTACGCCTTTCTGTTGTGTCAATTAACAATAGAAGCTACTTTATTAACACTAGTAACACCTAGATATAATTCTCAAAGCATTATGGCATTTTCAAGCTCTTCATCTATAGGAGTTTTATCTCCTTGTTTCTCCTGGTTATGGAATGGCATTAATATAAATATTGGTTTAGTTGATTGTTATCAGTCTATAACTAATATAAATTTTATTAACATGCATGCAGTGCCAATTTAAAATATTCCATATTGTTCAGATCCATTTACTTGTATATCACAATCAATATCAAAATGAGAAAAATAATAATGATTACCATTAACATACTACGTATCTAAATTACTCTTTTAAAATATTTAGTAAATGTTATTTAAAAAATTTTTTTCAAGCGGGAAACTGCTTTGTGAATTTGGCTTTCTCAAAAATTTGAAGATACTCCTACTGAAAATAAAAATATGATGAGGGCAGCACATGACTTTCCTTATATAATGCAATGAATTTACCTCTTAAACGGTGAAAAAGTGATGAAAATATCCACGGCACAGTATTTCTAACGTTAAATTGTACATTTGGCGCTTTTCCGGATGACAGTCTAAGGCCTAAAATATTTATTTAAGCTGTCCATTTTGCAAACATTAATTATTAGCGCAATGCAAAGTAGAACCGAAGCAATAAAGAATATTCCTACTTATTCAAAGTTATTTTACCTCTCAATTTATTTTTATCTCCCTATATTCTGCATTCCATCCACAACTATGAAAATATACTGGTTAATTATACTCTTAATTAGAGAACCTTTAATTAAAAAATAATCAAAAATACGTATACTAAATACTACACTTTTCTGTTGTGTCAACTAACAATATCAGCTACTTTACCAACACTAGCGACACCTAGATATAATTCTCAAAGCATTACGGCATTTTCAAGCGTTTCAGCCATAGGAGTTTTATCTCCTTCTCTCCAACTTCATGGTACTCTCCATACACCGGAACGAGTTGAGAGCAAAGGAATTGAGAAGATTTGTTGCAGCTGTATAAGGGAAAAGTTTCATTCCAGCTCATAGAATTCCAGGGATAAAAGAAAAAAAAAACTAATTAAATGAAAAAGGATTCCTCGGATATTTGGGTCCTAGGTTAGAAGTACGTGAAAGAATGCAGTAATTATGAAGGATTTTCGGTTCACATTGTTACGGTTCCGGAGAGGAAAAAAAAAGCTATGTAAGCATTCAGGCGTTAATTGCAATTAAAATAGATGCTCATGTGGCAGATCTAGGTATTAAGTATTTATACTGTTTAATACCTCCAGTAACTTTTGTAAGCGTTCGTGGGAAAACTCATGAGATTGATAATAAAAATATTTTAGTAAAACGTACGTAAAACATTTGGAAAAGCTTAAAATAATAAATTCCCAACTAATAAAGTATTGACCTTAAGGATTACAGAAAAATAGCCTTTTCTCTATAACATACATTTTTACATTCCCTGCAATACATGGAAATGTATAGGGGAAGTATTGGAATCATGTCGAAAATCATAAGTCGAGTTTTCGACGGATTTACACGCTTTGAGACATCTAGAACACGAAAAAGTCATTTTTAGCTTGATGCGTGCGTATGTGTGTGTGTGGTCTGTCTGACTGTGAGATGTATCTATTCATTCTAACTGAAAACTAATCGACCGAGTTTCATAAAATTTGGTAGGTAAGTCACTCGTGTGTCACCCTGGTGCTGATTTGATTTGGCACTGTTCCGGATAAAAGAACCCGCCTTTATTTGCGAAATGGCCCGCAAAAATCGCATGTATCCACTCTAGTTAAATTACTAATTGGTCAAATTTTACAAAATTTGGTAGATAAGTCACTTGTAGATTACTCTGGTGCTGATTAGATTTTGGTATGATTCGAAAAAACAAACAAACACCTACTTGTTTTTGCGAAATGCCCCCCCTCCCCCTAAATAGTTAAATCTAAAAATAAAAGACTACGTATGCTCAAATATATCAATTAAATGCTTATTTTATACACATTTTTTGACAACAAAAATAATAAGACCAACCCCATTATTCCTGGATTAGCCGATCTCAAGATATTTTAGTTTTTGATATATATATATATATATATATATATATATATATATATATATATATTTATATATATATATATATATATATATATATATATTTATATTTTCTTATTTTCTTCCTCTTCTGATATCTATTGCTTACACTAAAGTGCATAAACTTTTGAGACGCACCTTATACACACACACATATATATATATATATTTATGTATATATATTTATATTTATGTATATATATATATATATATATATATATATATATATATATATATATATATATATATATATATATATATATATATATATATACATATACAGTGAAACTTGGTAAAGTGACCACCTTGGTATATTAACCACCTGGCTAAAGTGACCATACCATTTTCATAAAGTGACCTGTTTTCAAGGTCCCAAGGGTGGTCACGTTAACCAAGTTTCACTATATATATTCTTCTATGTATGTATACACTCTTTTGCAAAAGAAAAATGAAGCACCTTGAAGAAAGTGACTGTTTTTATTGAAATTAATTATGCGTACAGCTCATACACTAATGAAATGACTACAAAATCAAGGCCCCAGGACCCATCAATTGTAAGCAACTGCACATTGAATTTTCAAATGAGTAATTGGTGAACCCCCCTTTGGCTGTAATACGTGCTTATATACGTCTAGGTAAGGAGTGATAAAGTTTCCTAATGTCATCCTGCGATACATTCTGCCAGACATTCCTCAATTGCTGCTCCAAATCTGGTATATTTCAGGGTGCCCGAATCTGGCGGCCTAGCATGTCCCATACATACTCGATTGGCGAAAGGTCTGGTGACCTTGTTGGCCAAGGAATAGTATTAACAGCACAGAGATAGTCCATAGATATGCTAGCCGTATGTGGCGTAGCATTATCTTGTTGGAAAATGGCCCCAGAATCACGTACAATAAAGGGTAATGCGAACGGACGCAGGATTGCATCAACATATCGTTGAGCTGTTAAAGTTGTACGCAGGATGGCTAGGGGGCGATCTTCTGTCGTAAGAAATAGCACCCCCACACCATCATACCAGAGGTAATGGCTGTGTGCCTGTGTAAACAAAGGCTTATTGGGACCGCTGGCCTTGGCACCTCCACACACATACCCGATGGTCAATTTCTGTAAGACGGAAGCGTGATTCATCGCTGAACACTATGTGATGCCAGTCTGCTGGCAGCCATGATTCTAGGCTACGACACCACTCCAAACGACTCTGTAGATATTGTGGGCTTATGGACAGACGTCTTAAAGGCCGCTGTGAGCGTAACCCCATCTCAGCCAAGCGTCGGGAGATGGTGGAAAGTACTACGGGTGGTATGAAAGAGGCTGTAGCACGTTGGATGGCGAACAATGATGCAGTTGGGCCAGTTCGGGCCTGTCGTACAATCATCCGAACTTGTCTCGCATTCGTGCACCTTGGATTCCAGAGCCTTCATTCCGCCGATGAGTTCCTTGCAGCAACCTTTGCTGCCAGCACCTTTGCATAGCAGTGTTCGTTCGGTGCAGGTGGCGGTCTATTGCTCGGTATGACCAACCAGCTTCAAGCATCCCGATTACACTACCACGTTCGAACTCGTCTAATTGTTTATAAGGTCTTCGGCAATGTCGTAATGACATTTCTGGTTATGTCTCCACGGAACTGCAACGTCGATAACGAGCAAAGATAAACTATCCACATTTTTAACCTGTTTTATCGGATGCTAGTTGCGCAGTAGAAACTATGAACGCTCGTTATGGACGAAGTTAACACTCATTGGCTTTGCGAATTTAATCATTTGCATACTTGGTATAAAGGAATTTGCGTGTGAAAATTCGAGATGATCGGATTATTTCTTAGGGGTGCTTCGTTTTTTTGTAAAATAGTGTATACACAGGGTGTCCCCAAAAAATTGATACTCGCTTTAATTCTTTACTTGTTGGAGATAAGTGGGTAACGTAAATTGCAAAAATGTTGAAAGTGAGGTTGGAAATATGACAACGTTAATGAAATAGTCTTCCCATTCATTTTCAAAAAGTTACATTTTTAAAATTTTTATACGGTCTCCTTTGACAAATTTGATCAATCAGAATTTTTTTTTTTTTTACTGCAACAAGATCATTAAAAAAATCAGCATATCTGTATCTTTAAAATTGGCGAGTTATATTTAATTGAAAATTGAACATTGTGAATGGGGACCCTATATCAAATTAGAAATATAAATTTATGACATATCATAAGAAAGATAAAAGTGGATAATAATACATAGGATACCCAACCGCGTAGTGAGTACCACTGCTTTATGTGATCTCTATCTGTGTAATGCTTTATTTAGATGCATTTGTGATAAAAATTTTGACACATATTAACGTATTTTGGAACTAAACAATTTCCATCGTCAATTTGTTTATGATCCCTATTTTCACTGAATAAATAGCCCTTCACATGGTACGGAAAAGTGGCATAAGTCAGATTTTTCCTTTATAGTAATTCAGTTGACTTTCAAGATACAGATATGCGGGTTTTCAGGATGATCTTGTTACATTAAAAATACAAATTTTCTGATTGACCCAATTTGTCTAAGGGGGTCGTATAAAAATTTAAACGTGTAATTTTTTTGACAATTAATGGGATGACTATTTCAGTAACGTAGTCTTATGTCCTACCGTACTTTCAACATTTTTTCAATGTACATTGCCCACTTATCTCCAACAGGTAAAGAATTATAGCGAATTTCAATCTTTCTGGGATACCCTGTATATATATATATATATATATATATATATATATATATATATATATATATATATATATATATATATATATATATATACACTTCTCGCAATTGAAATCGCAACGCCATAAATTTGTAGATGTAGCTTTATGTAAATCAGGCAATGGAAGCAGCAAGATGAGATATGCAAATGATCATAGTTTCGTTACGTATAGTGACGTAACACCTTGCCGAGAAGCATAAAAGCGTTAGGTTAACGAGGAGCGATATCTCAGCTAAATTGTAGCGACATTGGTTTGAGGTTGTAAAAATCATCACATATACCAAGAGTACATCGACGTACCGCATACGTTCAGTTGTTGTCAACGGAACGACAAATCATTGTTTTAATAGAGGGTGGAATACTCATTCCACCCTCTATTAAAACTTCAAAGGACTGTTCAACTATTGGGAAGTGATGTGAGCATAGTTTAACGGTGTGTGTTCGTGAGAAATAACGAAACGACACGAAGATCAGGTAGTGGAACTTTCAGGTTTACCACGTCACGTGAAGATCGTATGCTTCTGAGAAGCTTTGCGCGGGAGCCGTTTACCACAGAAACCGTGTTACAACGACATATATCTCACACTATAAAGGTAACGTGGTTTGAACGCAGACAATTTGAAATCGTTTGCATGACGCAGGACTCCGAGGTAGACGACCTTTTCGACACCTACCGTTTCAACGTCTTCACTGGTTACGTCGCCTCAGTGGTGTCACATGAGACGCAATTGGGCGACAGATTGGCGAAAAATTCTGTTCATGGATGAATTACGATTCTGTTTTGGCATGCCAGATGGCTGTACTCGCGTATCGCGGCGCTTTCAACGACGCCAACAAGAAGCTTTTTCTATCAGTCGCCACTCAGCCTCCCTTAAGTGGTTCCATGGTTTGGGGTGGTATCTCGTATAACATTTGGCGGACGAACACCTTTTGTCCACGTTGCTGTCAGTATCACGGTACAACGACACGTCTCTAACATTGTGAAACCTGTGGTACAGCCATATCTGTCAACCAGGTTTGGACTGCTTTTTCAGCTGCATAATGTCATGCCAGATAGTGCATGGGTAACTATGAATAGTTTACAATGTTTTGATATCCTGCCTTGGCCAGCATATTCTCCGGATTTGTCGCCAATTGAGCATATCTGGGACATCATGGGTCGCCGATTCAGAGAACTTCCAATTCCAGCAAACTATATTCTGTTGCAAGCCCAATTGCATGCTGTGTGGGATGCCATCCCTCAGCATATCATTGACAGGATGCCTCGTCGTATTCAATTCTTCATAGCCGCTCACGGTGAGCTAATTCCATATTGATCTAATGCCAATAAAGTTCCATGCTTTCAATTTCTAGGTATGATTTTTTGATCATTTACACATCTCCATATTACAATTATATTCTGCAAATTTCATAAGGATACATCAATTACTTCATGGTGCTGCGATTTCAGTTGTGAGCAGTGTTTATATATATATATATATATATATATATATATATATATATATATATATTAAATGTTTTTGCACTGCCATTTTCATAAAGTGACCAGTTTTCATAGTCCCAAAGGTGGTCACTTTAACCAGATTTTTATATATATATATATATAATAAAAATATAATATGAAAATCCAATGATAGAATAATAGAGAGAAGTTGTAACTCGTTTATGAAAACCTTAATTTAAAATATGCTTATATATATTTGCATATGTCAGATTTCAATTTCATATTAAGATTTCTATTGAACTATTGGCCCGTAAACTAAATTTCAAATATCTAATTTAAAAGAGAAAGTTTCTCATTTATTCCACAAATAGAAAATTTTGGTGTACAATACCTCTAAAATAACAATTAATGTTTAAATTATAATTTTCCCAGTTCTTAATATCAAACTATCTACCTAGACACCAAATTTCAAGTTGCTATCTCATCCGAAATAGCGTTTTCCATACAGTTCCTATTTCGAACGACTTCGATTCGAGCACCCCCTCAAATGTAGATTTTAGATTTATTCGAATTTCCAGCAATAACTATCCCCATTGTTATCCCTTTTCTCCATAGGAAATACGAGTAATGCTATGGAAAATTTAAATTTCGAATAATTCTAGATCTAATCATGGAATACATAATGTATCCGCATATAAAATGTCACAGTCGCTGCCACAAACATAACTGGTTGCCACAAACATTTCTTTTTGAGTTATGGTGTGACATGTCACGTACTTGTACACACGCACATACTCACAGACAGATATTTCCCCCAAAATGTTTGAAATGGGTTTATGAGACCCTTAAAATGTTTTTATCCAAAAAAATTTCGGGAAAACAATATTGTTTCTTTATCACAGTATGAGGAAGTAAATATAGAGCTGAAACAATTGCGTATAGACTGGAAACTATATTATTTGTCAGAAATATGCTTTGTCTTTGATCAAAATAGAAGACTAAGATAGTACTAAAAATACTCAAACAGAATAAATCTTCTCCCTTCTGTTTTAATATTAGTGAGGAATGACGGGAAGGAAGAGAAGGGAAGAGGGACAGGCAGCCTTTTATGTCCTTTCCTGAAAAGAACTTCCTGCTGTCCTGGATAAAAAATGAAACAAACAAAGAATTGTAACTCCAGTGTTTGAAAATAAAGTTAAATAAAGTAGGATTTCCAGACTTTGAACACTCATAAGTGCCATGTAAAATAATATGTTGTTATTAGAACTGGCACTATAATCTTGCATTTTAAAACAATCGTTAATTGATATAAATAAATTTCATGAAACGGCAGTGTATATATAAAAATATTTAGAGTATTATCTTATACGAGTTAATACTACACGTTTTATCTTTCCCTACAATACATGGTGATGTACAGGGAAAGTATTGGAATCATGTCGAAAATCGCAACTTGAGTTTTCTATAAATCTACACGTTTTGGGACCGCTAGAATACGAAGAAATCACTTTTTAGCGTGACGTCTGTGTATGTGTGTGTGTGTGTCTGTGAACTGTATTAACTCACTCTAACTTTAAAACTAATTCACTAAATTACATAAAATTTTATAGGTAAGTTACTTGTGGATTACTCTGGTGCTGATTAGATTTTTGTACAATTCGGGATAAAAGAACCTGCCTGTTTTTGCAAAATGGCCCGCAAAAATCGTCAAGATCTAAAATAAAATATTACAAATGTATCAATTAAAAGCCGAGTATATTTTCTATTATAAAATATTTGGCGTACGAACTTACATTATATTAGCTTGTATTGCAAAGATTTAAAGGTGAAAATAAAGCTACTTTCATAACATTTTCTAAAATGAAAAAAATATATCCTTGTACAAAATTCAAATATGTTTCTCTCATTGTAAATGTTTTACCACAACAGCTAAGGCCAGCCATACAGTTGAAGACCACAAATTAAGAAAATGTAGTTTATTGAATAGACCATAGGAATCTATTTTTTAAGAGACGAAAAAAATTTTGTCGCTGAACTCAACGGCTCCTTCTACGTCGTCACTGCTTTACTCAGCACATAATTAAAAGTCTTGTGAAAAAGAATTTGTTTCATTGCTTTGAATAAAATTACAGTTTTTGCAAAACTGTTTTTTAAATGCGTCGGTAAGTAGAAAACAACAATGGGTTTTCTGCTAGAAAAAAAATGGTAACAAAAATAATATTTTTATCATCCGTTAACATGCACATACACGATCAATTATGGATTGATGACGTGTGTGTAAATTCACGTGTGTCGTTGTTATTTTTGTGACTTATCCTTCAGTGTCTGACGAGATCCTAAGTCCGTTGACTTTCAGAAAGTCGAGCACAAGAAGTGGATCGCGATAGATATCCTCCTTGGAGACCCATGCAATCCATTATCTGCTCTGCAGAAGCCTGATGGTCGTGGTACTTACTGCATGCGGCGAAGACCTTCCTGCCCTCATTAAAAGAGAGGCACTTAATGTGACCGCTAGCTAGTCTAGAAACGTGTGTCGTTCTATAATGTGACAGTATTTGGCTGCACACTTTTCACGCAAAGACTTCAGTCCTCGTCAGTCGCACTGCTTACTTTCTGATGAATATCTCTGCTGTCAGAATGAGTATCATGAATGGATTAAAGAATAGCTCAAAATATCAAAATGCGCATGCGCCCCAAAACGAGAAATTATAGCGAGCCAACTTGACTCACTTTATTGGCCAAGCGAGCCAACTTGTCTCGCATTACATGACCAACTTGAGCTTATACAATGCTCCTAAGCGGCTGGTGTAAAAGCGACCATCTTGGCTTCAGTTAAAGCGATGGCTGTACATGGCGAAAAGAAAGTTACTTTCTCGTCCTTTTCTCAGGATTTCGATGAAATGAAAACATTCTAGATTACTTTTTTGAATAACTGATACAATCTTTCTAAAACAGAAGCACATATTTTGTAGCTAAATAGCGTATCAAACATCAGCCATGTAACTTTCGCGCGTTATTGAAATAGCACAGGCAGACGATAACGAATTGGTTCAACTAGTTGCATTGTGATAAAATAAGGATAAAAAGTATCAAGCAAAGATAAACAGAGATAAAAATTTAGATACAAACAGGGATAAAACAAAAATTTTAGAAAGGAAGACCAAAACCAAAAGAAGGGAGGAAAAGAAGATGAACAAAAGATTATTGGAAACACATATTAATAAAAAAGAACACAAAAACAGAATGGAACAGCGTAGATAGTAAAACAGTTATTCATTGGTCAGAACAAGAACAACAATGAGAGCATAAGTTGCTCATAAACATATTAACAAACATGCAATAAAAATCCAGTTTTGATCCTAGAATTCTGATGCTGCAAAGATAGAAATTCTGTGAGTTTCTATTTTTGCAGATGCTAGAAAACCGTAGTGCTTGATTTTCAGCAGTAAGCTTCGTTCAATCAAATTTTTTTAAATAAGGACAAGAAAAAAAGTATAATGGTCCACATCTCCATACTGGCTGCAAATACAATTAGAAGTAGATATGATTTTAAAATAGAGTATATAATCAAGATATGGGTCAATAATTTAAATTTGAAATTGTTCTGGTGTTGATAAATATACATATATAGAGCAAATCTGCAGTTCGAAACTTTCTGATGAAAAATGAAATCACGAAAACAGGTCGAGTAGAATTCGAGGACACGTTGTGTTGTTGTAGTAGTCTGAAAGTGTAATTATTTATTTGTATCATCATTAGTAATATGTGATATAAATGTCATATAATCTGACCTTCGTGGTGTTGCAAATTTCATAAACATGAGTATATTTTCATTGTAAGTATTGTGCTAAAAATATCTTAGATTCGATTAAAACTCGCTGATATAGTATTTAATTTTTTATTTTTACGTTTTTCGGTAAAGGGACTTGTCTTTGCTTCATGTATTCATTACAAGTATTTCCATTTATTATTAAGAATATAGTGTTTATTTTAAGCAATTATTTTAAGCACCCCTTATACGCATGCAAAGTAACAAAGACCACTAAAGAAATTAAACTTCTGACATAATGATTTTCATCCCTTTGGCGACATTTTACTATACCCGCCAAGTTAGCTATATTTCGACAAGTCTGTCGCCACATTTATTACAAATGTCATCAAATTTGTCGCCAAATTATTCGTTAAGTAAGATAGATAGATCTTGTTATATAGTATGGGATTGTAAATGTTTTATCACAATGGCTTCGTATAAAGTTAAAAAACAATCTAACAATACAAATGAAAAGAAGTTATTTTTTTTAATTATCCATAGAAACTATTTCGGAGATGAAAAAGTATTGTTTCTGAACTCAACGGCTTCTTTCTGTGTGGCCACTGTTTCTCCCGTGATAAAACCCCTTTTAATTAAAACGCTGTGAAAAAATCTTTGTTTTGAATAAAGTAAAAGTTTTTGCGAAACTGTTTTTTACACGGGTATTTAATAAGAAGGGAAATTTTTTCTGCCGATGGAATTATTTGTTGCAGGAATAATTCTGATATAATTTCGAATTCATTAATTTATTTAAATACAGTTTAGAGTAGCAAGCTCCAAGCGACAGTATCACACAACCAGTTTTCATGTTTAATATATTTTGCATAATATTAGAAATTTTTTTTTATTAGTGTAGGGCCTAATTCAAATATATCACGTAAGGATTTCGATCTAGTAGTATAGAGCATTGTTTGGATAGTTCAAAGGTCTGTAGTTCGAATCCCGGTTTTTAAATTCTCCACAATGGTGTCCGAATAACTTAACTCTACATGTTAGATACACTGATTATTGAGGTCGAAATAAGACCAAGAATCTATTTTTTAAGGACTCGATTTATGGTAGCCATTACTTACGTCATATTACGACGCACAGGATGCTAGCTTGCATAAAATTTACATAATTTGAATGAATTCTAGCTTATATAAAAGAAGTAGAGAAGGAGGATCGGATGCTAACCTGTATAAAATTGTAGATAGAATGACAGGATGATAGCCTGTATAAAATAGAGAATTTGAATGGATGCTAGCCTATACGAAAGAAGTAGAGAAGGAGGAGGAGAGGGTGATAACTTGTATAAAAATGTAGAGAGAATGACAGTATGCTAGCCTGTATAAAAAATAGAGAATTTAAATGGATGATAGCCTATATAAAATACGTAGAGAAGGAGGGGAATATAATGCTACCCTGTATAAAAATAAAGAGAGAATGACAGAAGGCTAGCCAGTATAAAATATAGAGAATATGAATGGATGCTAGCCTATCTAAAAATAGAGGAGGAGGAGGATAGGATACTAACCTGTTTAAAAATGTAGAGAGAATAACAGGGTGGTAGCTTGTAAAAGAAATTTAGTGAGTAAAAGTGACAGGATGCTAACCTGTATTATAAAAATGCAGAGAATGAAAAAGACAGGATACTAGCAGGGCCATTTTTAATACCATTAGGATAACTAGGCACGTGAGCAAGAAACTGTCACCCATAGTATACATTTTAAATACATTTTAGAAATAAATCAGTCCGACAGTAAGTAGGGAAACGAGAATTAGTTATTTTCGTTCATTTGCATTTTCGAAATAATGAATGCTACTCTATTCTGCACTCATAGACTAAATTCTCATATGCTGTACAATTCCTATTTCTTGCTAGCAGAGACAGTGTCATCTATATTATTAATATGACATTATCTACAAAGTGCCACTGCTCTCATATATAGTTACGATTAGTTACTGTGTATACAGAGGAGGGGCCAGAATTTACCCTTTGGGCCAGAGGCTGTCAATTCGGTCCTCTTGGATGTATAAAATCCATTGCTTGTATAAAAATATAGATATAGAGAATGGCAAGTTGATAGCCTATATAAAGCAGTAGAGAATAAATATGACATGATTGTACTCTGCAGAAAAAGAAGGAGAGGATGGTTGAAAAAAAAAGTAGGGAAGTGGGACGATAGGATGCTAACCTGTATAAAATGTTCCTCCTATTGGAATATTCACTTCAATTTGAGATTTGAAGGAAAGTAAACTTTTTGAGGTCCCTTATGTGTCGTTTTAACCTAATTTTCGTCTTGTTGGGTCTCAGTTATTCTTGTTCAGACTTGACTTGTCTTGTCGAGATATTCCTGTTGTGTTTTGGCGCACGCCAATCTTGTGTGTTACTTCTCGTTTCGGATTGGCTGGACTGTTCTTCATGCTGCTTTCTGATTGCCTCTCTCATAATCTTTTGCTTACGAGTGGGACAGCGTCAATCCCAGACAAAGAACCTCACAAAAAGACAGATATTTGACATACCCCATCCCAAACAGTTCGATCCCCCTTTGCAGACATTGACGTCCATGGCCGCCAATGCCTGCAAAGGGGGCGACCTGTCAAATACCTGTCTTTTTGGGAGATTCTTAGTTTGGGATGGACACCGTACCACCCGTAAGCAAAAAGTTAATCCAGGTCTAGGGTATATAGACCCCCATGACTCTGCCATTCGCGTCTATTCCACTTTTGGACTTCGGGTTTGTTGGTTCTCTTGCACTAAAGATGGAGATCCAGCGTATCATCTAAACATCTGTATGCTGCATTGTGTTATTTGTGTGTATTTACGTTGCTCTAGTTTTCCTTAAAAGAATGTGAAGTCCATTTCCATTACAATTGCTCAGAATTTCATCTCTTGGTGTTTAAATTCTTTAAAATGCTGTATTTCGAGTCGTCAGTAAGGTAGTCCCATGATAAATTGGGTGCATTTGTTTGGATTGTGTTTATATATACAAGTAATAGTACTACTTTACAGTGTAGATTAAACAATCAATTTCCACAATGGACTATATTGCTGCTGTTGCTCCAGGAATTATCTTTCTTTCTACATAAAAAATACTACTTAGAATATCTTGTTCCTAAAATTTCGTTCACGTAAACATGCTAAATAGCAAACATTCTTCAAATACGCAAAGTTTCCGGAATGCAGGCATTCGTTCTAGCGTTATCTTGTCCACATCTTACGGACAGATACAGAAACGTGCACATGGAGGATGCATGTGAAAAAGTGTTCAAAATGGGTTCAAGAGGTTTGAAAACGTGTTTATCCATCAACATCTCGAAATCGAAAAATTTCGGGAAGACAATACTTTCCCTATGCAGTATCACGAGAAACTGAAAATACGTCATTCAAAATCGAATACTAGAGCATTTTTTTTCATTTTGAAAATTCTATCACAATTATTTCTAAAGTAAGTGAAACAAAGGCGATAAATATAATTAATTAAAAAATATAAGTTTTTGAATAATTCATGTCAAGTTTTTATACTGTTCTTTTTTAAAAAGTATAGTCTCCACTCCGCAAGATATTTTAGGTGCGGTAAGTACTAGTTTCTCATCATAAAACCACTATTAATTATTTCGTTGTTTCGAATTAAATATTAGTTAGTTGCCTTTTAACTGTATAATAATAATAAAATTAACTGGAGTGGGCTTAACGCGACTGTCCTTTAAAAGAATCCATTTTTACGTAGCTTGTGGTTTTTTTCCAAATTTATAAGAAACATTTTAAAATATCGGTATCTTTGGTTCAAATGATTACATTTATAGCGTGTTACTCTTCGCTTTAAAGCGCTTGAAAAAAATCATTCAATTGATACCATACTTGACACTGTAACCCCGAGGTGCAACTTTCCCCCCCCCCCCCGAGGGGACTAATGACGTCACTAATACAAAAATTGTATCACCGCTATTTATCACAAAAATGATTGAAATTATCAAGTTTTGTAATCATTGAGCCATAAATAATCTCTTTTATTCATGATCATGTCAAATTTTGTCCTATGCTGGGATGATAAAAATATATATTTCGAAGTTTTCACTCGAATTAAAAAAAAAAAATCTGTCTAGTTCTAGATTTTATTGATAATAAAGCCGGATATAATGTTTCGCGAAAATCAAATAATATTAATGTCAGCCATCGTGTTACAACACAAGAAATCAATACTTTCTCTGTACTATTTACATAGTATGAGGAAGAAAAAATTCTAACAATTTTTACGAATTCGTTTATTTGTAATCAGACAAATTTTGTGACTGTATTTGATCAGCATAGTTTTAATCTCATTTTGGTTTGTTGAATACATTTATAGCTAAAACCCTAATTTTGATGGATTGAAAAATTTCTATAAAAAGCTTTGAAAATTAGGAAAATTTTCTTAAAATTCGGGAAAAAAAACCCCTCTTAGATATCTAAAGTATGAGCTTCCATTTAAATTTCTCATACATTTATATTTCACTGTTTTTAGTTCTACTTGTACTGTAATTATTATCAGGGCAACACCGGATGTAGTATATATATATTAGAAAGGAACAATAACCAATTCAAGTTATTACGAAATATGAAAATCGCCAAAGCAATCAAACCACAGCCACGATGCCGAAAAAAGAAATGTACGGCACTGGCTTAATTTTGAAGATTAATTAGACTAGACTCTTCTTCAGGTCTGTGCATCTAACTAATTCAATGGCCAAGGATAGAATTATAATATAGGATTAACAAATAGATATACTAGACATTATAAAAATAATATGAAAATATTAAAAAGAGATAAAGATTGAGAATATATATATATATATATATATATATATATATATATATATATATATATATATATATATATATATATTAACAAGGAAAGTTTATATATACATAACAAAATTGGGAACATTTTTTTTCAATTTTAGGATTACTCAAATACGAAAATCCGTCTTCAAAATACGAGATTTGGGTTTCTGATTCCACCATAATTTCCTTTTACATATGAGATGCATTGCTGGGAATGTAAAACCATCTGATGTCAGCTGTACATGACTTTTCCTACAGATACAAATTAATTTTCTTATTTTTTATTTCATGATGTCTAGAGTTTAATTGCAGAAAATAACATGGATACTTTTCTAATATTATATACATTTTGTAAATTTATTGCATCTCCGTTTCATTTGGCAAATTAATGCACTTAATGTCTTCAACTCCTCAGAATTAAAAAAAAAAACTAAAATATCTCGAGAACGGTTCATCCTAGTGTTGCCGGTTTAGTTTTCGTCATTTTGTTGCCAAAAATTACATAAAGATTAAGTGTAATTAATTACTATAACTATATTTGGTCAATTTTGGTCATTCATTTCAGATTTTCACGATCTTTGAGAGCCATTTCGCAAAAAAGGGTCGATTATATTTTTTTGAGTTATGTCAAAATTTAATTCTCATCAGAATAAACAGCAAGGAACTAAACTACTCAACTTTAGGAAATTTCAATAAATAGTTTTAACTACAGTGAAAAACGTCTGCAGTTCCTCAAAATTAAAGATTTAAATAGCTAGATAATGGTCTATCTTAGAGTAATGAGGTTGGTCGTATCATTTTTGTCTTCAAAAATTACGTATAAAATAAGCCTGTGATTGATACATTTGAGCATATGTAGGCTTTTATTTTAAATTTTGGCAATTTTTATGGGCCATTTCGCAAAAAATAAATATTTCCAAATCGCACCGAAATCCAATCAGCACCAAAATATTCTACAGGTGATTTATCTGCCAAATTTTATGAAATTTGGTTAATTAGTTTTTCAGCTAGAGTGGATACATACTTTTCTTTTGGGACATTTTGCAGAAAAAGGTTATTTTTTTTTCCGATTCGTACGAAAAATCGTATCAGCACCAGAGTAACCCGTAAGTGACTTATCAACCAAATTTTGTGAAAATTTGTCAATTAGTTTTTAGTTAGAGTGGATAAATACATTGCACAGACAGACACACAGACAGACAGACACACACAGAGACGTCATGCTAAAAATAGTTTTTCGGGTTCTAGACATACGTCGAAAACTCCAGTGCCGATTTTCGACGCGATTCAAATACTTTCCCTACGCATTACCATGCATTGTAGGGAAAGTAAAAATTGTATAAATAAAATTATGCTTAATATAATATATATTTTTTTCAAAAATGTTTTGTCACAATGGGTACCTCTAAAATGAAATATTTTGAAAGAGTAACACTAATTAAAATAACACAATTTTTGAATAATACACAGAAACTTTTTACGTTGCTCAGACAAAAAAAAAAAAAAATTAACTGCTTTTTGTATGTAGCCTTCTCTTTTTCTAGCACAAACCACGTTTAATTACGTTTTGGCGAAAAGAGTTTCGTTTGTTTTGAATAAAATAATAGTATTTGCGAAACTGTTTTTTAAACGCACCAACGACGAAAATTACTTTGTTGTTTGCGAAAATATTATACCTTTGTTTTCTCTACAATGCATGGTTAGGAAAGTATTGGTCGGAAATTAGAGTTCGAGATTTTGACATATTTGTACATTTAAGGTCGCCCGGAATTGGAATAAACTATTGCGTATTTGCATGTATGTATGTATGTATGTATGTATGTATGTATGCATGTATGCATGTATGTATATATGAGTGTGTATGTTTGTGTGTACGTACGTGCGTGCGTGTGAAATATAAATATTCACTGTTACTAAAAAGTTATCCGAAGAAATTGCATGCTAAAATATTTATGTTTCAGCATATTAAAACATTTTTAAATTTGTAAGTTTTTAAACCTACATGTCCGTTTGTGTAAAAGCATGATATGGATATATGTGAAAAGTTTCATTGTAAAATATTGGGTAGATTGTAAGGAAAAATATACATTTGCATTAAAAAAAATAATTTTGAGAAAACGGAATTTAAAAGCATAAAAGTACAATTTTTTTTACCTACAAATATTTATTTAGTGAAATACTTAAAATTACTTCCAATGCTCGTATCATTTTTCTTTGTACGTCATTTTATAGATAGGATTTCACAGCCTTTTATATAATAAAAAATTCAATATATGTTCCAATGTCATATTTAGTCTTCTGGTTCCCCTTAAATTTTATAATTAATGTAAAAATCTTATTAGTAATTTTAATTAGTGTGCGAATTAAGGTATTTTATAATTTTTTTTCATAATTACGTTGAATGGTTAAGTTTTATTCAATAAAATTACACTCTATTTCAATGAATCTCAACCAGGGATTCGCAAGAATGTACAAAAGTTTTCGAAAAAAAGTGCAACTTGGCACCTTTTTTGCGATTGATTAAAATAATTAAATTTATTAAGGCTTTAATATGATTTATTAATAACACAATGAATCATTTCGAAAGTTTTACTTAATTAGATATTTGTAGGATAGTTAAAATTTAAGCAACGAAAAATAATTTTATGGAGAAGAAGAATTTGTTAGAGAAGAAGAATTTTGTTGAAGAAGGGGATTTTCGTAACGACAAGAAATTCAGTTGATAGTAATGAATACAACCAGCATTACCACCAACTGTTCTTAAGGCTGTCGAGTAAAAATTTTTAAAAAGAGAAAAGCCTAACAATAATAAACTAATACCAAACATGTTAAACTATATATTTTTTAATCACATGACATGATAATCTTCATGTATTATAAACAATAAAATGTAACTATTTTTGGTATGACAAACAACTATATAAACACGAAATCAATGTAATATATGTATATATACAATGTTTACTTGTAACTAGTAAGCCAAATGTAAATTCAAATTATTTATCATTTTTTTTATAAATATTAATTAAAAATATATAGGCAAGAAATACTGTTGTAGAATTTTATTCTAAAATATGAGTTAGCTGTTATTTATGGACTCTACTGTTTTACATGTTTATTTTGCAGTTTTACCCTTGTCGAATCTGTGCTAGCAACGTAAGGTTTCCGTATTATTTCAAGGGTACCTCCAAATAAAAAAAATTGTCTATTATTCATGAACCATACGGTTTTCAAGGGTACCTAAAGGGTATTTCAAGAGTGTTTCCGAGAGTTTTTCAAGTTATCTATATGAGTTAGCTATTATTATCGAACTCTACTCTTTTACAAGTTTGTTTTGTAATTTATCCCTGTCGAATCTGTGCCAGCCAAGTAGGGTTTCCGTATTACTTCAAGAGTAACTGCAAAGTAAAAAAATCTGATGTGGGCAACACATGACTTTCCTTATATAATGCAATGAATTTAACTACTTTTACAGTTAAAGAAAATGTTATTCTTATAGTAGATACTTATATTCCTTCCAAGATATTGAATTTTCTTCAATTAGTCGTCATTTTCATTGATTTGGCGTCATTTTTATCCATTTGGCGAGATTTTTGTTAATTTGGCAACAATTAAAAATGTCGCCAAATTGGCGACATTCCGTCAAATTCGTCGCCCAAATATCTCCAAGCGTTATGGACGGAGAAATAAGTTATTCTTATAGCCGATGAATGACTATTGGCGTTCAAATACAAAAGAATTACTAAAAGTATTTTTTTCATGAATGGAACGAGCTGGTTCCACGAGAATGATGTCACCCAATTTATCGCATGGTATTATAAATGAAAAGTGCACATGTTTCTCAATACGAAATATATTTTTTTTATTTTATATGACTTTTTGATAATTTTTTTGAAAAATGTACAATATCTCGAGAACGGTTCTTGTTAGCGTTTCAAAATTTAAGTCAATCGTTTTCTAATGAAAAATTACATAAGAAATGTCTATTTGCGTAACTTTATTAGTGGTTTTGATTTTTTGACGATTTTTTCAAAATTTTACTCGAAAATTTAGGGGGTTCTGAATATCCGATTGCGTATAAAAAAAAATAGGCTTCCAGTGTTTACGGATTGTGATTTTTGTACCAAATTTCGTTCGAATCGGTTCATTCATTCGTCAGTTATCGGCTCCACAGTCTCACTGACACACACACACACACACACACATACTTTCACACACACACACACACACAGATATCACTTCAAAAATGTTTGATTCGTGATCAGGGATGCTTGAAACGTGCTCTCCCGTCGAAAACTCGAATTCGAATTTTCGACCCCGTCATAATACTTTCCTTATACATTATGTATATAAGGAAAGTAAAAATATAACAATGCATAGACCCGGCCACCCATCTTGCTACCGTAAATCCTTGGTGTTGGTCGTGTGGTCTGGGTCTTCAACAATGCATAGACAATACTGACACTGCCTATGCATTGCGTACTTGAATATTCATGTATTAGAAGAGTCTTTCCACTTTTTCCTCTACAAGGTCCTTCCGAGAGGTTGGTGGTAGGGGAAGGAGGGTACGGTCCCTGTGGATGCCTCCCCCCACTGGGTTCCGGTCTAAATTGGGTGGCACTTCCCGACCGTCCAAACAGTTACCTTACACCTTTCTGGTAGGTCGGACGGTCTGGGTTTCAACAACAACAACTTTCCTCTACAAGAATTAACACATCGCATGTTCCTCCCCATTCAGTTTGGCATCCCTGGGCTCAACCTGGTGCATATGCCACAAGTGGATTATACACGTATAATCCGTGGCTTATACAAGTATAATCCGTAGCTCTTCCCAGTAGGCCCTCTAGTACTTGGAAGAGGCCTGAAATGGCATTCTCACATTGCATATCTTTCTATGCGTTTTCATCTCCATTTCAATCTTATTTGAACCTTCGTCAGTTATAAACACTGATAATAGTTTCCATTTAGGGAACACGTTGAAGGGAACTCTTCCCCTAATTTCCTTGGAATAATGTCGGCGGGGGCACTACCATCCTATAGAACTGGGATGGGGCCTGTCATGCAATCCCTAGTCGATTCTTGGAATCAAGCTTCAGCCTCTAATAGGAGTTGATCGTTGTCGGAATATATAACATAGTTGTCGCGTTTAAAAAATATTGTGGTAGAAAATAATTTAATTATTTTTGATTCAGAATATTCTTCTTGGTTCATTTTTCAACAATGAATATATGTACTAAAAATCTGATGTGGGCAACACATGACTTTCCTTATATAATGCAATGAATTTACTACATTTACAGTAAAAAAAATAGGTTTTTTTTATCGTAGATACTTATAATCTTTCCAAGATATTGAATTTTCGACAATTAGTCGACATTTTTATTGATTTAGCACCATTTTAATCCATTTGACGAGATTTTCGTTAATTTGACAACATTTCAAAAAGTCGCCAAGATGGCGACATTTCGCCAAATTCGTCGCCAAAATCTCGCCAAGCTTTACTGAGGGAGAAATAAATTATTCTTATAGCAGATAAATGACTATTGGCGTTCAAATACAAAAGTATTACTCGAAGTATCTTTTCTCATGAATGGAACGAGCTAGATCCACGAGAATGATGTCACCAAATTTATCGCATGGTATTACATATGAAAAGTGAACATGTTTCTCAATAGGAAATATATGTCTTTTATTTTATATGACTTTTTAATAATTTTTTTGAAAAATGTGCAATATTTCGAGAACGGTTCATGTTAGCGTTCTAAAATTTATGTTAATCGTTTTCTAATGAAAAATTACATAAGAAATGTCTATTTGCGTAACTTTATAGCGGTTTTGATTTTTTGACGATTTTTTCAAAATTTTACTCGGAAATTTAGGAGGGTTCTGAACATTCGATTACGTTTAAAAACAATAGGCTTCCAGTGTTTACGGATTGTGACTTTTGTACTAATTTGGTTTAATCGGTCCATTCGTTCGTCAGTTATCGTCTCCACAGACTCACTGACACACACACACACACACGCACACACACACACGCACACACACACATACTTTCACACACACACACACACACACACAGACATCATTCAAAAATGGTTGATTTGTGATCAGGGATGCTTGAAACGTGCTCTCCCGTCGAAAACTCGAATTCGAATTTTCGACCCCGTCACAATACTTTCCTTATACATTATGTATATAAGGAAAGTAATAGTTGATTATTATTCATGAATTTTACTATTTTCAAAGGTACGTCAAGAATATTTTAAGGGTGTTTTCAAGGGTATTTCAAGGATTAAAACGCCAAATATGTACTCCAAATATTTGTTAGCTATTATTTATGAACTCAACTAATTTACACTTCTATTTTAAAATTTACCCCTGTCGAACATGTGTCAGCCAAGTAGGTTTCCGTATTATTTCAAGGGTACCTCCAAATAAAAAAATCTGATGTGGGCAGCACATGACTTTCCCTGCGGACTTATATCCACGTTCTCTTTATTTTAATTAAATTTAATTCACTTTTAATTCAATTTTCGTTCTCATTTGGTAACTGGACTTATTTTCAAAGGTGGCTTGGAGAAAATACGAAATAAACTAATATAACTCGAGAACGGCTAGTCCTAGTGTAATGGGGTTGGTCTTATTCTTTTCTTCATTAAAAATTACGTATTAAACAAGCATTTCATGGATATATTTGAGCATAGGTAGTTTTTTATTTTAGATTTTGGCGATTTTTGCCGGCCATTTTGCAAAAAAGGCAGGTTATTTTTTTTCGAATTATACCAAAATCTAATCAGCACCAGGGTGTCCCACAAGTGATTTACCTACCAAATTTTGTGGAATTCGGTCCATTAGTTTTTCAGCTAGAGTGGATAAAATCTTTTGGGGGCCATTTCGCAAAAAAAGGCGGGTTCTTTTATCCCGAATCGTACCCAAAACTAGTCAGCACCAGATTCGCCCACAAGTGGCTTACCTACCCAATTTTATGAAATTCGGTCAATTACTTTTTTAGTTAGAGTGGATGCAATATCTGCACAGACAGACACACAGACAGACAGACAGACACACAGACACACACACACAGACGTCATGCTACAAATAGTTTTTTTGTATTCTAGAGGTCTCGAAACGTGTAGATCCGTCGAAAACTCGAGTTGCGATTTTCGGCATGATTTCAATACTTTCCCTATACATTACAATGTATTGCAGGGAAAGTAAAAAGGTTGATATTTATTTATGAACTCTTCTGTTTTTAAGGGTATCTCAAGTGTATTTCATGGGTGTTTTCAAGCGCTTCTCCAAATATGAGTTAACTATTATTCATGCATTCTACTGCTTTACACGTGTTTCGTAATTTACCCCGGTCGAATCTGTGTCAGCCAAGTAGAACTCCCGTTTTATTTCAAGAGTACCACCAAATAAAAATATTGATTATGTATTCATGTACTTTTCTGTTTTTAAGGGTATCTCAAGTGTGCTTTCAAGGGTGTCTCCAAATATGAATTAGCTTATTATTCCTGAACTCCACTGTTTTACACGTATGTTTCGTAATTTATCCCTGTCGAACCTCTGTCAACCCTGTAGGGTTTCTTTATTAATTCAAGGGTACCTCCAGATAAAAAAGGTTGGGAATCATTGCTAAATAAATTAACAAGAACGATCAATCATGCATAAAACATTGATTATGAAGCACTTTCCAACTGAAATCAAATTTTATTTAAACATCTCTAAAATGCGATACATTCCTCGGCAATATTTTTAAAATTATCACAATACTACATTAATTTGTTATATTTCAAAACTTAAAATTTTCATCGAAAAAAAAAATGAACTTTTTCAAATGACGTCATCAAAATATAAATCAGCTGGCTCTTTAAATAAAAGCAGCATTTCATTCATAAAAATTTTCCTTTTCATATCATTCATCACAATACTATAATAATTTATTTTATTTAAAAACTTAAGACCATGGAGGTACAAGTAATTAAACTCTATGCTTAAAACTTCATCAAAAAATCGTTTGCTTCTATGTAAAATCAATGAATGTTTCATTCATAACAGCTATATTGCAGACTCCATGGGCCAAATAATTTTGCGTTAAAGAAATGCAGCAATTCTTATACAACTCATTCTACATCTTTTGGAATTTACATCCTCCATAAGCGAAAAGTAGGCTTCGTCGTAGAAATAATCAAAGTTGGATGATCATTTAAACTCAACTATATTGTAATTCCGTTGTTTCAGGATGTAGATGCACAGAATTTAAGCAAAAATAAAGAGGTTTTAGGATGGATACACCACTAAATATGAATTAAAAAGAACTTTAAAAATCACGATTTTGACACAAGATGGATGCCATATATTATTTTGTAGTGGGTCACGTGATCTTTTCATATAATGATCACGTGATCTTTTCATATAATGATCACGTGATTTCTTCATATAAAGGATGTAATTATTATTTTAATTTTTATTTAAATAACTACTGAATATATTTAGCTGAATTTTTTTTATATATTTTATGGGATAATTTGAATATTTCCTTAAACTTTCGAAGCAATTTGTGAATTTTAAATCCGCTGAAAAAATGTTTGAAAAATTAGGTCCTATAGGGTTCAATGTATTTCATTTTTTCAAGCCGAGTTCAATCTAAAACTAATTGGGTGATATCATTCATTTATATTCCCATAGGTGCCACAGACCGTCTGAACAACATACTAAAATTTCATTTTGATAAAGTCATTTTTACGGCATTTATTGTGCTAACTGATAGACAGACAGACAGACAGACAGAATGAACAAAGTCATAAACATTTTTAACACTTTACAACAAAGTTGAAAAGTGTTTATGACTTTGTTCATTCTGTCTGTCTGTCTGTCCGTTAGCACGATAACTGCCGTAAAAATGACTTTCAGAGAATGTAATCCTTTACATAAAACACAAATTCTTGTTTCAGGTTTATCGCTTGAATTAAGCAACAATGTTTTAGTTTTGTTAGGAAAGAGACCATTTCTAATAATTGGTTTCACAACTGGGATACGTTTTAGGTTTTCAAGCATCTTACTTCGGTTTTCCAGAAATGTCGTCAATGCGTCAAATTGGGGAACTTTCGTTGTTTGAGTGAGTTCGAATTGTTTTCTAGACTCTCTGTCTATCTAGTTTTAGGAGAATAATATTAATTAGTATGACATCAGATAGATTATTTTGTTCATAATCTAGGACCCTCAATGCTCTCAAATGTTTCTTTACGTAATTGATTAAAAATTGCAATTCTTTAGCGGATTTGTTCTGAATTTTTTCATAGTGGATTATAGCTAGTACATGGGAGTCTACGGTGAATCGTTCATTTTCAAATCTTTCTGTTAAAGCTGTGAATAATGACGCGAAAGAATCTTCAGATGATTCAATTAGTTTCGCATCGCCTGTTAATGATGCTCTTAGTAAAATAAACGTTATGAATCATTTAATTGGTCATTATTTGTAATCAAGTCCATAAACTGAGTTTTGAAAGTTGACCAATCATCATGTTTTCCACCAAAAATAGGATGGGGAATTTCCGGAAGTTTAATTTTGATTTTAGAATCAGATTCTTTTTAATTTGAAATGTTTTCTGCACTAGAAGCAGAAGCAAAGTTTTCAAACGAATCAAAGCGGATTTTTAGGCTTACCTCAAAATTTTTCTAGGCGGTTTTCAGTTTCCTCTAAATAAATTTCGATTTCTGAAATTTCATTGACACTTGGAATTTCGTAGTATTGTTCGCGCAGTTCTTCCAGTTTTATCTGCAAGTTTTCGACTTTCTACAATTTTACTTTAAGTTCATTAGATGTCGTATCCTTTACGAGCATTTTTTCTTGCACAAAAGTTTCTAATTTTGTAATACTGCCTTTGATGGCACCTTTCAATCTGCTGCGTTTATCCATGTTGATGACTCCGGCCGACGGACCACTTTTAAGTTGAGGATGATAGCGAATTTTGTATAATGAAAGTGCCGGACCACCTTGTCTTTTTACGTTTTATTTAAAAACATAACAAGGGAGATAAATATACATTGACGAATGTATTTTGGGGAATAAATCCCGCTGACTTTAATATGGAGAAAGGTTCCCTCTTGAGGATATAACCTCGTTGTTTTAAAGCTATTCGAGTTCTCCCAACACACATAGTTCTCCACTGTGACACGTGATTTAGATCGACGCGACGTGCAGAATTCTCGCGCATGCTCAGACAACGCCATTAGCACCACCCTGGGTACAAGTTATCCCTCCCCCCGGGGGTACATAGTCAAGTATATCAATCGTAAGATTTTTTCAAGCCCTTTAAAGTGAAGGGGTGACACGTTATAATTGCAACCATTTGAACCCATATTACCGATTTTTCAAAATTTTTCTTGTAAAATTTGAAAAATAAAATCTACTAAAAATAGATTCTGGTATGAGAAAGTCCGGTTGAGCCACACTTTAGTTAATTTTTTATTTAGAAATATTAAGATTATTAAATTACTAGCCATATTTAATCGCGTATGCTTAATGGAAACTGTTCTGATTATCAAAAAACCGTTTCAGATTTCAACATAAAAATAGCACGCATTTTATAATTCTGTTGGAACGTGAGGCGTTATATGGGAAAATGTATTGAATCTCATTTCGGCGTGCGACAAAATTATTTGATTGTTTAATATTTTCGATTGGCAACGAAAGGATATCAATATGTGTCTGTATTATTTCTGACAGACAAAGCTGTGTAAGTTTTTTTTAAATCCCTTTATTTCGTCACACTTAATTTGGGTTAAAAAAATTCGATGTTTCGTTGATCTGAAAGCTGAGACGGAACAAATAAGACCCAAACCAAGATTCTAGCTAGTGCTCAATAATTGAGGATATTCGTTTCGAATTTTTGATGCAAATAACGTCTATGTTTGGGGATTTTCTGAGAAAAATTGGAGCGTTACGAAACATGTAAACACTTTGGCGACTTATATCTCCAAAATTAATAGATAAAAATGTAGATAAGTTTTTATATTATCGAAAATTAGGTCTAAATTATGAATATATAAAAATATCTTCAATATTTTAATATTTTGAATATTTTTTCGAAAAATCTTAGTGTTTGTCCGAACGAGTGTTTTCATCATTTGTCTTACTTTCATTTGAGATATTTTCGATAGATATACATAGTAAACAACAAAAATTGCATTAATCTACATTTATTTAAAAAAATATTTATTTTATAGTTTTCGAGGAATCGTCTTAAGTTAACGAAGATTAAAAATTTTCCATTTTCCAAATTTGTGATCTTAAAAACAAAAAGGCTAGCTCCGAACAATAAGTAAGAATTTGTAGCTCTTTAAAAGCCCTACGTGTATATAATTGGAGCGAGTTCTTAGTTTTTGAAGTATAGTGTTATAATTTCTATATTTTATTATTTTAACCTGGGTTTTTTAATCGTGGAAAAGATGTAATACTTAAAATGCCATGATTATTGCAGTTTAATCTGTTTACTTACTCCTTGGTGAAATATGGGTACATAAGCACAGAATTAGCCAAATCCGCTAAGTTGACAATATTTCCTCAAATGTATCGTCAAGGTAAAGCGATACGGACTTTAGATAATATCACTGGTTTCCGGGAGTGTTGGTTTTTCTAGGGGCACGCCATGTGTCGAAGATAATTCAGGTATTTGCCCAAAATAATAACATTGTAGGCAAATAGTAGTATTGTGAGCACCTACGCATAAAATTACATGTTTTTCATGCACTCATTCTTCAGTTATCGTGTACAAACATGCATAACCATCAATCCCCCTATCTCCCCCCCCCCCCATACACGAATATCTTACCGATCATATCTGTGTTCAGGAAGTTTTAAAACGCACGTTCCCTTCAAAATATCGAAATATAAAACTTTTGGGATAGCAATACTTTCTCTAAAATACTAAATTAAAAATATGTACTAAAATATACTTAAAATATATATTAAAAATATATACTAAATATATATACTTATAAAATATTGTAATATACAAGATAATTTTAATTAAAATTATTAGTTAAAATAATTTAATGTAGTTAAATTTAGTTAAAATTATTTAATTAGAAATCTGGATCAAGAATCCTTATAAATTCTCATGTTTCAAGAAATGTTAAGAAAACAGATGAAAACGTTTTTAAAAAATCTTTGCCAAACTCTGGTGGATGGGAATTGCCCTTAAGTTATTACACTTCCAAATATAGATCTTTTACATTTTAGCAAAAATGGCCACAAGCATAAACGATGCTCAAAGGAAGAACGATAATTAAATTTCTATAAATGTTAAACTTTGGGTAACTTTAAATGAAATTTATATTTATATTAAAAATAACAGTGGAGCGGAAGTTCTGGTGAAAAACAATATATTCTCTTCTGCTGTAAGAAGCTGGATTTCAAATTCCACTGGTGAAATATCAAGGAGATAAAAATGCATTTTTTTTATTTGTCATAAAGCACACACAAAAAAATAAAAATAAAACATAAATATAATTATTATTCGAACGAGCAAAAATAAATGTATTCCAATCCTTTTCTTTATTCGAAGCATAAATAACATTTCTTTAGTTTAATGAAAACGCAGTGCATTTTTTACAGAAAAGATTAGAAATTTTTAAAATACGTTTCGTAAAAAAAAGCATGTACCAAAATATTTTATTTTAACAGTATTTATACGTTCCAGTAGATCAGTTGTTAGGGCATCGTATGGTTACTTCGAAGATCTTTGGTTTAAAGTTTAAACCCGTCTTGGTATTTAAGTTCTTTACAATAGTACCCGAAAGACTTAAGTTAGTAAGGTGGATGCAATGATCGTTGACGAATAGCACAAATAACACAATAATGCAGCATACAGCTGTTTCGAGGATACGCTGGATCCCCTTCGTGCGTACACGAGAACCTACAAACCCGAAGTCCAGAAGAGGAATTCCAAAGTTCCAAGGTTTTTTTTTTCGGGGCACCTGTGAGAAAACTCACGTATCCCCACATCGGAAATATAAGTTCTTAGAATAGTTTTGTAATTGAAATTTGATGTGAAGCATTCCTTTTCTGGGTGGATGCTTGAAAAGATTGACAGTCATGATGACTTAGACTGTGATAAAAAAAAGCTTGGAAGATGGACCACCAATGTTGAGAGGTAGACAAACTAAATTTGAAAAGGGGGGTAAGCAGAGAGAAAACAGGTTCTCTGAAAGAAGATGGCATCCA
Organism: Amaurobius ferox; assembly: GCA_951213105.1. NCBI lineage: Eukaryota > Metazoa > Arthropoda > Arachnida > Araneae > Amaurobiidae > Amaurobius > Amaurobius ferox. Next base: position 100,359,100 of record OX578146.1, read on the forward strand.
AGTGAATGTCGCGGGACTCATCGTAATCAGTTTCAATTCAGTGGTCACGAGGTCAAAGGGTGAGACGATAAATGTAAACAACATTATCCTCTCAAGGTCAAAAATTTTGAGTTACATAGTAGTTGGCAGTACAGGCAAGTTAGGCAGCCGAGCTCTTTTAGTTCTGGGCTCGTAAGTTCTTCTTGGGTCAGAGATGATGTGCCTGGGTCTGCGTTTTCTGCTAGCTGGTTTAAGATTGTAGTTGAGATCAGTATCTGCCATACAAGGTTTTTCAAAGTTTTTAATGTAGAGATTTTGGGTGATTAATCTAATATGCTCTTCAATGCCAGAGACTTTAAGATCATGATGTATGACCTCGTTTTGGATAAACCAAGGAGAATTGGTTATCATACGTAAGATTTTATTTTGGATAACTTGCAGTTTCCCAATATGTGATTTTGCAGCAGCTCCCCAAATGGGACATGCGTACAAAATCATAGGTGCAATGATTTGTTTGTAAAGGAGAAGCTTGTTCTCCAGGGAAAGGGGAGACCTCCTACAGAGCATGGGATGAAGGGAAGTGATAATTTTGTTGGCAGATTGGGTTTTTAAATAAATATGGGTGCTGAATATCATGTGAGCGTCAAGTGTGACGCCCCTGTATTTTACAGCGTGATTGAAAGGGATATTTTCATTAAAGATTTTGATTTGAAAGTTATAAGAGATTGTTCTGTAGTGAGATTAAAAAAAACTACGTTAGACTTGGAAGCGTTAATTTTGATTTTCCATTGCACGAGCTAGCGCTCAAGGCTGTGTGTGATGTAGCTTTGTAGTGTGTTGACCGTGTTGAGAGGAGAGTCAGCGCGGGCTATGATTGCGGTATGATCTGCAAAAATGCAGAGTTTAACCTGTGGAATATGTGGTATATCATTGATGTATAGGTTAAAAAGCAGGGGGCCGAGGTTTCCTCCCTGAGGGATTCCTGCATTGATCGGTCGGAGTGAAGAGAGGGAAGTACCAACTCGCACGCGGAAAGAACGATTATTGAGATGCGAGTTGAAGATAGTAAGTAACTGAGTTGATATGCCAAGCCGCACCAACTTGGTAATTAAACCCGGGATCCAGCACTTGTCAAAGGCTTTCATAATATCAAAGAACACTATACCAGTGCCTGTTGCTAGAGTTGATGTGTATAGTTTCTACTACACGCATAAGCTGGGTCTGAGTGAAATAAGGAGATCGGAAGCCGTGTTGATCAGGAATAAGAATTTGGTGGGACCTGCAAAAACTATCCAATCTTTTGAGCAACACAAGTTCATAAATTTTAGACAAGCTGATGAGAAGACTAATAGGACGATAACTCTCAGGAAGAGAGCTATCCTGATTTGGTTTTAGAAGAGGAATCACAGTGGCAGTTTTCCAGCTTTGGGGAAAGTAGCGGTGCTCTAGCATTTTGTTTACTAGAGCGGCGATCCAGCAGACAAAGGAGAGGGGAAGGTTGTTAATAATGCGGTTGTTAATCTGATCAATACCAGGAGATTTCTTAATTTTGAGTTTGTGGATAATAGATAAGACTTCAGCCAGTGTTGTTTGTTGTAGGTTGTTTTGAGTTTGAGCATGTAGTGCAGTTGTATTGGTCAGCTGTGTTTCAGTTTCATATTGTGGGTAAAGATGGCTGAAGTTAGGATCAGTGTGTGGGGAGAACTGGAGTTCCAAGCTATCTGCAATAGCATTAGCTTTTTCCTCCTCAGTCTGGGCGAGTCCGTGTCGGCCATTAATGGGCGGGATATGTGCTCTATTATTTTTTAATTGCTTAGCTTTTCACCAGAGACTGCCATCAGAAGTGTTGAGATCCTCAATGTGTGTTTTCCAGCGTTGCTGGTTGTGTGCACCAATGAGAACCTTGATCTCGTTACTAAGTCTACGGTATACTGCGTTATAAGCCGGATATCTAGTACGCTACCAATCTTTCCGTAGACGGTTACGCTGCTTAGTTTTGGCCTTGATATCACGCGGGAGCAAGTGATAGCTAGGAGGGGTAGTTTTAGGGGTTGAGGCAGCAGCAGTTGCCTCAAGTAGTAAATGAGTCATTTTTCGGACGTTATTATCAATATCGTCCGTGCTGGTAATTTTGGGAGGTGGGATACTAGTATGAATAAGTGAATAACGGAAGTTATTCCAATTTGTACGTAGCTCCACAGGATGGTCTAAAGAAATTTTCTGAAAGTTAAGAGTCAATTCCACAGGCAAGTGATCAGAGTCAAGTTCGTTAATAGTTTTGATCACATAATTATAAGGTATTTGTCTAAAAATGGCCAAGTCAAGAATACTATGGGATTGAACTGTGGAAAAGTGAGTTGGGGTTTTGGAAGCTACAATCCTAAGGTTGGCGCGCTGAGCCAGTCGATTTAGAGCATTGCCATACCTATTCGAAGTATCAAAAGAGGAATAGGCGCGAAAGGAAGTAGAAGGGGGATTATACTCGTATATCCAAAACCTGGATTATGAGAGAGCCAATCAGAAAGAAGCATGAAGAACCGCCCAGCCAATCCGAAACGACTAGTAACGCACAAGATTGGCGTACGCCAAAACGCAACAGGAATATACCGACCAGACGAGTTGAGTCAGAAGAATAAATTAGACCCAAAAAGACGAAAACAGGTTAAAATGACACATAAGAATACATAAAAACACATAGAATGTAAACGTATTTCCAAACGTACGAGCACAACAAAAACTGAATCGATGGTAAAAAACACAATCATGTGTACTTATGCAATCTGTGCATACTCTATGCGCTTGCGAATTCCAACTTAATTGATTGATTTTCAATCTTTTTTGTGGAGGCAATTTTACACGGGTTCAACCCGAGTTCAAATTTTCGTTCTGTCTGTTAAGTTTTATTATCAAATATCAATATATTGCTCTACAAATATTTTACTTTATATTACTACAAATATTTTACTTTATATTACTACAAATATTATTTCAGTAATTACTAATTTATAATAATATTACTAAATTAATAATTTTAGTAATTATTAATTTATTTTATTATTAATATTTAATTATTAATATTTAATTATTAATTTATTAATAATATTTATTAATTTATTAAATTTTACTTATTAATTATTATTTATTAATTATTATTAATTATTATTTTATTAATTATTATTAATTATTTATTTTATTTATTAATTATTATTTATTAATTTATTAAATTTTATTATATTATTTCTATAAAGGATATTGTTGCAGAAACAAATTTTTAATGTTGCTTCTCCTCTAATCACGTAAATTACAAAATATTCAAGTTTTTTTACAGGATTTTTCAGAATATGTCATGAGTATATATGTCGTCTTTGAGTTGTGTTGCCTTCGGCAAAGCATAAACAAGAACACTAGCATGCCTATATGTACATCTTTCCAAAAGTGTTCATATCATTTCAACATTTCTAGACGTTAAAACGTGTATATCAAGATTTCGAATAAAAAATTTTCAATAAATAAATAAATAAATAAACTCATAAATGAAATAATAAATAAATAAAATAATAAATAAATAAACAAAACAAATAAATAAAAAATAAATAAAATAAAAGTAAATTAATACTTGAATAAAATGCATAAGCTATTATGTGCATAAAATGTCATTTTTTTGTTGTAACATTTCGGATTACATGATTCTAATGACTTGTATGTGTAGGAATCATTGAATTAAATTTATTGCAGAAATATTATTTGGAGATAAGCTTTCTATTTTTATCTGTGGGGTGGACCTGACCTGGACATTGCCGCCAAATTTGGCGGAATATCGCCATCTTGGTAACTTTTAGCAAATTTGACGATTTTGGCGCCAATGTTGACGAAATATCACCAACTTGACGAACTTTGATAAGTTTCGCGATCTTGTGGACAAATAAATAGAATATTGCCGGAACTTAACGGAGTATTGCTTAAATATAACGGAATATTGCCGTAATTTAACAGAGTACTGCTTGAATATAACGGAATATTGCAGGATTATAACGGAAAATTGCTTCATATAACGGAATATTACCGGAATATAATGGAATATTGCCGGAATATAACTGGATATTACAGGAATATAACCGGATATTACCGGAATATAACGGAATATTGCTGGAATATAACTGAATATTGCCAGAATATAACGGAATATTATGGAATATTGCCGGAATATAACGGAATATTACTGGAATATAACAGAATATTGCCGGGATATAATGGTTTATTGCCGGAATATTGTCGGAATATTACGGAATTTTGCCGGAATATAACGGAATATTGTTGGAATATAAACGGAATATTGCCGATTTAGTGAATTTCGGAAGCTTTTGGAAAGTTCAAGTAAAAAAGGGACGAGGGAAGAGAGCAAGATACTTACGCTATGCTACTGTCTCGTATTGTATAAGAATGTTACGTTTTTTAAATAAAGATGTTACTATTATTCAATTGCAATAAAAGACGATGTTGGGGTAACTTGAAATGCGATTTATGCATTTTAAAAATGGCAACGAAGCGGGAAAAATTCGTGGAAAAGATTTTATTCTACACTAAACATAATAAAAAGCTGAATTTGAAATGCCACTTTTTGCGCTGGGAAAAATTGTGAGGAAATGAAAACACATACATTACATTTATCACAAGTAAGGAACGAAAAATAGAAACATAATTAGTTTTCGACCAAGCAAAAAATATCTTTGTACCGATTCTTTATTATAAAGCGTAAACCGCCATTTTTTGTTTAATTTTGAGAAAAGCAGTGGTTTGTTTTTTTACTTGAGCGTATTTGAAATTATTAAAATAATTTTTGTAAAAAATAATCTGCCCACATCTTAAAATATTTTGTTTTTTTATACAGTATCAGAGTTATATATCTTAGAGAATTGTAATTCTTTTAAAGAAAATGCATATATTGTATTTGAGAGGAGGAAATATTGAGAAAAAAGTTTTGTAAACATTTTTGAAAAAGTTTTTTTATTCAAATTAAGAAAATTTGTAAAATGAACTTATTACTAGTCGCAAAAAATTATTTAATTTTTATTTATAAAAAAACTTTACATATTAATACCTTGCTGAATTTGTTTTGTCAAAGTGTGAGTCACTCTGCTACGCTGCCTGTGTTTGTCTTTAGTTTTTTCTTAATAATGGTTTTGTATGTACTCGTTTTGTATTCACAAAACTAAATTCTAAATTATATCACAATTTTTATATCAGTGGAAAAATTATATCTGCATAGAAATAGAGCAATTTGATTTCAATTGAGTAATTGAAAATTATAAACTTCCAATAATTTATTTAATTTTCTCTAATATATAAATTTATATTTTATGTTTAAAGGAAGTATTGCTGACTAAGAAAATTTGAATTCGAGCATTTGAATTTAGATAGATTTACTTAGTTAGAACAATTCAGAATAGAAATCAACTATTTGAAGCGTGACGTGAGCGTGTGCTCTTTTTGCAATGTATGTCTGCACTAGAGCAGCGAATTCCAACCTTTATCCATTAGAACATCCCCTGATTGTTCATTTTTCTCATGAGCCAGTTTGTTTTTATTGGCTGATAAAGGTAGTTCATTATTAGCGGCTGTTAAGGGCGTATACTATTTCTTGGACTGAAAAAGAGGTTTATAACGCCCTCGAAATAGTTCTTCTTCTTCGACCTAGACCATCCGACCTACCCAAAAGTATAAGGTGACCGGAACCCATCGGAGGAGGCATCCACAGGGACCGTACCCTCATTATCCTACCACCAATCTCCCGGAAGGACTTACGGACCCATATGTTTAACGTGATCGTACTCCGCGTGAACACTGCGGAAGTTTGCGGAGTGACGGGAATCGAACTCTGGTAGTTCGAGTGCAATCTCCGCGCGCTAATCACTAGGCTGTCGCGCCCCGTCCTCAAAATAGTTGTCGTCACCTAGCTGACATATGCTTGCTTTGTTCAAGGAAGTTTTTTGTAAGTTAATCTCTCTTTATTTCAGTCCCTCATAAGAGGACCAGAACACAGAAGCTACTGTTTAATTGTAAAATTGGTATTATCTGAAAAAATAAAATCGTAAGTTGTGCTTCTATATTACCTTACCACGGGAGAAACCACTTTTTTCGTTTTCGTAAAAATCTTTTTGAATTAAATTTTTTTACATTATACACTACGTGACAGTGAAAATGAGACACCGAGAAGGAGTGGGCGGAAAAATATGCAAATTGCAGGGTGGACGCAGCTCACCAAGTTATGTAAATGATGCGAAATGGGCAGATGTCTGGCGCACGTTGAGTGAGATGTAAGGGAAGGAACCTGTAGAATCTGCAATAGTCGCTCTGTCTGACAGTGAAATCATTTTGCAATTTTTTTTTGTCTCAGAGGAAATGTGTAATAGCAGGGAATGCCAGGCCGCTACCAACCGAGGCAGTTCCTGTAGACAGACGATTTCACGAGGGGTATAATGATCGGACTCAGAAGGGCAGGTTGGTCCATACGTCAAATCTCAGAGGACAGCTACCTACCCGCGCTCACGGTGCACTGGCTGTGGCGAAGATGGTTGGAACAAGGGAATGTGGCACGTTTGAGGAGTGCCGGTATGGCCAGAGTGACGTCAGCACGCATTCACCGACGCATCCCCCGGCAAGTGTTGGCGGTCCCGCAGGCCACGCCTGTCGCTCTTTTACAGCATGTGCAGGACATCCTTGATGCTCCCATATCGACCTGGACCATTATTTGCCGATTGGTCGCCGGCGACCTGCACTCATGGCGCCTGGAAGACTGCTATTGACTCAACAGCACAGACGCCTCCGTTTGCAATGGTGTCGGGATAGAGCCACGTGGACGGCGGAATGGCACAGGGTCGTGTTCTTAGACGAGTCACGCTTCTGTTTTAGCAATGACATTCGCCGTGTACGAGTCTGGCGCCGAAGTGGTGACAGGCCCAATGCGGCCACGTCTGTGGAACGCCATACCGTGCGACAACACGGCATCATGGTTTGGGGTGCCATCCAAGTCACCTCTGGTCCGTATTGAGTGCACTATGACGACCCAATGATACGTGGATGACGTGTTTCGGTCACTATCCTTCCTTCTAGGGGTGCCTAATGCCTTTTACCAGCAGGATAACGCCCGATCACACAAGGCACGTATCAACCAACGTGCTCTGAAATGTACCCAGGTGCTTTCCTGGCCACTAGTCTCCCCTGATCTCTCACCAATCGAATACGTCTGGGATGTGATTGGAAGCGGCTTGCATGCGCTGCCACTGCCGCGTTAAGAAGACGAGCTCTGGCATATGGTTTGAGAGGGAATTGACATCCATCTCTCAGGACACCATCCGCACGCTCATCGACTCTGTACTTAGACGTGTTGCTGCCTGTATCGTCGACCGCGGTGGTCCTACAACCTACTGATCAGACGGTGTTATCGCTCAGTGTGTAGGTGTATCATGTTGCACTAAACATCACTTAGTTATCACTTTCTGTCCACTCACTCCTTCTTAGTGTCTCATTTTCACTGTCACGTAGTGTATATTCCGTTCGAAGAACTGATATAAAGTTAGTTTAAAATAACTTAAAATGATTTAAATATATAAATTCCTAAATATATAATGTTTCAAATATTATATGTTCAACTTGAATCAAACCTTTTGATTGTTTAATTTTATAACTTAAATATTAAAACAATGCAAACATTAAAATCATATTTAGAAGTTTTAAGTATTTAATTTATTGATTTATAAATAGTTTAAAAAATAAATTTTGGAAGACCAAAACGGATTCAGAGGAATCACAAAATTTGGTGTCCATTTAAAATCACCCTTAACAATTTATATTTTTATTAATTTAAAAATATTTGATATATTTATAAAATTGATTATCTATTTGAACCCGCGTAAAATGTTATTTTTAAAGATTTTCTTCTAAATAAATTTCCGGTTGCTATCCGCAGATGAAATAAACCGATGCAGTATAGGAAGTCCCGGAGAGATGCAGTAAACATTCTTTCTTTTTATGATAAATAAAAAGCTACCTGCGTTACTTTAGGAAAAGATTTACTGCCAAAAAAAAAGATGATAGAGGGCAAAATTCTAGAATGATTTTTCAGTATCATTTTTATTTAGACGCGAGGACAATGAACACTATTAAATAGGGATAAAAAAATACTCATTGAGTAAATAGCACGATAGGGAAAATTTACTTTAAAACTGTAACTAGTAAGTTTACTGTTACATAGTACTTTTTTTAGTAAGAAAAAGAGTAGTAATTGCACGCTACCACAAAATTTTTTATTTGGTATTTTACTAGTTACATTGTGCTATTTTAAACACTCCCAGAAGTGATCTTTTTCATACTTTTCAAAATTAATAGTGATATACAGGATGGTCTAAAACGTTAGACAAACTTTAAGGGTAGGTCAGGCATACAAAAACAAGTCTGTTTTGCACAGGAACATGTGGTCGCAAACGTGCCCGTGGGGGACTACAGATTCAGGAAGAAACAAAAAGAAAAAAAATGCAGATAATACAGCACAGGTTTATTATAGATAACAATTACAAGTATCAATTACAATTCTTTATCATAATATTGAAGTAGGTGTTAAAATTTCTTGCCATCCGTAGCTGTGTATGTTTCAGCCAGGATATACAGAGCTATCTCAATAGGACCTTTCCTGCAAGATGGATCAGCCGTGAAGGAACGGTCGGTTGGCCACCACTGTCCCCCACTGATTTCTTGCTGTGGGGTTACCTCAAAAGCCTTGTTTACGAGACCCATATAACATCTGATGCTGATCTTGTCTTTAGAGTCTTTGAGACAGCAGCACGTGTCCTGGCATTGAACCATTCGCCAAATAATGCGTCGACGTTTCCAAACATGCATATCTGCGGATGGCAGGAACTTTGAACACCCACTTTAATACTAGGAAAAACAATTGTAATTGATATGTCTAGTAAACCTGTGTTGTATTGTCTGTATTCCTTTCTTTCTGCTTCTTCCTGTATTTGTAGTACCCCACGGTGGCGTTTGTACTTTGGCCACATGTTCATATATAAAACGGGCTTGTTCTTGTATGCCTGACCTACAAGTTTGTCTAAGATCTTTTGGACCTCCCTGTATTGTGTGGCTTTATTGAATTTTCAAATTTAGATTTGAACATTTGACATCCATATATTATGGAGCATTAATTATCGACATTTAACAATTATTTTCAAAGGGGGGGGGGGTTCGTTAATAACGCAACATATAACGATTCAGTAACTGAATTAACTCGGTTAGGAGTCGAAACCTCCTTCTATAAGATAAAAATGCGTAACAACCACATAAACAAAATATAGAAGTCTTCAGTCGTACATTGGGCAGACATCTGATAAGCGCTTTCGTTATAGCATTCGTTTTCTAACTTTTTTGTGTGTGGTTAATATGAATTTATCCTGAAAAATGAGGCCGTTATTTGGGAAGGACACCTATTTGTACAGAAACTCTATTGTTTATGCTGTGCTATTAGTAAGTTTTACTTTGCATTTATATGTTTAGCAGTTTTGAGTGTTTTAATTTAGCAAGTATTTTAACGCAATTAACAATCCGAAGAAATTTTAAACTTAGAACTAAAAATTCGGCAGAAACAAAGCGAAGTATTTGAGAGTAGTATTGACGAAATAAAAGTAGAGTTGTTGCAACAACAAAGGTAAAAAGTATCGAAACTTTTTCTGCAAATGTCACAGTAGAAGTAAGTAGAATTCGGAAGTGGAAATTATTAAAATAAAATGCAAACATCTGAGAGTAATTATATAGACTAATTAAACAACAGTAAGATCAAAACATAACGTAGTATTGACGAAATTGAAGATAAAGAAAAATAATTATGAAGGATTGGGCATAAACTAACTTCTTTTAAAAATCAAATCAAATAAAAATAATAAAGAGGACATGTAAGGTGCTGATGAAATTAATTAAATGGATTGATCAGAAAAAGTTATATTGACTTTTGAAATAATTTTTTCAGTTGATTTTTTTTATTTTTAATTATTAATTTATTGACTTTTTTACATTTTATGTGGTGTTACAAAAATTAAATTCACAGATGGTCTTTATTTTTTCATGGCGTAACTGCCCTTCTTTACTCATCTTGATGAACGAAGTTTGTCTTTGCTTTCGAAACCAGTTGATGCAGTAAATTTTTGCTTTATACTGCTTTATTGCACCATATATTGTTTTATAGGAAACGCAGATAATAGATGAAATAGAAAAAAAAATCATTTATTGACTGCAAATGGAAAACTAGGATTTCTACCACTATTTCGTTCAAATGTGATGACAGCGTTCACGGTGCTTGCTATACGTGAAAGAAAGTGACCTACTGGCTAAATAGTTTGGTTCGAAAGAAATAAGATCAGTGAAGGGTGGAGGCGATGCTTGGTGTGACAGGTCAATTCTACGGTCTGATAACCACGTAAAAGATTCCATGTTCAGTAGAGGAGAGGACATATAAAGTTGGTAGATTACGTGGCCGATCACCAAGACCAAATGCATAATATTGAAAAGATATATCTTTTCTCGATCTTCTGCTTCTAACTTGTGACTTTTACCATAGATATAATTTTAACTTTTATGAAAATGTTCTGACATTTGATCCATCCCAGAGATGGTTTTAGTTCTGGACAAAGAAATAATGGTTTATATTTCATATCGAAGTGAAACTTGTCATGGTAATCTTATTGGCGCAAGCATTTTTTTCTCCAGACTATAAAATGTCTGGTTAACATGATTGTTGATCACGTGCTGATCGTGTCGGGATAGTGCAGTGGACATGGCGGAAGAATCATACTTGGTAGATCCATGTTCGATACTCGACACTGCATAAAACTATCACCGTGTCCACGTGGCGTAAGAACACTATACATCTGTAGGTTCTGATGGGTTAGGAGAATGATGATACAGTTCTAATGGTATCCATCTCCACTGGGCTCTAGTTTTAATTGAGTGGTTCTCTCTCGTATGTCCAAACTGATACCTCATATATTCGGGTAAGTCGACCGGTCTGGATAGTACGATCATGTGCTCCACGACTGAATACAGATTGGAGCACTAAACACACCTCCGCCATACACAAATATGGTGATCCTCTGCTCTTAGGCAGAAGTGGTATTCGTTGATACACACTGCACGTCGTCATTCGAAAGCAGTCTAATATTCTTGGGTTCGAAACCGCCACTGACGGTGTTGGCTATCTTTAGTAGTTAGTGGTAGGCATCTTAAGATACACCGATAAAGCAGTCCTATTTCTGAAGTCGCCTCCTATTTGTGTGGTATGTATCAAAACTGCATGATGCTTAAAGGAATTGATCGTTCATTGGGTTGTCGGTTGTCTCGATATCGGAATCTTTCTGGTTGCTCTCACTGTCGTCACATATTCAAATATTTCATTTGTATGCTTAGGGCACTTATATCCTATTTGGATCGGATATTTACTGTCTTGGCACCACTTGTGCCAACATCGTCATAATGTCGCATCTTTGCTGCAAAGGTAATGGCCGACAAGTTCATCAGAATATCCTCCTTTTTACTTTCGCTGCAATACATGGTAATGTATAGAGAAAGTATTGAAATCATTCCAAAAATCGCAACTCGAGTTTTCGACGGATCTACACGTTTCGGGACCTCTAGAACAAAAAAAAAACACTATTTTTAACCTGACGTCTGTGTGTGTGTCTGTCTGTGCAATGTATGTATCCGCTCTAATTCAGAAACTAATGGACCAAATTTCATAAAATTTGGTTGGTAAGTCACTTGTAAATGACTCTGGTGCTGATTAGTTTTTGGTAAGATTCGGGAAAAATAACAACCCGCCTTTTTTTTTTGCGAAATGACCTGCAAAAATTGCCTGTATCCATTCTAACTGAGAAACTAATAGATCAAATTTCACAAAATTTGGTAGACAAGTCACTTGTGGGTTACCCTAGTGCTGATTAGATTTTGGTACGATTTGAAAAAAAGTAACTTTCCTTTTTTTGTGAAATGGCCCGCAAAAATCTAAAATAAAATACTACGTATGTTCAAATATATCAATTAAATGCTTGTTTTATACATAATTGTTAATAATGAAAAGAATAAGACCAATCCCATTACACTAGGGCTAACCGTTCTCGAGATATTTTAGTTTTTTCGCATTTACGCTGCGCCACAGTTGAAAAACCGTCCAGTTACATACTGAGAACGAAAATTGAATTAAAAGTGCCAATTCAGTGTCATTTTAAATAATTATGGGGGTTATTTTGTGCAATTAAACCCAATATAATGAATTATTGAAGAAATAGAGAACGTGTATATGAGTCTGCAGGGAAGTCATGTGCTGCCCACATCATATTTTTTTAAGCATACCATACCTCTTCTCTCGAACTTAGGCAGTTGCTTTTATTGCTGTAAAGTACGTGATCGAGTCGTATAAACCGACTAATGAACGCAATGGAACCACAAAAGTATTGTACGGGTGATTACAAGACTGGTTAATTTCCTTGTAAGACAATTAGTATAAGGGTAAAATGTGTATATAGATTTAAAATTTTTGACTTTAAAGTACGCAAGTATTTCTATTTTCAGAATATCTTAAACCCGTGAATTAAATGACATGTCAAGGAACAGAAGCTTCTGTTTTTGCTCTTATGTAGAGCCATGTTCTTCTTTTATAAAATATTTCATACCAAACAGGAAGTAATTAAATCATGTGCAAGTTCAGATCAAATTCCAGTATCTTCGAATAGCCAGTTGAAAATCTTTGAGCTATTATTTCTATAGTGAACGTAGACGTTCACGTTTGGTGTCGTTTTCGTACCTTTAGCGCCATTTCATCCAATTGGCACCATGTTAGAAAAGTTGCCAACTTGGCAATAGTTTGCCAAATGAGCCACCGAGGTCGAAAAATCAATCGCCAAATGTTACATATTCGTTGACACTCCATTTTATGTAATTTTTGTAAAAAAAATTATTTGAAAAATTTGAAAAACGTGCAATATACCGAGAACGGTTCACGTTGGCGCTTTAAAGCCTGTATCATTCTTTTGTATCATTCGTTTTACAATAAAAAAAATTACGTACAAAATGAGTATTTATTTTATATTATTGAATGGTTTGAATTTTTTAAAAATTCATTCGAAAATTAGGTAATATTCCGAATGTTTGATCGCATTTAAAATCAAAAGGATTTCAGTATTCATGGATCGTTATAATAGTACCAAATTACGTTCGAAACGCTGTGAGATATCACAGACACATAGACACACAGGTACGCACACACACAGACACACCTCCCCCCTCCCCCATACACCTACCCACCTTCACATACACACACACATTACCTCAAAAACGTTCGATTCGAGTTCTAGAATATTTGAAACGTGCTCTTCCGTCGAAAACTAGAATTCCAATTTTCTACCCCGTCACAATACTTTCCCTATACATTACTATGTAGGGAAAGCAAAAAAAATATTTATTTGGATAAAAATGCATTGTTCGGTTGATATTTTATTTCCAGACTTGTTCCAATATATTACTCTATTACGATACAATACATGTATGATTCATAATAAACATTCCTTTGTGTTACATATATTTTAATATATTTTGTTATGTCTTACTTAGAATAATTTGCATCAGAGGTTCGCAACGTGCTGTTCGTGATCCGGAATTTAGTGCTCTTCAGAGGACAGTAAAATGACATTCGAGAGCACTAAAAGCAACATTAAAAAATCTGAAATTTTATTTTTTTATTGCATTAAAATTTACTGTTCCGATAAGTCGTAATATTATCTGTACGAGCTCTCGAAATGCTCTACCCGTATAAAATACATATATCCAATCTTTCCATTTTTGCTTTCTAAAACCATTTTATACAATATAGAGAAAGTATTGCTTTCACGAAAATTTCGAATTCGAGATTTTGATAACATATATTTTAATACCTTCTGAACACGTTTTGACCGATTTTGGTGTAATGCCCGTCTGTCTGTATGTCTGTGGTCGATTTTTTGTGTGCACGATAGCGGCCACAAATATTAAAGGATTTTCACGAAATATTGTATCAGGCTTTGTTATCAAAAAATCTAGAACTATATAGAATTTTTTAAAATTCGAGCGAAAACTTCGAAATGTACTCGAAATTTTATATTGTTTTCACATGGCAATACTATTTGAAGTAATCATACATAAATGGGTAATTTATGGCTCAATGAACACGAGACTACAATCATTGTTGTTTCAATCATTGTAGTTTCAATCATTGTTGTGAAAAATAGTCACGAAATAATTTTTTTTGTTCGTGACGTCATTAGGGCAATTTAGCCCCCCCCCCTCCCGATGGGTGCACATTCTCAAGTATGGTATCAATCGAAATATTTTTTCAAGCCCTTCTAAGTGGACGATAACACGGTATAATTGTAGTCATTTGGACCCATTATACCTATTTTTCAAATTTTTTCTAATAATATTTGAAAAAAAAAAAACTACTTAAAAATGGATTCTGGTATGGGGAAGTTGAGTTGAGCCACACACAGTTAATTTCTATAATGTTCGTCCTTACAAAAGAAAAACGGCTACTTACATTTTCAGTTGAATATTCTGATTTCTTTGCAAGCGCTATGGCACAAAATACATATCTGATTATGTAAAGTACTTTTTACTTTCCCTGCAATACATGGTAATGTATAGGGAAAGTATTGGAATCATGCCGAAAATCGCAACTCGAGTTTTCGACGGATCTACACGTTTCGAGGCCTCTAGAATACGAAAAAAACATTTTTAGCGTGGCGTCTGTGTGTGTGTCTGTCTGTCTGTGTGTCTGTGTGCCTGTCTGTGTGTCTGTCTGTGCAGATTTTGTATCCACTCTGACTAAAAAACTAATGGACCGAATTTCACAAAATTTTGTAGGTAAGTCACTTGTGGGCGGGGCTGGTGCTGATTAGTTTTGGGTACGATTCGGAATAAAAGAACCCGCCTTTTTTGTGAAATGGCCCGCTAAAGCTTGTATCCACAGTAGCTGAAAAACTAATGGACCGAATTTCACAAAATTCGGTAGATAAGTCACGTATAGGTCACCCTGGTGCTGATTAGATTTTGGTACGATTCAGAAAAAAATAACCTGCCTTTTTCTGCAGAATGGTCCGCAAAAATCGTCCAAATCTAAACTAAAGAACTACGTATGCTCAAATATATCCATTAAATGCTTGTTTAATACGTAATTTTTAGCGAAGAAAAGAACAAGACCAACCCCATTACATTAGGACTAGCGGTTCTCGAGATATTTTAGTTTTTCGTATTTTCTCTACGCCACCTTTGAAAATAAGTCCGGATACCGAATGAGAACGAAAATTGAATTAAAAGTAAAATAAATTTAATTAAAATAAAGAGAACATGGATATAAGTCTGCAGGGAAAGTCATGTGCTGCCCACATCAGATTTTTATTTTCTCTTTGCCTTACTGTTATTGTTGAGTTAACTCGATTGATAGTGGTATCTGGAGAAAGGATTCACTCATATCCAATATATAACCATATAATGATTAATGTTCATAATTTTAATACAATTAAAATATTTTATACTAGAAGAGAAGTCAAATACATTTTTTAGTGAGTTTCACATTTATCTATTAACTAAGAGTATACCCATTCTTCGTACGGAATACTGTATTATTAAAATTTACAACGATGGAAAAATTCCAATAGCATTCTAAATGACATTCTTATTCAAAACATTCTATTAAAATATTTAGTTTAATTCTCCCCAAAAGAAGTATAAAATTATCTGTCATCGCTATATAAAATTATCTTCACAGGCAGATCTGAAGAATAAAACATCCTGGGCTCGTTTGTAAACAAATTTACAGAAATATGAAATGGAATCAATATATGCAAAAATGAAAGCGCTAAAATGGTATTAGACAATACACCCTTTTCATTCTGCTTCAATAATTGGCTAAACTCAATATATAAATTTGAAAAATCGTTGCCAAAATAAAACAGATAACTTAAATTGAAAATATCCATAAAATATTTCAATTTGAGTGCTGTAATTGATGTAATCCACTCAAGAATGTAATTTCGATAAAATGTATTTTTATATGTATTTCTTAATGATTTATATCAGCAAAGATTTAATAAAAATCCCTTGTTGTATAAACTCATTGGGTTTAATTCCATTATTCATATATTTGAGATGAAATTGTGAAACTATATTTTAAGCAATTGCTCATCATTTCCTCTGATTAGAGAACATACGAACACTATGCAGGTGAGGTGTGACGTATTTTCAATGAAATATATAACAATTTACCTTTTTTCTGGATAAACAAGAAAGATCAATCATGCTTAAAGCATTGATTATGAAACACTTTCCAACTTCAATGCAATTTTATTTAAGCAAGTCTAAAATGCAATACATTCCTCGGTAATATTTTGAAACTTATCACAATACTGCATTAATTTATTATATTTGAAAACTTAAACCTTCATCGAAAAAAATGAACTTCATTCAAATGACGGCATTGAAATATAAATTGCCTGGTTTAAACATCTCTAAAATGTTATACATTCCTCGGTAATAGTTTTAGAATTATCATAATACTACGATAATTTATTATATTTGAAAACTTCATCGAAAACAACTGAAATTAATTCAAATGACATCATAGAAAAAATAACACGCCTGGATCTCTATAAAAATAGGATTTCATTCATAACTTTCTCCCATTCATTTCATTCATCACAATACTATAATAATTTATTTTATTTAAACATTTTATTTAAGACCATGGAGCAACAAATAATTAAACTCTATGCTTAAAACTTCATCGAAAAAAATCGTCCGTCTCTTTATAAAATCAATTAATATTTCATTCATATTAGCCATGCAGACTCCATGGACTAAATTATTTTGTGTTAAAAAAATACAGGAATTCTAATACAACTCATTCTACATGTTTTGCTGTTTACATTTTACATAGGTGAAAAATAGGCTTAGTTGTAGAAATAATCAAATTTAGATGAGCATTTAAACTCAAATATATTGTCATTGCGTTGTTTCCGTATGTAGATGCACAGAATTTAAGCAAAAATAAAGTAGTTTTAGGACGGATACAACACTCAATATGAATTAAAAAGAACTTAAAAAAAACACGATTTCGAAACAAGATGGATGCCATATATCATTTTGAAGTGGGTCATGTGATCGTTTCATATCATGGTCACGTAATCGTTTCATATAAGAGGTGTAATTATTATTTTAATTTTTATTTAAAAAACTACTGAATATATTTCGCTGAATTTTTTTTATATATTTTATGCAACAATTTGAATATTACCTAAAATTTTCGAAGCAATTTGTGAATTTTAAATCCGCTTAAAAAATGTTTGAAAAATTAGGTCCCATAGGGCTCAATGTATTTCATTTTTTCAACCTGGGTTCAATCCAAAACTAATTGGGTGATATTATTCATTTATATTCCCATAGGTCCTACAGACTGTCTGAACAACATACTAAAATTTCATTTTGATTAAGTCATTTTTACGGCAGTTATCGTGCTAACGGACAGACAGACAGACAGACAGAATGAACAAAGTCATAAACACTTTTCAACTTTGTTGTAAAGTGTTAAAAATGAGAGCAGGTGGAAATATTTTGTTCACTTTTATAGTTGCGTAAAAATTGTTGAGAATCACTAACGGTTCATAAGGAAGGTGTTAACATGGGAAAAGATAGCTTTCAATGAAATATCAATAATTTAAACCTTACATACACTTATAATATATGTGTTCAAAGTATATCATAATACGATCAAAAGTTATAATTTAAGATTCTGACATTTAAGCATGTTCTGTGCGCGCATGAATGTGAATCGAATACTTGTGTGGCGATGTATATGTGTGAGTGTTTCAACATTATTATCTTTGAAACGACATTTTTGTTTGATGTTTAACAGATAGTGTGCATGTAATATTTAAGAACCAATATTGATTTATAAAGAAATACAACAAAATAATAATAAATTACGTTAAATAAATGGTCATTTAATATATTAAATTTTACTCTAAAAATATTGAAACTTTAAACCGCTGGATTCTACTAATTTTGCAAATAGTATGAGTTTTAAGAAGTAATTTAATACTAGATACAATCTAAATTATACTCCTATTTAGCATTTACATGAACATTTGCTGTTTTTATTTGACGCCAAATCGTTAAAATTCCAATAAACTTGCAACTTCGTCAAAACGAAAGTTTTATTTTAGCATATCGGAATTGATTGCATGGGATTTCTCATAGTAAATTTCACAAGAAACAATCATTTGTATAAAAGCGGTTTCGTTGAGAACACGATATTCTTTTATGTGAATTAGTTGAGCATTTGTCGTTCGAGGATTTCTTGTTCTTGCCCTGCAGAAATATTTATCGTTAGCTTTGGCGGCTAAAAATGTCACCCCTGAAACGTGACAGCTACATAATTTTTCGCTAGTAAATAGCGAAACATATTATAAATATAGATTAGAAAGACATCAAATAAAACGTTATAGTTTGAAAAACTTTTAGTAATATATATTTTAGAAATATGATTTACAATTAAAAGTATGCCAACACACTTTTGTTAAAAGCCACTCTTAAATGTTATTAATTTATTTCAGAAGTTGCAGAAAATTCAGATAATTTTTTCTTTCAAAATGTTTTATTTATTTACGTGCGGAGTTCGCAGTTACAAAGTTATTTCACAGTCCGGATGTAGGCTGCATGTTTGAACGCAACTGGGCAGCTCTGCAGAAGTGCATGCATATATACAGGGTGGTCATAATTAAAGTAGAGGTGTTTAGATCCCATAATGAGAAAACTATTGGGCCAAACTCAACCAAATTTGCATTAAATACTATTTAGACCATGGGATTTTGATTTTTAAAAGAAAAAAAAAATAGTTCGGATTTTTGCCACCGCGGGCCAAAGTGGAGTTGTAAGGTCCATTTTTGGAGTAAAATAGGGATAGGAAGTATAGAAAGTTAACATTTTACATGCATTTTCAAGAGAACATCACATCTACACTTTATACGTATTTAGTACATTTTATATTTACATTTGCATCTTACATTTACATACGTATGACATTAATTTTTGTATTGGCATCATTTACATGCGTGATACAATATGTTTTTCTTGCATATGTTCTAAAAAGTGCATTCTCTGAGCAGCATTCTCTACTGCAGAATAAATGCAGCAGATCTCCATTGATTTGCTTGATGTGCAATGTTATTCGGTTCTTCAAAGTGGCTAAATTAACCACATTCCCTTGGTATAAGCGTGACCCCACAACCAAAAGTCACAAGGGATCAGATCAGGCGAACAGGCTGGCCACTTCATTGGAAATACTCGATAATTATTCGGTTGTTGGTAAAATATTGTCATAGGACTTCCTATACGCGCAGTCCAATATGAGGGGGTGCTCCATCCTGCATAAATATCGTAGATTTAAGACATCCACGCTGTTGAAGTTGCGGAATAAAAGTTCAGCAGCATTGTTCGCTACCTCTCAGCATTGACGGAACTTTTCGTACCTCCTAAGCCTATTTTACTCCAAAAATGGACCTTACAGGCCACTTTGGCAAAAATTCGAACAATTTTTTTTTTTTTTTGCTTTTCAGAATCAAAATCCCATTGTTGATAGTATTTACTGCAAATTTGGTTGAGTTTGGCCCGACAGTTTTCTCACTATCAGGCTCAAAACACCTCTATTAATAAACACTGGCAAAAATTTTATCAGTCTTGCACAGTGGATTTCTATATAGCTCAACATGTTCTGCATAGATAGCCACGTTTGTTTAAAGACAATTGTCCGTGGTCATTTTCGTTCTACTGTTTTCAACTTGCTGCCGTCTTATGCTGCACAGCTTTCTGGATTTAATACTTGTCATTATATTCTACAACGATACGTAGTGTCGTACAAGACAGAGCACCAGGCGCGAAGCGCCTTTAATCTCCAGTTTCAATATGTGGTTCTTATCGTCAAACTGTGACATTAATTCAGTGACCCTAATTGGAGGTTCGAGGTTTTTATTTACTACTTTTTATTATTTATCCTAGCTCCTAGTGTGGCAGTTTGTTGCACATTTAGAGTTTAAGCAGTTTGGGGGGTTGATGCAGATCTAAGGGTTACCTAGCGTTTTGGCAGTTTAGTGTTTAGAATATTTTTTTTTTTATATAAAATAATAGTCGCGAGTTTTATTTTAAAATCAGATGTTTGAGGTGGGATCATTTAATTCCGATTATCGATGTTTAGAACAGCGCGGGGTCTCTTACGAGATTTGGCCTTGCGATGATCATAGTCATGCAGATTGAATAACAGTTCGTTTGGAACGGATGGCAAATTTCTGTAAAATTTAAGCGCTAGCTTTTTAATTTGGGCTCTAACAGTTTTTATTTTGAAGTCATTCCTAATTACCGAGTTTCTTAAGTACCTGGGAGCTTTCCTGATAATCCGTAGGATTTTGTTTTGTTTTGTCTCTAGGAGGTCTATTGTAGTTTTACAGGCATATCCCCATACAGGTGCTGCATACAGCATTCCCGGGCGGATGACCGATTTATAAATTAAGAGTTTATTTTGATAACTTAGATTTCCGTTTCCTATCATTGGGTATAAGGCTCCTGTGGCCATATACGCTTTTTTGATTAAGTTCGTTACGTGCTGCTTCCAGGTTAGGTGGGAATCTATCGTTACACCTAGGTATTTAGTAGATTTTTCCGCTTTTAGGGCATGGTTGTTTATGTACAGAGGCGGCGGAGGTTTACGTTTTCTTGAGAAATAAATCCAATGACATTTATTGGGGTTTAATTTTATTCGCCATTTTTCCAGCCAAGTTTTCTACAACGATCGGTCGTAGTGTCGTACAAGACAGAGCACCAGGCGCGAAGCGCCTTTAATCTCCAGTTTCAATATGTGGTTCTTATCGTCAAACTGTGACATTAATTCAGTGACCCTAATTGGAGGTTCGAGGTTTTTATTTACTACTTTTTATTATTTGTCCTAGCTCCTAGTGTGGCAGTTTGTTGCACATTTAGAGTTTAAGCAGTTTGGGAGGTTGATGCAGATCTAAGGGTTACCTAGCGTTTTGGCAGTTTAGAGTTTAGAATATATATATATATTTTTTTTTTTTTTTTTTTTTTTTTTTTATAAAATAATAGTCGCGAGTTTTATTTAAAAATCAGATGTTTGAGGTGGGATCTTTTAATTCCGATTATCGATGTTTAGAACAGCGCGGGGTCTCTTACGAGATTTGGCCTTGCGATGATCATAGTCATGCAGATTGAATAACAGTTCGTTTGGAACGGATGGCAAATTTTTGTAAAATTTAAGCGCTAGCTTTTTAATTTGGGCTCTAACAGTTTTTATTTTGAAGTCATTCCTAATTACCGAGTTTCTTAAGTACCTGGGAGCTTTCCTGATAATCCGTAGGATTTTGTTTTGTTTTGTCTCTAGGAGGTCTATTGTAGTTTTACAGGCATATCCCCATACGGGTGGTGCATACAGCATTCCCGGGCGGATGACCGATTTATAAATTAGGAGTTTATTTTGATAACTGAGATTTCCGTTTCCTATCATTGGGTATAAGGCTCCTGTGGCCATATACGCTTTTTTGATTAAGTTCGTTACGTGCTGTTTCCAGGTTAGGTGGGAATCTATCGTTACACCTAGGTATTTAGTAGATTTTTCCGCTTTTAGGGCATGGTTGTTTATGTACAGAGGCGGCGGAGGTTTACGTTTTCTAGAGAAATAAATCCAATGACATTTATTGGGGTTTAATTTTATTCGCCATTTTTCCAGCCAAGTTTGGAGTATGTCTAAGTGTTGTTGTAGCTGTCTGTGCATTACTGAGACATAGGGGTGTTTTGCAAGTATCGCACTGTCGTCTGCATAGAGTGCCAGCTCTGTGTTTGGAGTCCTGGGGATGTCGTTCAGGTATATGTTAAAGAGTGTCGGGCCCAGGATAGAACCTTGCGGTACACTACTTTTAATGAGCTTGGGTGTTGATAAGTTACCTCCTACTCTGACTTGAAAGTGTCTGTTATTTAAGTATGAGATTAAAAGTTTAACAAGAGCGTCAGGGACTTTTAAAGTGATCAATTTGTACGCTAATCCACAGTGCCATACTTTATCAAAGGCTTTTTGTATGTCCAGAAAAATCGCAGCTGTGGGTGTCTTACTATTAAGTCCAGAAGATATGTACTCTACCACTCTCAGCAATTGATGAGGGGTGGAGTGCTTTGGCCGAAATCCAAACTGCTCCGGAATGAGGATATCATTCTCACTAAGGTGCGTGTTCAGTCTCTTAAGAATTATTTTCTCAGTAATTTTACTAAGTGTCGGCAGCAAGCTAATTGGTCTGTAGTTGGCTGGAATTGTGGCGTCCTCACCTGGCTTAGGGATTGTTATGATTATCGCTTCCTTCCATTCTTTGGGAAAGTAGTTTAGTTTTAATATTTTATTTATTAAGATAGTCAAGTAACATATTACGTTTAGGGGTAGGTTTTTAACCGCAATATTTCTGATTTTGTCGTGCCCTGGGCTTTTACGATTTTTGATAATTTCTACTATCTCCTGCGGGGTGACTGGGTTAATCTCAGCCGTTACCGGGGAATTCCTGAAGTTATTTAAAGTTTGGCTAACCATTCTTAGGGTATCCTGACACATTAGATCGTGGTTTGGTTGGAATTGTTTTTCATAATGGCTTGCGAGCGCCTCGGCTTTTTCCTCGTCTGAGTACGCGATTTTAGCGCCATCCATTAGTGGCGGAAGCTTAATTTGAGGTTTCCTGAGTCTTTTTGCGAATTGCCAGAGCGATACATCTTCTGGGCTAAGGGATTCGATTAATTCTTTATACTGTTGCTGCTTTTCTGCGACAATTTTCCCCCTGACTTTGCTCGTGAGTCTGTTAAGCTCCCTTTTAAGGGCGGGATCTCTGTTAGCCTGCCATGTCTTACGCATTCTATTCCTTTGCCTAACTAATTGTTTGACATGGTGGGAAAGTGTGGGTGATTTTGGAGACTCACGATGTGTTGTAGCAGAGCCAATTGCTCTCTTGATTTCTGTTGTGAGTGTGTGCGTGGCAGAGTCAATATCCGCCGTGCTCATTATGTTAGGTACTGCTAAGTGCGGCTCGAAGAGTGATCTTTTGAATACTTCCCAGTTGACCCTCTCTTGTCCCAAAGAGGCTGGAAGAGGTGTGTTCAGGTCGAATGTCACCAGTACCGGTAGATGATCCGAGTCGAATTCATCCAGGGTACTAATAGTGTGAGCGTAGTCTATGTTTCGCGTTAGGACAAAGTCTATGAATGTGCCGCTGGCGCCTGAGAAGCAGGTTGGTGTCGACGGAGCAATAATGTTAGTATTTGTGGTGTTCAGCAGTCTATGTATCTGTGTTCCGCGTGCATTGGCTCTCCTACAGCCCCACGCTCGGTGATGTGCGTTGAAGTCGCCTGCGAGTATCGTGTTGGGATATCGCGAGAAAAGCAGTTCCAGCTGCGCAGCTACGTCTACTCTACTCATATTTTTGACATATGTTGAGGTTAGGATAAACGGGCTAGTATTATTAATTTTAATTTTTATGCTAGTATTTTCTATACTTTGAAGATTTATGCTTTTTAGTTCCTCGTGGGGAATATTTCTTTTAATGTATATTGCTGTCCCTCCATGGGGCGTTCTAGCATTAGTATTTGAGCTAAGATTATGATAACCTGAGTAGTTGGCTATGTTTAGTTTTTTACTTTCTCTAACTCTAGTTTCCTGAATTAGTAAGGCGTCTACGTCATTTTCATTTACATAGTTCCTAAGTTCATTTATTCTTGGAGATATGCCGTTCGCATTCCAAAATATTATTTTTATTGATTCCTTTTGGGACCTAGCCATGACGGGTTTGATTCTCACTGTTACTTTTAAAGTCCGCGATTATTTTAAGGGCCTCAAAGACCATTACCATTGGATCGCTCTTTTTTTGCACCAACTCTGCGAACTGCATCAACAGACGTTTTATGTCATCTAGATTAAACATGCTGATAAATCCTCTGATGAGGTTGAGGATATCCTCCATCTTTTCAGCATCAGATTCATCAGCCTGTTCAGTCTCCGCTTCCATTTCCTCAGCCTCAACCGCGGTTTGCACTTTTTTGTGAGTGTCCTTTTGGAACTCGATAGTTTTCTGTTTTTTATCACCCGTTTTAGCTAACGGCTGGGTTTGCGCGAGCTCTTCTTCTTCCCTGACTCGTTTAGTATCTTTCCATTCCTTAACTTTCCCATCCAGTCTATCCTTTGCCTCTTTTGCCTGTCTGGCTTTTTCTGCCTCCGATCTTCTTTTAATTGCAGCTGTAGCTGCTCTAACTTCCTCCAGAGTCAATTCTCTGGAGGTCGAAGGTTTGGGGGCCTGCTCTTGCACCGATCTGGTAGGTGCTGAAGTTTCGTGCCTGTTTACCTGTGGCACAAAGTGCGAGGAGCCCTGAGGGGGTGCCTGGGGGTTTGGTCCGAGGGCCTTTTGCCTCCAAGGCGGTATCTGATTTTTTGGGGGAGGGGGGGGGCATACCCCGGTGCCCTTCCCTTGTTCCAAGGGTTCTTCGGGCATTGCCTGAAGTTTGCCGGGTGGTCTCCATTACAATTAGCACACGTCGCCTTCTCTGTCCTTGGTCTCTGGCAGTCACGTGTGAAGTGTCCTTCACCACACTTCAGGCACTTTGGCGGCATACTACAGTTCTCCGATGAGTGGTTGAATTGTTGGCACCGGTAGCATATTTTAAAGCCCCTAGCTCTGAAGGCCTCTACCTTCACAGCCAAGTACCCTAATCTTGTGAGTCTGTAAACCCTCTGCCAGTCATCGGAAGGCCTAAGGCTGACTAAAAAGATCGGCAGGGGTAATCTCGTTTTTGTGTTTCTCAGTTGAGAAACCCGGACTACATCTAATCCATTTGATGTTAGAGTCAATTTTATCTCCTCGATGTCATAGCTAGTTGGTAGCCCCTTCAAAACTACCTTTTTTGGCCTTTCAGTTTTGAGGTTTAAGCTATGGAAGGGGATTTTCTCGCTAGCCAAATGGCGCTGAACAACCCTATAGGAGTCAGCGTCATTGGGTATCAGTTTGAGCATATCTCCTGTCAATTTTCCAGATACTTTATTTCCTGTTATTTCATTTAGCTTTTTAAGGAGAGCCTGGTAGTTATCTCTAAACTTTATGAAAAAACACTCTGCTTTTGGTTCTTTTTTATCTACATTCATAACATTATCTCTTCCACTATTTTCAACCGCTTTAGGTTTAGGTGCACTTTTAAATTGCACAGGTTGTGCAGCAATTTCAGCATAAGTCCTAGTTCTAACATTTTCATTTTCAGTTACAACACTATCACTAACCTTTTCATTTACAACACTATCACTAGGTTTTAAGTTTCCATCCTGGTTTTTAGTAGGCGTTCCCTTAGTGGGAGACTCCTCTATCCTAGGCCTTTTACATGGATTTACCACCGTTTCAGTTTTGTCAGAAAGTTTAATTTCATTAATTAATCCTATTTCTAGCAGTTTAGCTTTAACTTCAACATTATTAACACATACATTACTATCCTCAAATGATTTAAAGATTACGTACATTTCACTATCCTTAAATTTAGTCATGTCACGGTAAGACAAAAAAGAATACACAAGATTGAACGAACCTATAATCCGGGAGACTTGGTCCTGTTCTTGTTCGATGAGTCCATTCTTGAGCATATCCCTGATATGCAGAGTCAGCGTGTAGATAACCAGTCCTAAGAAGTTGACGACTTGCATCACATCAATTGGCCACGTGAAACACGATCCATCCTGCGGCAGAGAGTCACTGTACAAGTTCATGGCATCCTTGAGAGGCCGAGCACAATCTCCATCAAGTTCACTAGCAGTGATCCTCGTAAGCTCCAGATGATCCTTGTCCAAATCCATATCTTCAGTTGAGAGCAATCCAAAAAGTCACTACCACGTGTAGGGCACACGTGGTAAATCCAAAAATGAGATAGCACGAAAGCACAAAATGGCGGAAATCCGCACACAGTCAAGTTGAAAAATTACTCGGCCCGACGTGCTCTATCGTAAATTGATATAACACGCCCAAGCCCAAGCAAGAAAAGTCACCAAAAGGTAATAGCAGCAGCTTAGCAAAATCACAACCTCACACTTCGAAGTCTGAGCTCCGAATGATCTACAACGATTAAACAAGATAATTCATTTCATAAAATATAATTTGAAATTATTATTGGTAGATATGATCGGAATTTAAATTAAAATTAAAATAAATGAATGATTGAATTAAATTGAAATGCAATTTAAATTGAAATTTCAAAATTAGTGCCATTAGGCAATAAACAGCTTTTTTTCTTCAGGACCAATAAGAGGCGTAATCTTGACTCGTCAGAGTAGGATTGACAACTAATATTAGAACAGCAAATGTGATTGAAGTAGGGAAACGGGGTTGCCAATGGCGTATCGAGCCAAATTGTTGACATTATTTTATACTGCCTTTTACATAACATACTATATATATTTGTTGCCCAACTTTAGTTGGATGTGTCTGTTTAGAAATTTTAAATTTGCTACTTTATGTTCATTATGCTTCTTAGAAGAATTTTCTTATCTAATTACATTTGGATTGAAAATATTCATTTCTAAATTTTGTTAATGTATTATTAATATTTCTGTTAAATTGTCTTGTTTTTAGAATCATATTTTTTCAAATGTAAAGATCTAAATTTCAATAAAGATAACCCTCTGGGCTGGTCTGGATCCCCAGCCTCTGGAGGGCTGGACTCCTATCCCGGTCGTACATCTTGTTGCTCCAAACCCTCAGCTGAGCCGGATGGCCTGGATTGAGAGAAAAAAAAATAGTGCCAATATAAAATCTGAACAAGATCTTGAGATATGTTGCGTTTATGGCGCGCGCCAATCTTGTGTGATTTTTTCGTTTTGGATTGGCAGGACTGTTCTTTATTCTGTTTTCTGATTGGTTTTCGGAAGGTGGACTATTAATCCAGGACTTGGAAATACAAACTCTTGTTTCTTCTATTTGTGCGCATTTAGTCTTTTGACTTCGGGTTTATTTGTTTTTAACAGCACTGACAAAGAGGATCCAGCGTATCCTTCTTTAAAAAATATCCCTATTTTTCCTTTCTACCACGAGATGGCACTGTTGCGGTATGTACGTATCGCATATACTGCTACTGTTGTGTTGCAGACCCTTAAAAAGTTTCTTTAGAGCTTTTAGAAAATCTACAGCTCCATCTTTAATATTTACGCTAGTATCCCTTTCTATTGCTAGGTGCCCGTGATTTACATTACACATATCGCTTCATTTACGCATTTTTCATCCCCTTTGAAAGTTATTTAGTTAGAAATTTAAAGGATCTATTTTTAAAATATTCATGGTACCAAATTTTGCTGCTATCTGGCGATGATGAATTCATCTCATACCGACATAGTTGGCGTTTTTGACTCTTTGAGAGTTTCTAAGCATCTCATATACCTAAAAAATTCAGGGTTTCATCCTTAAAAACTTATCTGATTCTACATTTAACCATTAGGTGTCGGTGATGTATATTACGTACGCCGCCTCAATCTGTGCATTCGTCCGCTTTAAATGTTGGTATATCGCACTAGTTAGAAAAAATTTAAGGTATTATTTTAAGAAATCTACCTTAGTCTCCATGTTTCGTTTCTATGTATCGGTTATGTGTATCGCACATACCGTCTTAGCAGGCATTTCCACCACTTTAAAAGTTTTTAAACATACCATTTACCTAAAAATCTAATGCCCCATCCTTAAAATATAACCCTAATTCCCCTTTTCCCCGATATGCATTAGTGATGATGTCATTCTATTACAACTTAATATGAGGTTTCTAACCATTCAGAAGTTTCTAAACACCAACATTTACCTAAAAAAATCAAAATTCAATCCTTAAAAACTTGCTTCGTTCTACTTTCGCTACTATACGCACAGAAATCCTAGGTGTTGCAATAGCAACCCGAATGCTAAGCAAAATAAATCCCCCTAGTATCATCTTTCAATATTTAAAATTAGAAACATCCCAAGTTCCAACTTTTAAATTTAGTTCTCTTTTGGCCGCTAGGTGGCGCTGATGGTTCTGCTCTTCCTCCACAGCGGCTTCTGAGCCAGCCTCTGGCATAGGAATCCAGGTGTTACCATAGCAATCCGAATGCGAAACAAAATAAATTCCCAAGTATCGCCTTTAAATATTCAAAATTAGAAAAACCCCTGTATCGCCCTAAGTAGTACTCCTTTTGACCGCTAGGTGGCGCTGGGCGTTCTCTTCCTTCGCTACAGAACCTCAGCCGTTACTACCCCCTCAAAAGTTTCATTGATTCTTAGAAAAAATCCCAAGTATCGTCCTGAGTAGTACCCCTTTCAGTCGCTAGGTGGCGCTGGGCATCACTGAGCCACTGCAGGTGAACTCTAGGTGTTGCAACCCTCAAAAAAGTTTCTATACATCTTCATTATCTGACTCAAAAACTCATTAAGCCCAAAAGACAATACCCTCATACAAGACAAGACTACAATGCCGTTGCCACACACAAAAAGTTTGTAAAAAATTAAAACCCCCAAATTTTTTCATTTCCCCCTTTTATTCCTCGTCTAAGATTACAGAAATCCAAGATGGCGGCCATTTTGCTGAGCTCTGAACATTGCTGGGCCACTGCTGGTGAACTCTCTTATTCTGACTACTCGCATACACACTACTACACACATACACTGACATACACACAGACACACACACATACATACACTAACATACAAGCACACACAGATATCACCTCAAATAGGTTCGATTTAAATTAGGAATGTTTAAATCGTGCTTTTTCGCCGAAAATTCAAATTTTAGACTCCGTCCCAATATTTTTTCTAAATTATTATTTTATGTACGTAGGGAACGTAATGGAAATGGAAGAAAGTTCGAGAAAACGCTCTCCCCATTTTTTATGAAAATAAAGGGGAGAGATTGACTCAAGGGAAAAGACTGACTTTATCAAGAAATAGAGATCGTAAAATTGTGGAATAATTTCCAACCTACATTTTATTCAAATATGAAGAACGCGACACAGGTTGCTATAGGTTGTCGGAAAATCTGGCTTAAATGCAAATAGTACGGGCACGGAAGAAATAAGTTCTAAGAATAAGGAAGGTGGTGTTTTGTGTGACAGGTCAATTCCACGGTCTGATGGCCACGTAAAAGATTTCATGCTCAGCAGACGATGGGCAATATAAAGTTGGTAGATTACGTGTTCGATCGGCAAGACCTAATGTATAATATAGAAAAAGAAATAAATATCTTTTCGAATTGTTGCCCTTTCGGATGTTGAAAGTGATTTTAACTTTACCAGAAATGTTCTAACTTTGATCTCAGTGTTCTTAAAGATAGATAGGGAACAGAATATCTTTTCGCATTTTTGCTCTTTTAGGAAGTTGAAAATGATTTTAACTTTGCTAGAAATGTTCTAACTTTGATCTTAGTGTCCTTAAATATCGATAGGTTTATTCCTGGATAAAGGAATATGAGATTATGCTCCGCAGTGTAAAACAAATTATAACGAACAAACAAATTATAACATTTTTTTTACCAAAACTTCGAAATTGCTAATTAAACTAGTGTCAAAGACAGAAAAGGTTGCCCTTTTCTGTCTTTGACACTCTTAAAAAATTATGTTGCATGATTTAAAAAATAAGTTTAATTTTAATTTACAATTTTTGGGGCTTTTCTTTAAAACCAGTTGTCTTGATTGCAATTTGTCCAGTTAGGTTCTGCTGCGTAGTCAAGTTCCAGCTTTTTAGGTCTCTGTAGGGTGGGAATGGGGGTTTAGGGAGGGTTCTGGACAGACTTTACCCTTCCCCCCATTTTGTTCAACCCAAAAGAAAAATAGAAAATCCGGCCACCGTTAAGTTTGGTACAGTGATCGTTACTATAAGTGTTCAAGATTAAACCTTCTAAGACACAGCAGAGGGATGCTAGAAGGTTTGGAAATACAAAAATCTCCATAACCTCTGACCCGGAAGGGGTGGGGGGTGGGGAGTCGAAAATCCGATTACACTAGGATCTGCTCGATGACGATTACTATAAATGTGGATGGAACATGCTGAGTGTTTGGAAAGACAAAAACGCGTTCAACACGTTAGGCAATTATAGATAGTGATTGATCTCTTAGGAAAATATTTTATTCTTTAGGAATTCTTCCTGTCAAATAATTATTTTAAACGTCCTTATCAATTTGATGCAATTCAAAACCAACAATAGTGAATTATCAGTTGCTATTTAAATTGTAATTATAATTGCTGTACTTATTAGTTTAGGTGTTCAATAATTAGAAGCGTAATAAAAAATATTGTTAAGAATACCTAACATGTCTTCGGCATATTGTCTACCCCCGAGGAAAAACTGCATTTGCAGGCAAATTTTATTATCTGAAGGTCAGGGTATTTTGTACTTGGTTGTTGTTGTTGTTGAAACCCAGACCGTCCGACCTACCAGAAAGGTGTAAGGTAACTGTTTGGACGGTCGGGAAGCGTATTAATCTGTGTGTAAAACCCTACACAACAAACAATCCTTACACAATACAATGGTCATCACACACAACTAACATCCGACAGACTGACATACTTAAAATCAAGTAATGCACAAGAAATTCAAGGAGTCTTACACCAAAGGGGGAGAACCCAGGAGCAAAAACAGGATTAAGAAATTCATAGATCACCAAAAATTAAGAGCAGAGAATACTCACAGAAGTGTCACTTAACAGAATTTGAAATCTCTCTCGCAGTTTGAATACAGTCCTTCAGTTTGTTTATTAATACTTTATTTCTGCGGACACCGGAAAACCAAGCTGCAGAGTGGGCAGGGGAAGGTTTGACGAGGTGGAATTTTTTAGAAAAGGGACAGGAAAAAACATAGTGATCAGCGTCACCAAAAGCATTACAGGGACAGTTAGAAGAGGTTTTGTGCTTAAAGAAATTGAGGTAATCAAGGAACGGGCCGTGTCCGGTAATAAAATAAACAAGAAATCTGTTACAAATAAGAAGAGAAGGGTCAACCAAAGGGAGGAAAGAAAGAATACGGGCCGGGTCGTGATTACGGGGAGAGATATAGTCGTTTAAGTAAGTTTGCCACAGATTATTTAGGAATATTTTACAATGACGAGTGAGAAGAGAATAAGGGAAAGGGACCGTAAAAGGGGAACCAGAAAGGGAGGCAGCTTTGGCATGAGAGTCAGCAACTTCGTTTCCCAGTATTCCAGCATGGGCTTTAACCCATTGAATGTTAATTAATTTAGATGCCGAAAGGGCCAAGAGTTTAATATCACATAAGTATTTGGATCTATTTTTAACAGATTTTAGAGCCAGAATGGAGGACAAACTGTCCGAAAAAATATTGACCTTTGTATTGTTGTCCAACGCCCATTGAATAGCGACTTTAATGGCAGAGATTTCCGCTTGAAAGACCGTGTTTCCATGAGAGAGCTTAAAAGAGAACGATTCGACCAGGTCATCTTTTTTAAAAATGCAAACTGCAAATCCAATATTTTCGTCAGTTTTAGAGCCATCTGTGTAGATATTAAAAGGGGAGAATGAATCAGGGTCAAAGGAGGGAAGATTAACAATACGATGCGAGGGAGGGAGACTGGAAAAGGGAACGTTTGTATCAAAGCTGGAAGGGTCAGGAAGGGACGGGGATGAAAAAAGGTCAGTTTTAAGGCGCCAGAAATGAAATTTTTTGTAAAGGGTCTGTATAACAAATTGAACAGGGGGGATACCAGTAATTGAGTATAGAGAAATGCTCGAAGTTGTTCTAAAACCGGAAGAAATCTTCAAAAGGAAAATCCTTTGGAGAGAAATGAGACGTGAAGTTTGATCCCCCGTAAGACATTTACCCCATATTCCTGAGCTGAAAGTGATAATTTTTTCTATAACTGTAAGGTACCAGATTTTAAGGAAAGACCTGTTAACCCCCCAATTTTTACCCGCGATTTTCCCGAAAGTAGAAGAGAGCTTGAAGCATTTCTCTTTAAGATAAAATACATGAGGACTCCAGGTTAAGTTGTCATCTATTATAATTCCGAGATATTTAAGATGGCGGGTAATTTTAAGGGGTTTGTTTAACATTTTAAATCTTGGGTTTTGTTTTCTCTTGGAACGAGTTTTATTGAAGATAATACATTGTGATTTTTCGGGTGAAGGAGAAAGTTGAAGGGAGGACAAGGAGGATTGAAGGGAGTCCAGGAGGGAATTGGTTCGGAGTGTAAGTTGTGAGAGGGAATCACCAAATGTCACCACTGCAAGATCATCTGCAAAGGCCTGAAGATAGAAAAGGTCATTATTAAGGAGGAGAACTCGGTTGAAGTAAATGTTCCACAGGATAGGTGACAAGACCGATCCCTGTGGAGCACCGAAGGAAATGACTTTAGAGGAGGAATGGATATCGTTTGAAAAGGTAATGGACCGTGAACTGAGGTAAGAAAATATAAAAACTTGAAATTCGACGGGAAGATGAATGCTTTCCAGTGATGAAGGAAGGATATGCCAATTAAGGGAGTCGAAGGCTCCACAGATGTCCACAGTGGTGAGTGAAACAAAATGACCTGGTCTAAAGTCTCTAATAGAGGAGACAAGTTTGTGAGTAGCATCTTCGCAACTGACCATTTCCCGAAAACCGAATTGGAGCTGATGAAGGGCGTCATTGGTTTTAATCCAAAAATTAAGTTTATTAGCAAATAATTTTTCGAGTATTTTTCCGAAAGTAGGTAAAAGACAAATGGGACGGTAGGAGGAGCAAAGGGCAGGATCTTTACCAGGTTTATTAAGAAATAGAATTTTAGCGTTTCGAAGACAAGCGGGGAAGTAGCAATATTTAAAACATAGGTTAGCAATTTTTGAAAAGATGAAGGGGAATGAAGTAAAAAGTGATTTCCAGATTTTAAAATCAATAGAGTCGAGACCAGGGGCTTTACCGTTTGGGAGATTGTTAATAACCAATGAAAGCTCTTCATCAGAGACCGAGCCCAACCCATCAGAAGGAGGTGAAAAACAAGGAAAGCTGGTAAATGTGGGATCATCTTTGAAACAGTGGTCCAAAAGACGTTGAATTTTTGTTTTATAGTCTAAGTTAATATCATCAGAGAAATGCAAATTAATATGATTAAATTTGTTTTGTTTCTGAAAAGCAAATTTGAATAGTGTGCCGAATTTAGAAGAACAGTTAGTACAAAATTTACGCCAGGATTCCGTTTTAGATTTATTAATTAATTTTTTGTATTTGGCACGATTTAATTTATATTTAATCTTTGCCTCTGTAATAGTTTCTGAAGAGGCGGAGTTTCTCTCGAGTGATTTTATTCGTTTGCCGAGGGCTGTTACGAAGTTTCGGAATTTTGCTAAATTAGGATTCCACCATTTAAAGCCAGAGCGAGTAGAAGTTTTCTTTTTCCTGATAAATTTGAAAGCACATGATTGGGTGGTATCAATGAAGGATTTTACGAAGTTGTTAAGGGAGGTGGAATCAGAAATTTGATCAAGGGAGCGGGAAAGGGAAGGAATATGAGATCTGAAATTAAATAGAAATTTACCTAAACTATAGTTCGTTTTAAAGAAAAAGGAGTTGTCTGAAGGAGGATCAAGTCCAAGGGTTAATTTTATGTATTTGTGGTCACTGAATGTATCACAGGAGAGAATCTCCCATTTTTGAATAAGATCATAAAGTCCAAAAGAGACAAGAGTTAAGTCGGGGAATCCTTTACCTGAGTGGGAGACGAATGTTGGACCAAGTGAAGGATCATTTACCACAATTAAGTTATTATTCATACAGAAGTCAATCACACTGTATCCCCGGTGATCTATGAAGGAGTAACCCCACATCAGGGCCCTGGCATTAAAATCTCCAAGTATCAATGATTCTGTTGCAAAAAAATTCAGATTTGAGAGTTCGTTTAAAATATCTACGATAGGATCATGGGGGGGACAGTAAATAGAAATCAAGTTAAGGGATTTATTATTTGGAAGAAAAATTTCAACCACCACAAATGAGTTGGATTGAAATTTAAGGGAGACGGGAAAAGACGAGTTCAGGATTAAAAGGGAAGCTTTATTGGACAATGAATTAAATTGTTTAATTCCGAGAGGAGGGCGAAGTACCGACCCCTCGGAAAGGAAAGGTTCTTGTAAGCTTATAATGTCCAAGGATTTCTCAACTGCAAACTGAAGAACATTATTGTGTGCAGAAAGCGAATGATTAGTATTTGTTTGTAGAATTTTCAGAACCATCGCGGGAGGATCAATGCCCGGGAGCAGAAGTGGGGAAAGCAAGGATAAAAATAAACAGATATATAATATACAATAACAATTTAATATTTACAATATTTACAATATTTACCATAATGGTGAGTTCAGATTGATTTTTGAAGTTCCCTTATTCTATTTAGTTCACTTTGCATCGAAGGGCAATTAGCCCGGTCTCTGGCATTGTGATTAGTTTTCCAGTTTAGATTAGCGTTCTTGACGTTTGCCGTTGAGCAGTTAATGCATGATGGAGTTTTTACCTTACAAGTCTTGAAGGTATGATCATCATCGCCACATTGCGAACAGTTACCAGTAACCCAGTGACAGGCTGCAGCCGAGTGACCAAAACCTTGGCATTTGTAGCATATTTGGATTGAGATGTATTTTTTAATGAAATAGTACTGGAAATGATGATATAGTTTTTTGGTGTTGATGAGGATTTTAGCAGAAGAGATGTCCACAAGTATAACCCAGTTGATTGATCCCGCTCTGTTTCTGAAGTTTTTGATGATTTTGAACTCCTGAGGTTCGGATGGAAGGTTTTTAGTCAGAAGGTCTTTTATATCCTGTTCCCGGAGAGTTTCTGGAATATTGAACAGGATCAGTGCTTGCTTACGTATTGGTGGCTTAAAGATAGTGAATTTCTGACCAATTTCGGAGTTTGTAAATTTGGGGATAAGATTGTCTGCATCTTTATCTCTGCATGTTATCTTGAGTGTTCCATTTCTTTGAGATGAGACGTTTTGGATGCGGATGCCCGGAGGACACTGGAAAGAGAGAAGGTCTTTATGCAGTTGTTCCATATTTCTAGTACGGTCCTTTCCCTGTAGCAGGACACTGGCAAAAGATGGTTTGGGGGGAGCAGGAGGTGGTAGATTGGTTGATTGAGTCAGATGTTCCAGGTTTTTCTTTACTGCCTCATCGACCAGGGAAGGCAGATCCTGCGTCAAGTTCTTGGAGAAGTTTTCTAGATTTGTGGCGATTGCATTTTTCAGTTGGTTGAGGTCTTCGTTAAATGACGTTCTGATATTTTGCAGGGTATTTGAAGCTTCCTGGTTTTGAGAGAATATGACTGAAGGGATCTGGTTTTCAAAGTTCAGGCAAGCTGCTTTCAATGCTTCAAATTTATCGTCCAAGTATTTCGTTTGCGTTGCATTAGGTTTTACATATCTAGTTAGGTAATTCTGGACCTGGTTACAATGACGCTGTACTTTAAGGAGGAAGGTGTTGCAGAATTCTGATTTCTCCTCAGTCATGTCTGTGGTTGCAACTGAAGTGGTATCATCTGGTTCGTCCGTATTTGATGTTGGTTCTGGTAGAGTTGGTTTACTGGATCGAGACATAGCCAAAGGAGGGTTGGAGAATACAGTAAACTGCGTTTTCGGTGTTGAGAGGACTGATGAGCGAAGAGGAAGAGGGAAATTCGATGGAGAAGAGCGGGAAAGCACTGTTGAGAATGATGGAGTTGTTGAAGAAGCAGAAGCTTTTAAATCAATCAGTTTAGCAGTGGGTTGCAGTAGTGGATTGAATGAAGATGATATGATGGTAGAAGGCAGAGTTGATGAAGTAGAGGGGTCACCAGGCTGAGCCTGAGCACAGGAGTAATTCGATGTTTGAGACCTTCTATTATAGTTTGATGCCATAGTACGGGATTGATGAGATAGGTCACTGAGAGAATCAGTTGTGGGATTTGAAGGATGATTAGGAGAGTTTCTGTTATAGTTGGAGGCAGAAGAAGTTGATGCATTGTCAGGAGATGTTCGAGGAGAAAGATGTTGGGAAACAAGAGGAGGGAAATCTGGGATCGGAGATGAGTATATGTCATTAGTATCCATGATAGAGGTAGTGAAAAACTGGTATCTCTTAAAAAGTTTCTTGTTGATAATATAAAATGCAATATTTCTGATAATTCGTGAGTATATAGTATCGAATTTCACTAATAATCTTAAGACACTGAGTAATACACTGTTTCAAACATAACATTAATTTTAATACAATATGTATATACAGTATCACAAAAATCACCAAAATAACATATAATAATATATAGATTGTCCATTTTCTGTCATATAATTTACAAAAGTGAAGGGTACGACAAGTTGTATGTAATATCAATTACAGGAACGAAGGCAAAATGATGCGACGGGTGAAAACAATAATAATAAAAAAAAAAAGCTAAAACAAACTAAAGACGAAACCGGTCAGCGGGAAAATCCCAAATCCAAAAAACTGTAAAAAAATCCATGATAAACAAAACAACCAAATTTTGAGACGATAGCAAAAGAATAACCGGAGAAAATGAGAATAAATGAAAAAAGGGGATGGGGAGCAGAAAAGAGCAAAATAAAATTTATAAATCAAAAGAAAATAAAAAACAAAAGAGTGCAACCGCAAAAATTGGAGCTCTAGCACCTATGGGACACAAGATATAAAGAAAAAAATGAATACTGTTAAAAATTACAAGTCCCACTGGGACAATATGCTAATTAGAATTAAAATTAGATTTAAAAAGATATCAATGTTATCCATAGCATGAGATTCAATAGGAAAGTACAATATGAATTTTACAAAAGGGCTGAAAAACGAAGAAGAGGAAGAGCGCAGCAAGCTACGAAGGCAGGGAGAAACCAAAGCCGGGCGAAGGGGTGATTCGCCGAAATACCACTACAAGGAACGAGCAAAATACAGGGAAGGGGGGGAAAATGAAATCAAAAGTGTGAAGCATGAAAACAACCAATTTTAAAATACATAATACATATCGAAAAAATGCTCCCAGGTTCTAAAATTTTTACAATAAACAGAGTTAAAACTTCAAATCATATGAATATATATACTTTAAATTAACAAATTACATAGATTACAATAGGATTTACAGTTGTATAAACGGTCCAATTTGGACCGTTCAAGGCAGGATCTCCATTACAATTGCATACTGGAACCAATGGAATATTTATAATTTATAAATTGTATTATCTCACCAATGAGTAGACGTACAGACAAGCCACCGGTATGAAAATGAAGCTACGGTGAGGGGCAACAAATAATACGCAGACTCAAAACACACAACACAAGAAATCACGCCACCACGGCTCAAAACACCAGAGCTCGAAAAAAGCGTCTAAACAATGCTAAACCGTGGGTATTTTGTACTTGGTGACAAATTTGAGGAAATATCGCCATCTTGGCGGTTTAAGAGAGATTTGGTAACAGCTCGAATTTTATAGACTAGTTAAGAATTTGTCAAGTTACTTCGATTTTTGCAGAAATTTCCACAGAGGGTATAAAACTCTGTTCTTATTTAGTTAGTGTCTACGAGCAAAAGTTAATTGTGAATACGCCAGTGTCTTTAGAATATAATCATCTGTTTTGTAAATGAATTCATTTAATTGCTCTTTCATCGTACCTGGCAGTTGATTTTGTGATCTTGAAAGATAGCCATGGTGTTATTAGCTGTATATTGTTCCTATTTATGCTTATTGGTGCTTTAAATAAAAGAGTTAGTTATCCAGAAATTTGGCCTTATTCATATATCCCGTGATATGTCGAACAATATGCAGATATATTAAAAAATGTGACTGTAATGTGCGCAGCTATTTATAATTTTGGAACATACTTTGGATCAGGAGTTCTAACAACATTCCAAGAAACGATTATGCGTCTATGGGTAACATACTATTTCTTATAGAAAATATATTTGTTCCAAGTAAGAAGAAAAAGAAATCACAGGAGGCTTTAAATCACAGATCTCAGGTTGACCAGCCCACGAGAGAATCCATTGAGTTTCTGAGACTATAATCTTCCCTCTTACATCTCTCCTTTTGGTTTCATATTGGAGTAACTTCAGATCTGTACGATTTTCTAATCTCGTTGCTCTTTTATACAGGATGATATTCTGTTCCCCATAACATTCGTGTTCTTAATGACACTCGTGAAGTGCTGTTGTGAATAGGCGAGTGGATCATTCAAAAAGAACTCACCGAACGGGATTCGAATCAAGCATTTTTGCCTGCCCAGTTTACGCTCTATCCATTGAGCTATTAGGACGAAAATATTTCCTTCTGTAGCTAAATTAGATCCTAAAAAGACAAATTTGATTTGAATATAAAGGCATTGAATCACACTCCTACTCATATAACAGAATTCCACCGACCGGTTTCGCACTGTTTATGAGATCTTCTGCTTGAAATAGTCACAAATTTTAACGGCAGCAAGACAAGTTTGTTTATGCTAAAATTTGTTATGTTTCACCACTCCTTTAGGTGGGTTCTGTGTGTATAATACAATGCACTGTTATTTTGATATTGATTTACAGAGAATAATTAATTTTGATTTTATATGTTCATAATGCCCATAAGATTTAAAAAAAAAATAGTAAGTAACACTGTTACTTGTTATTGATTAATATGAAACACCACTTTAGGTGGGTTTTGTGTGTAGATTGCATCGTTCTTTTGGTATTTATTTATAGAGAACAATTCATTTTGGCATCATATGTTACGGCATAACGTTCTTAGATTAGTAATAAAGAAACAATAGTGAGTAAAGCTGTTATTCGTTGTTATAGATTGATATGAAACATCTATCCTTTTGTATTTTTCGAATGGGAAAATGTTGGTATGTGTTGTGTGTGACGATGGCACAAGTTATAGGAAGAGTCTTCGGTATTCTTTAGTTTATTCTATTTCTTTTTTTTTTTTTAATTATACAATTTTGATAGATTAATAGAATGCAGTTTATTTCGGACCAAAAACGAAGAAGTTATCGATGATGAGACGTTAGGATATCACGTTTGTAGTCACTCCCCCGGGAGAGCGTCTCCACACAAGCGATATGCCCATACTGAAGTGTAGCAGAGATGTCGATGTACCGATGTTGCAGATTTAAAATTTAGAGTTTTTACTCTTTTCTACCAGTATTCTTTCATAATGCAGCTTAAAGGAGACATATTATCAGATGAAAATTTACGCCTATATTGAGTTCAGCAAATACTTCTACTGGTATCACATCAATATCAAAATTGAATAATAACGAACTTATATTATACCGCACCCTATATGAAAAGTTCTTGAAAAAGCACATAACATGATAAGTGGAGTCCACTTCAAAGATAAGAACTTGCAATATCGTCCCAATAGCTCAACGGTAGAGCGTCGGCTGGTCAGTTCGGAGATCCAGGGTTCGAGTCCCGGTTGGGGCGGCAATGTTCTTTGCATAAGTTCATTAGTCAATCTACAAAATTCGAGAAGTTT
Source organism: Amaurobius ferox (assembly GCA_951213105.1). Classification (NCBI taxonomy): domain Eukaryota; kingdom Metazoa; phylum Arthropoda; class Arachnida; order Araneae; family Amaurobiidae; genus Amaurobius; species Amaurobius ferox. The sequence goes on from OX578146.1 coordinate 100,398,707, forward strand.
CTAGAACCAGACCTTCAAGTTATGACAATGGGTTTATGTTACGTATTCGTAATAATGTGATGTCACTTCCGTTACATACTTCCGTTTCATCCTTGTCGCATTTCTTTCAAGATGTACTCTACCTCGCGCCCTGACGTGTTTTATATGAATTAACATGAGTGTGGCTCAACTCAACTTGAGTGTGGCTCAACTAGAATTAATTTTTTCTTTCAAATCTGCAAGAAAAAATTTGAAAAATCGGTTTAGTGGTTCCAAATGTTTACAACTATAGCGTGTTGCCCTTCACTTTAAAGAGCTTGAAAAAATATTTCGATTGATACCTTTCTTGACAATGTACCCTCCCCCGGGGGTAACTTGCCCCCCCAAGGGGGGACTAATGACGTCACGAAGAAAAGAAATCTCGGCTATTTTTCACAACAATTACTGAAATTATAAAGTCTGGTGATCATCGATCCATATATAAACCTTGTTTTGCATGATTATGCCAAATTTTGTCCTATGCTGCCATGTTAAAAAATTTAGAATAAAATTTAAAGTTTTCGCTCGAATGTAAAAATTATATCTAGTTCTAGATTTCTTTATAACAAAGTTGGATATAAAGTTTCGTGAAAATCCATTAATATTTGTGGCTGCTATTGTATACGCAAGAAATCGACCACAGACAGATAGATAGACAGACATCACTCCAAAACCAGTCAAAACGTGTTCAGAAGGTTTTAAAACATATATTGGTATCTGTAGCGAGGTGAATCACCTCACGTTCGATTTGAACGCTAAAATACTGAAAAATGTTCAAGGAACATTAAGACATTGCCGTATAAGATCGCAAGTGGTTTAAAACTGAAAATTAAGAAGTAATTAATAAGATTTGAAATGAGGACACAAATTAGATTTAAAACAACAAAATAATAAGTTTATTTACAAAATTAACATTTAAAATAAAAAGAAACATGAAAAAGCTTTGCTCATAACACATGAATATAAAAGTAACTCCCTTTTAATATTAACATCTCGAAAGAATCATTATTACCTCGTAAATTCATTAATCATTAATTGTACCATAATCTTATTCACAATTCTCAAATATTAAAATAATAGTCATACACTTCAAAAGACAAGTACCTTCCATAACACTATTTCTCACATAGTGGAATTTAAAAGAGCGGAGAGGAGAGATATTAAATTATTGAATGCTGTGTACAGTCAAAGGCCTTACCTCGGCTCTTGGGCACATCGGCCGGACGATCGGTTGATCAGACGGGGAAACGGAGAGCATTTCGTTCCCGTGCAAATTTCTACTACCTCACTATACAAAGTTCATATCGGCACTCCCACTCCCTTTCTTCTGACCAAAACTCTCTCCAAAAACTTGTAATTTTAAGTCTCCTCCCTCTCAAATATTATTTGCTGACAGGACTTAAGCCCCCCTTAATATTACTGGTGGACACTTAGCTTCCACTCTCAGTGGCCAGTCCATGACAGCAGGGCTTGCCCACTAGCCCCTGAATTATCGCTTGCAGGTGGTCAGGAGTCCCAGCTCCCGTGCGAACCTCTGGGCTTAATTGCGCCCCCAACGACCGCTTTCCCCCCGTTCTGTCTTCCTCTTGTGTAAGACCACCCAGGCAGCTCCACTGACCCTCTCCTTTGCAGGTGGCCAGAGGGGGACCCTATACATATTTGTACCAGGGCTAGGGACCGTCCTTTGCAGGTCGCCTTCTTCTCCAAAATTACACAATGTCACATATTTTGGAAATCACCATGTGACATTTACTCCTTTTCCCCAATGCTATTTTTTTTGTTTTTGCAAAGCCAAGGGTAAAAACAAACAAATTGTAACAGTAAAATACAACTTATACGATAAAAATCAAGTATCAAAAAATACATATTATCCATACAATAAAAAATCAAAGTAATATTAATAGTAATATTCTCAAAAATGAATTGCAATATCATGTAACAGGTTATACTATTTGTTCATGTTCAAGTTTTGTTCAAGTTTTTTGTTCCAAGTCCATTTCGTTAAAATCAAACTTCAGCTTATGCGTTCAATCGATATTCCATATTTCACGTTCCTATGTTTAAAGTCTGAGTATATATCATTGACTTTGTGGGCACACTGTAGTGGATAATAGTTTGTAATCTAAAAACAGAACACGTTGCTGTAACACAGATGGAAAGTTAGTTGTACTTCACTATATTATACAGTGTAAATGGTCCCAAGTATGGGCTAACGCCACTGCGTCGATGGACTGCTATCGTCCCTCAGGATCTGGCATGGGGTGTCGCTTCTCGTAAGTCAGCTGTAGATGTGTCCCTACAATGTCTCTGTCCCGAAATATCGTGTGGTGTCCTGTACATCAAGTGTGTCGTGTCTGGCACGCCACTGCGTCGGTGGGTTGCTATCGCCCCTCAGGATCTGGCAAGGCATGTCGCTTCTCGTAAGTCAGCTGTAGAGGTGTCACTGCTCCTTGTTGTCCGTATCTTTCCAGACGTACTGCTGGAGATAAGTTTGCACACAGGCCAAAGAACATACATACAGACACTCAAAAATTGAAATATCTCTCTCTCAGAAAAAATTACATTACCATTAAACGATTACAAAAATTCCTATCATGAAAAAATTTATTTACACCTCGTCATAACCTTATTAAAACATTGCTTACTTCTTTAACTATCCCCGAAATACTTTTTTTTTATATCTATATACATTCTCTACAAAATCATCCTAATCTTTATTTTCATTCAACCCAAACGTAAATTTCCTTTCCTTTCGTTTTAATATATGTATACCTTTTCTACCAATTCATCTTAATCTATATTTTCTTACAAACCCAATGTAAAAAATTTCTATTCTTAAAATTTAATCTTCCCTCCGAATTGCCATGCCATGTATTATCAAATATTCATTTTCTGTACCTTATTACCAAATTTGCCTTTCAAAACTCCCAAATCTGTAAATCCTCCCTTTTGTTAAAGCATACTCAAGTCTTCTGATATCATAATTCTGTATACCTTCCTTAAATTCCCAAATTGCGCCCCTGCACCGCTCAGATAAAGTGTTTCGAAATCCCCCCAATTATCACCGTTCCTCCGTAAAGGAGAAAAGGAAGGGAAGAGAAAAAAAAGAAAAAGTGTATGTCACGGAAAGAAAAAACAAAAACAAAGAAATCTTTCCTTTCTCTATCTTACCAAAAACCGGGGTGGGAAAAGCGGGTCAACCCCTCAAACTTGCCCGAAGCAAGATGCACTTGTTAAGATTGCCACACCAAACACATAAAATTTTATGGCCACAGCAACACTCACAGAGGGAAAGAAAGAAAACACTTTCTTTTATTGCAGGGGGCTTTCACTTTTCGCTTGTCAAGAGAGGGTCAGTTTTGACGTACGGTCTCTTTCTTTCGTTATGGGAGGTATATGGCTCCACAGTTCATGGGGATGGCCAGTCTGATAACTTGTAGGGGTGTGGCAATCTTAACAAGTGCATCTTGCTTCGGGCAAGTTTGAGGGGTTGACCCGCTTTTCCCACCCCGGTTTTTGGTAAGATAGAGAAAGGAAAGATTTCTTTTTTTTTTCTTTTTTTTTTTTTTTTTGATTTAAAACAACAAAATAATAAGTTTATTTACAAAATTAACATTTAAAATAAAAAGAAACATGAAAAAGCTTTGCTCATAACACATGAATATAAAAGTAACTCCCTTTTAATATTAACATCTCGAAAGAATCATTATTACCTCGTAAATTCATTAATCATTAATTGTACCATAATCTTATTCACAATTCTCAAATATTAAAATAATAGTCATACACTTCAAAAGACAAGTACCTTCCATAACACTATTTCTCACATAGTGGAATTTAAAAGAGCGGAGAGGAGAGATATTAAATTATTGAATGCTGTGTACAGTCAAAGGCCTTACCTCGGCTCTTGGGCACATCGGCCGGACGATCGGTTGATCAGACGGGGAAACGGAGAGCATTTCGTTCCCGTGCAAATTTCTACTACCTCACTATACAAAGTTCATATCGGCACTCCCACTCCCTTTCTTCTGACCAAAACTCTCTCCAAAAACTTGTAATTTTAAGTCTCCTCCCTCTCAAATATTATTTGCTGACAGGACTTAAGCCCCCCTTAATATTACTGGTGGACACTTAGCTTCCACTCTCAGTGGCCAGTCCATGACAGCAGGGCTTGCCCACTAGCCCCTGAATTATCGCTTGCAGGTGGTCAGGAGTCCCAGCTCCCGTGCGAACCTCTGGGCTTAATTGCGCCCCCAACGACCGCTTTCCCCCCGTTCTGTCTTCCTCTTGTGTAAGACCACCCAGGCAGCTCCACTGACCCTCTCCTTTGCAGGTGGCCAGAGGGGGACCCTATACATATTTGTACCAGGGCTAGGGACCGTCCTTTGCAGGTCGCCTTCTTCTCCAAAATTACACAATGTCACATATTTTGGAAATCACCATGTGACAGTATCAAAATCTCGAAATCGAAAATTTGTGGGAAAACAATACAATCTCAGTACTGCGTACGAGAAAGTAAAAATCCCAGTTTTATATTTCGGTAAATTAAAATAATTTATTCTTTTATAATTTTTAAAATAATTGTAGATGCATAAATGGAAAATCACACAGTGACATTGCCGATTTTGTTTTCAGGAATATGTAGAAAAGCGCGAACAAATATGCTGTTCTTCCGGCTCTCTAATAGTAATTATTGACATATTTATTTAAAAGAAACCCTGGGACCTTTGCATTCCTATATGATTGTATTTTGTCATTGAAAATTTATTTCATATTGATCGCATATTTTCTATGAATTTGGAACAATATCTTTAAAAGAGGAAATGTAGTTCGAAGAGGATGTTTTCTTACTGGAAAGCCAATCAACTAGTGAATAATTGTTTAGGAAGATATTGATCATGAGTTTATAAAATTTTGTTCTATTTACACTGTTTATTGATAATTTTTCTTTTTTTTCTTCAAACCATTTCATTCACAGAATGCCGTAATCATTTATAACATTTAAGTGATACTATATAAGAAAATCTATTATTTCTGTCGACTGTTTGTCTCATTTAGTAACACATTTCGCGATATTGGCTAAACATTTGGCGACATATTGCCAAGTTGGCAACTTTTGCGAAATGTCTCCAAGTTAACGATAAATCAATACCTTTGAAAAATTAAATTTCACTATTAATGAATTGAATTTCAAATCCGTGCCACTTTTGATATTCTTAATTCAAGCAATATTTGAATTATTATAGCAATAGCAAGATTATACATTTTCGCAGGCATGTACCTACATAGTTAAATTTTTACAAAACAGAGTCCTTTTTTAAAAAATTTCGATTTAATTTATGAGTTTTTCTATTTTTTTATGTACTTCTAAAGTGAAAATAATTTTTCTGGAAAGCTGATTGGGAGCACGAGGGTGGACATGTGCGTTTTGCTGATTGAAAGGGGTCCCAATACGAGCTCCGAGGGTTAGTGAGTGATAGTGAAAAAGAGGCGTTCCTAACGGGCGTATTACTCCTGTGTTACAGGCGTCACGAAAGAACTCGCAAAGCCAGATTATCGAGCGCGAAGCCCCCTCCCCCCTCCGGCTTTGTGAAGTTACGGGATCTGGCAACCGTAGTGAGCAGGGGGTCCCCTAATTTTCTAAAAATAAACAAAATAATTTTGCACAATGAAACTTTCTGCGACGAATTCTCGGATAAAATCCATAGAGAAAATCAAACAAATAAACAAACAAAAAAAATTAACCGAAAGAGATCTATGCATTTTTCAGTTTTTGATGGATAAGGGGTTACTTGCGCCACAGGAAAAGATTGCCTAAAATGCGAAGAATGAAATATAAAATTTCGAAAAGATTTCGAGCATACTTTTCTCTTGAATGCAATGACGGACATGGCGCTACATATGGGGAAAAGTGCTCTACCGCGTAAATAGTTCGGCAAGGTGGGAATAGGAAATAAGATCAAGGAATGGTAGGGGCGATGCTTTCTTTGTGCGACAGGCCAGTTCTACGGCCTGATAACCGCGTAAAAGATTTCAGGCTCAGCGGAAGGGGGAAATATAAAGTTGGTAGATTACGTGGTCCATCACGAAGACCTAATGCATAATATTGAAAAGAAATGTCTTTTCTCGGAACTTTGGTTCTTTCTGGAACTTTGCGATGGATGTTGAAAGTGATTTTAGCTTTTCTGAAAATGGTGTGTGTTTTATCTGGGATTTCTTATAGGGAGACTTTGCCTTAATTTAGTTTTACATGCTCCCAGAAAATTGAAAGAACATGAAAGTTCACATTTTACTCAAAGCTTCTGATGCATATAGCATAATTCAACTTTTTTCCAAGAGTAGCTTTTATTGGAATAAGAAATAAAATACTCTCTTTATTAATAAAAATTATGTGACTTTTTGGTTCTGTATTGCAAACAGACGGCACAGTCTATAGTTTTGGTAATTTACATATGGACTAATATGAATACGTAGGTGCTCAGGATGGGTGCTTATAATTTTGAATTAGACTTTTAATTTTATATTAATAATTAAAGTTTTGTGTTGTCAGTATATGCAAAAATTTAATGAGTCCAGCCGATTTTCAACTTCTCTGTGATGGGTTGCTGGCAGAAACGGCACACACATGGTCGAGGACAATGTTATGCCGAACTGTTGATTCTTATAAACAGAGCATTTCGCAACAATTGTTGTTGTAAGCAATCACAATTAAAAAATAGTTATTATTTCAGTTGTAAAATTTATGTCGTATTGTTGATTCTATTAAATAATTAAATGAAGAAATTACGAAAACTAATTTTTGTGATCCCGATTATTAGAAAGTTTAGCATGCTAACTGTCTGTTTAATTGAAATATTTATTATAGAAGTTAGTCAGATAGAGGGCCACCAAATAAAAAATCTCAATGGTTCAGGTCCGAGGGAGCGAAATGGTTTTGTGTAAATAACATCTTTCTTTGTAGGTGTTTTGTCTTCTTGAGACGTTTTCTAAATAGTTCAAAATATCAAAATTAGAATCACCTTTTCAAAATAACTCAAAATATTAAAACATCGAAATTATACCCACTATATTTCAAAAACAAGGAACTCGATATAAAATCCAATCATATATCCTTATAAGGCTTTCAAGGGGCAACAAATTACTTCTAATAAGATAGCGTTTTTAGTTTCCACGATATAAACTTTACAACCTTGGAAATGGAAAACTTTAATCTTCTCTTAGACAAGATAATCCCTAAAAAAATATGAGAATTTTGTAGGAACAAATTATTGTTCTAGAAACGGCATTTCCTTCTGAACAGTTTTGCCGCTAGCTCTTTATATCTCTCTTTTATAGTTTAGAAGAAATTCCGAGTGAAAATAAGCAAAGGCAAGAACCACTCGGACAAAAACTTTATGGTTTTTGTGGCAACCGAAATAAAATAAAAGTTAAAGTTACACTTTAAATCTTAACATTAATTATTATTAAGCATTAAAGACATGGCCGTAGATACTCATAAAGTGGAATTATTATTAAACGTACATTGCTCGTTGTTGTGCCGCAATAAACCCTCCAATTATTTTTACCTTTTGTGTAAGTCCTGAAAAGAATTATTAATTAATATAAAAAGATTAGACTATTTAAACTTAAACAATATCATTTATTAACAACATCAATGTATCAATAACATCAATTTTCATTAATTATTTCAGCGAGGGGACATATGCGACCAGAATTATTAGATTTACGATAGTGTCTAGGACCTGTGATAATCTGAGCACATACCTTCCAGTTTAGTTTTGGGCTTATCATCTCTCAAAGACTTGCATCAGTCTTAGTGCTGAAGTTCGGCCATAACTCTCTGGTGTGTGGCTCCTACTCGTGCTTTTAATGCACTCGCACATAGATCTCTTTCCATTACTTTGGAACCTCTACGGGACACTCTACAAATCTGTTAGGTTTTTCATTTTCCTCTACTCGTGCTCTAGTCAAATCGTGATTATTTCTGGCATGCTTCTAAGTCAAAATTCGATCATCTTCTCGTCATGTCTAATCTCCATCTCTGCTTCTCGCTGTCTGCATCTGATTTCGTCTACAACTGAACTCTTTTTCTTTCGTCTGCTGTGGTTCCCTCGGCGGCGGGGGGGGGGGGGGGGGGGGGCTCCGCTCTTCTTCCCCTTGGCGCTCATCGGTTCTTCTTAACCCAATTGCATCATTTCACATTTAGCAAGGCCTCTCTCAGCCCCTCTGGTCTGGCACCCCTAAATTTATAGTCCTTTTGACCTTAAAGTTCACGTTGTCATAAAACCCGGTGCCAGCCAGACTACAGCTTTGTTAGCCTTTCTGGGCATCATAAATACTACAAATAAAAGTGTCTCATGTGAGAACATATTCTGGTCTCACAGTTTTAAAAAATAAAAGTTTAAAATTTTAAAATATTAAAGTTATTTTTATATATTCATAAACGGTACCGCTTTTAATGGTATATAACGTCCACTGTGCGGGTGTACCCGGATTGCAAAAGTAGACTAAGTGAACTATGTTGCTCTTAAATAGCTACTTATTAACATGGACAGCGTAACTGCAGAAGCTTCCTTACAGTATGCTAATGACCCGTATTTAATTCGTATCACGCCCGCTACGTGGATTCATCCAGATTGCATAATGGACTGATTGGCTTATGATTCGGATTAAAAATAGTGAACTGAGCGGCCTATGTAGCTGCTAAATGATAGCTTATTAAAAAATACCGCTTAGAGGCCGAACCGCCTACACCTGTGATTGGACTGTTTCAGTGTCCTTTTTAAACTTTTAGTGCCTATTTTAATTGTTTATTTTAACTTTTTAGTGCTTATGTTAAATGTTTATTTTATTTTTTCAGTGCCTACTTAAAGTGCCTATTTTACCCTTTTAATGCCTACATTACCTGCCTATTTTTAGAGATTAGCCTATTTATTGAGATTTTTAGTGTCTATTAATCCGGGATCTAATAATAATTCATACATTGAAGCTTGATAATTTTCTATGCACAATAAAATGTGTTTTATCCTCTCTATTATAGAATAAATTATTCGTAAACTTCATTAACCAAGAAATAATACATCTGCATTTTTAAACTTTTCTAAAGTTTCGCTAAATAGTTTTCTTTCTAAATAAGTTATTCTTTAAATGCATTTCATGCAAGAGATGAAAGTTTATCCCTTTCATATGCTCTCACGAGGAATGTAATTATATTTAACTTACTTTGTTATTTATAAAAAAATATGGAAGAAAAGGCATACAATTTTTAAAGAATTCATCAGATTTCACCAAAGAAATATTACTCCAAAGACTTCTTTTAAATGTCATCGAAACGTATTGTTAAACGACTTAAAAACACTGATAAACAATATCCACGAAAAATATATTATTGCTGTATGCACTGATACACTACGTTATATCTATTTATGATTTTAGGTTTCTCTATCTCTGTTCGATATGCTTGCTTACCAACCTTCGTTTTCGAATATACTCATCAGGAATTTAAAATTAACTAGAAAATGTACTCGGCGTTCTCTGGGATTTAAAACAGGGATTAATCGAATTCATTCAATTTTTTGGAAGACGTAGTCACCTCCTATTGATAATATAATGCAATATTAAACAAAATTAGAAAGATATATTTGAAGTTCGCAAAGTTATAAAGCGATTAAATTAAATCCATTTTGCGAGAGATATCTGTCATTTTATTTTTTTTTACGGAATGCTCGAAAACATAACAGTACGATAAATACGCCAATGTTTCCTAGAGCAACGTATAGGTTGTGACGTCGGTTGCAACACCCAATGCATAGCAACCGGAGAAGCGGTGAAAAAAGACCTTTTCCCGCTGTATCAGAAATTCTAAATGTTTATGGTTTGGGTGGAAAATAAACAGAAAACTAGAAAATAGAGTAATTCAAATCAATTTATTTGTTAGAATATAAGGATATACACCCATAGTACTTTTGCTAAACAACTAAATTGTGCTAATATTTCTTTTTCGGATGCTGCGAAATAAGAAATTAAATAAATAAAACATGTATATTTCGACGTATTTAAAAATAAATAAATAAATATGAAAGAATTGTTCTACGCATTTGGTTCAAAGATCGTTCGAACGAACATTCTTCGATTTTTCCGATGGTGTCATGATTGAAACACTATGATAATATTTCCTATCATTAATTAATATATTTATGTAAAAAAAGCTCAAAATTTTGATTTAACATAAAATTACTAAAAAAGTAATTAGAATTAAATAATAATAATAATAATAATAATAATAATAATAATAATAATAAAAACTCGATGAGGTCTGTCATACCGAGAGTTCAGCTATCCCAGTACCGAATTTAATGGCTATCTGAAGCTTAGATTTTCGCTACAGAAGACACACACACACACAGACAGACTGATAGACAGATAGATAGGCAGTCATACAGACACATTTTCTATTACGTATTCTTCTATTATGCAAAACTAAATACATTTGGTTAAAGTACAATTTAATTTACCCGGCTGGTATTGTTTATAATTCAAATCATGCATACACAATATTAAACAAAACATGCGACTGCCCTCTTATTTCTAAGCACTTAACGCTTCCATCCTTCTGATTTAATCTGATTATGGCATTTTGTATGTGTTATATGTTTTCCTTTATTTTTTCTGCGCAGAAAATATAAAGAGGTTAATTCTAATAAATGCTAAATCACCTTATAGCTTATCTGCAGTGCTGAAGCGTGATAAAATAAGCTGGGGATACATAAAACTAAGGATCAAAATTGTCAAATTAAAGGCTTCATACTGTTGATTTTAACAATGTTATAAATAATATATAATAACTGAATTACAATGAAGATAAATTAATGGCATTTCTAATTTTGTTATCACAGCGGAACGCCGATTGCACGTTTTTCCATGGAACCGATTCAAAAACGCTAGTTTTGGGAAAAGGGAAACTTAAATGCAAAATTAGTATATAAAAATCAAAGAAAACAACGGACGAAAATAAATATAAAATTTACAAAGTTTTACTTTTTCACTTTTTAAACGTTTAATTTAGTATTTCCATAGAAAAATTTTAAACGTATCGTTACGAACATAAAATATTTCTTCACTGGCAGCTTTTTTGAGAGCCAGAGGGAAAAACACCGTATAGGCAACCTTTGCTATGACGTGAATCTAGGGCTGCAATTTTCGGACTGTCGATTCAGGGTTTCCAGATTTGGCGATTCAGCGCTAAATTTGGCGACTTTTGGCAACATTTCGAATGTTTGAGAGACTTCTCGTAGAATATTCGTAAAACGAATATTCTACGAGATACGAGCACCTTCTGGAAGTTTCTACAGAGAGTATATAAAATGAGTCATTACTCAGTTGGAGAACAGTTAGTTACTGCATGAGATAGAAGATCGAAATTTAATTAAGCCTTTTTGAAATTAAGCTCTTAATGTAAAAACAATTCCTATACTATATATAATATTTATATTTTTATAGTTTTTAGTTTACATTTAAGAAATAAAAATTTAAAACTTATTGTTCACTTTGATATACGATAATTTGAATTTATGATTACCATTGTTTTTTTTTCAATAAAAAAACAAAGTTTAAAATGTTTATATTACATTAATGAAACAGTTTCAATTTTTCAGTTTTGTTAACACTTTACAACAAAGTTGAAAAGTGTTTATGACTTTGTTAATTTTGTATGTCTGTCCGTTAACACGATAACTGCCGTAAAAATGACTTAATCAAAATGAAATTTTAGTATGATGTTCAGACGGTTTGTAGGATCTATGGGAATATAAATGAATAATATCACCCAATTAGTTTTAGAGTCAACCCGAGTTGAAAAAATGAAACACATTGAGCCCTATGGGACCTAATTTTTCAAACATTTTTTAAGCGGATTTAAAATTCACAAATTGCTTCGAAAGTTTTATGTAATATTAAAATTATTCCATAAAATATATAAAAAAAAATTCAGCGAAATATATTCAGTAGTTTTTTAAATAAAAATTAAAATAATAATTGCACCTCTTATATGATGCGATCACGTGACCATGATATGAAAAAATCACGTGAACCACTTCAAATGGATATATGGAATTCATCTTGTCTCAAAATCGTGATTTTTAACGTTCTTTTTAATTGAGTGTTGTATCCGTCCTGAAACCACTTTATTTTAGCTTAAATTCTGTGCATCTACATACTGAAACAACGCAATTACAATATATTTGAGTTTAAATGATCATCCAAATTTGATTATTTCTACAACGAAGCCTATTTTTTACTTATGTAAAATGTAAAGAGCAAAATATGTAGAATGAGTTGTATTAGAATTGCTGTGTTTCTTTAACACAAAATTATTTAGCTCATGGAGTCTGCATAGCTGATATGAATGAAATATTCATTAATTTTACAAAGAGAAGGACGATTTTTTTCGATGAAGTTTTAAGCATAGAGTTTAATTACTTGTAGTTCCATGGTCTTAATTATTAAATAAAATAAATTATTGTAGTATTGTGATAAATGAAATGAATGGGAAATTATTTATGAATAAAATGATGCTTTTATAGAGAAAGCCAGTCGAGTTATTTTTCTATGACGTCATTTGAATGAATTTCAGTTGTTTTCGATGAAGTTTTCAAATATAATAAATTATCGTAGTATTATGATAATTCCAAAATTATTACCGAGGAATGTATCGCATTTTAGAGATGTTTAAACCAGGCAATTTATATTTCAATGCCGTCATTTGAATGAAGTTCATTTTTTTCTATGAAGGTTTAAGTTTTCAAATATAATAAGTTAATGTAGTATTGTGATAAGTTTTAAAATATTACCGAGGAATGTATTGCATTTTAGACATGTTTAAAGAAAATTGCATTGTGTTCAAAATTGCAAAGTGCTTCATAATCAATGCTTTAAGCATGGTTGATCTTTCTTGCTTATAATTGGAGAGTATATTTCATATTCAACGTAAAACTGCGATTTTTGCTTTTCGCGTCAATCCCTCTTCATTGCAGAATCCATTATCCCAATCTTTAAAATTCCCCGCTAGGGGCGCTGCAATCCCTTTTATTCAATCGATTATAGTCACTTTACTATAGATAAACCAAACGCGTACACTCATGGACGTTTCCTAACGAAGTTACTGGCGTGTTTAAGGACTCATTAGGAATCTTGTATGTAGGGAAATTTGAACTTAGAGAAAACATTTTTTGAACAGTTTCTGGCATGAAAAGTTGGTATTTGTAACAGGACGCAGCATAAAATTAAATCTCTCTTTTCTTCCCTCTCTTTCAATAAAGTTCTCTCGGGTGTAATTGACTTCTCCCAGTATTTACTTTATACTCACCAGAAGAGTCTTTGTAAGAAGAATATACTGAAATGATTCTGATATCTCACTTGCTATATCTATACTCCAGGCGAAATTAACTCGTGAGTGAAAAGGCGAAGGAAAACTGTAACCTTCCGCTGAGCCATGTAGTATTTTTATTAAACGTTACTAATAATTAAATAATTATAAAAATAAAATTGTATGAAAACACGTCAAATCACCAAAACTTCAAAAAAATAAAGACAACCAAAAATTAGCTATTATTAAAAGTATTTAATTAAAATCTTCATCCTAGACTTACACAAAAATTCGCAACCATAGCTCTTTCGGGCATTATTGTGCCCTTCATCAGTGGCAAAGTAGAAATAGGTGATGAACATGAGCTTAAATACACGGGTCACAACCGCGAGACAAAATTTGCATATTAGTCATTTTATATTTTAAATACGATACATTTAAAAAACATAATTTAATTACAAAATACAAAATCAAAAAATATCATAAATTACAGGGCAACCAATAGATATGTCGTCAAAAGCAAAAGAAAGCAGCTATTAAATATCTAGAAAATCATACAATAGTTTAACACTCAGTGAGTCGAGAACGAGACTCCAAGCATAGCTGAGGATTTAAATGGGATCAAAGTTTCTTAATATTTTACTTTATGAATCCCTTTTCATTTATTTTTACAGTGATATTTGCAATTTTGATCCCGTTGAGACCCTCAATTATGCTTGGCGTCTCGTTCTCGACTCACTGCGTGTTAAACCATTGTACGATTTTCTGGATATTTAGTATCTGCTTTCTATTACTTTTGACGACATATCTATTGGCTACACTGTAATATGTAAATTTTGTCTCGTGGTTGTGACTTGTGTATTTAAACTCATGTTCGTCACCCATTTTCACTTTGCCACTGATGAAGGGCATATAATAATGATCGAAAGAGCTATAGCTGTGAATTTTTTGGTACATCGTGGATGGAGATTTTAATTAAAGACTTTTAATAATAGCAATATTTTGGTTGTCTTTATTTTTACTTTCCTTATATACATAATGTATAAGGAAAGTATTGTGACGGGGTCGAAAATTCGAATTCGAGTTTTCGACGGGACAGCACGTTTCAAGCATCCCTGATCACGAATCAAACATTTTTGAAGTGAAGTCTCTGTGTGTGTGTGTGTGTGAAAGTATGTGTGTGCGTGTGTGTGTGTCAGTGAGTCTGTGGAGACGATAACTGACGAACGAATGGACCGATTCAAACCAAATTTGGTACAAAAATCACAATCCGTAAACACTGGAAGCCTATTGTTTTTACGCAATAGAATGTTCAGAACCCCCCTAAATTTTCGAATGAAATTTTGAAAAAATCGTCAAAAAATCAAAACCGCCAATAAAGTTACGCAAATAGACATTTTTCTTATGTAATTTTTCATTAGAAAACGATTGACATAAATTTTAGAAAGCTAACATCAACCGTTCTCGAGATATTGCACATTTTTTAAAAAAATTACCAAAAAGTCATAAAATAATAAAAATATTTCCTATTGAGAAACGTGTTCACTTTCTATATGTAATACCATGCGATAAATTGAGTGACATCATTTTCGTGGATCTAGCTCGTTCCATTCATGAAAAAAGATACTTTGAGTAATACTTTTGTATTTGAACCCCAATAGTCTTTTATCTGTTGTAAGAATAACTTATTTCTTCGTCCATAACGCTTGGCGAGATTTGGCGACGAATTTGGCAAATTGTCGCCAACTTGGCGACTTTTTGAAATGTTGCCAAATTAACGAAAATCTCGTCAATTGCATAAAAATGACGCTAAATCAATGAAAATGACGACCAATTGTCGAAAATTCAATATCTTGGAAAGAATATTAGTATCTACTATAAGAAAAAACTATTTTTTTTTACTGTAAAAGTAGTAAATTCATTACGTTATATAAGGAAAGTCATGTGTTGCCCATATCAGATTTCTTAAAGAGTAATTAATTATATTTTTATGTGTAAAACCAATGATTTGAGTTTAAATCGATCAATTTCTAAAATTATATTAAAATGTTTCTTGTTAAATTTGCAAAGGAAAATAAAAATAACAAAATGCGTAAAAATGAATTCTGGTATGAGAAAGTCGAGTGTAGCCACACTCTAGTTAATTTTTCTTGCGAATTGATCTATGAAAACTAATGTTATTTGTCTAGCAGTTCTCGACTTATAACTGGAAGAATGTTAGAACAAAAAATTCAAATATTTTAGATTTTCCTCATTACTTATATGCCAAATTCCAACTGTATGCAAAATGTCAAGTTTCTACTTTTACCAGTTTGGGCTCTGAAATTTATTTCTGAGTGAGTCAGTCAAATATATGGTATAAATACTCTTCCTTTGCTCGTCAGCATGGAATTATCGATATCTGCAATGGCAACAAGAAATTTAAATGGATAGAAAGAAAAATGATATAGATACGCTTTTTTTGCGCGTTAGCATGGAATTATCGATATCTGGAATGACAACAAGAAATTTAAATGGATAGAAAGAAAAACGACATAGATACGCTCCCTTTGCTCGTCAGCATGGAATTATAGATATCTGCAATGACAACAAGAAACTTGAATGAATAGGAAGGAAATGATATAGATACATATGCTTCCTTTGCTCGTCAGCATGGAATTATCGATATCTGCAATGATAACTAGAAATTTGAATACCTAGAAAGAAAAATGATATAGATACTCTGAATTTGCTCGTCAGCATGGACTTACCGATATTTACAATGGCAACAAGAGTTTTGAATGGATAGAAAGTAAAATGATATAAATACGCTCCCTTTGCTCGTCATCATGGCGTTATAGATATCTGCAATGACAACAAGATATTTGAATGGACAGAAAGAAAAATTGTATAGATACTCTCCTTTTGCTCGCCAGCATGGAATTATCGATATCTGCAATGGCAACAAGAAATATGAATGAATAGAAAGAAAATGATATAGATACGCACCCTTTGCTCGTCAACATGGAATTATCGACATCTGTAATGGCAACAAGAAATTTAAATGGATAGAAAGAAAAACGACATAGATACGCTTCCTTTGCTCGTCAGCATGGAATTATTGATATCTGCAATGACAACAAGAAACTTGAATGGATAGAAAGAAAAATGATATAGATACGCTCCCTTTGCTCCTCAGCATGGAATTATGGATATTTGCAATGGTAACAAGAAATTTGCTATAATGCAACTATGCGGTAGCATTTTTCAAAGAATTAAAATATCAAATAGGTTATTTAGTTATTTTTTGTTTTCCGGGTGGTTTTAAAAATATTTTTTTAGCACACATTTTATTTAATTTCATGTAGGTAAAAGATAATACAAATATACTTATATTCTCTTGGCAATTAAAGAATATGTATAATATGTATTTAGCTGAGTGAATGAGTGAATGTGGGTGAATGGTTGAGGGATGTTGAAATTCAAAAATTTTAAAAATTTCAATTCGGGGTGACTGTGCAAAAGCATAATCATAAAACTTTGCCACTTTGCTTTGTGGTCAAGCATTTCCACTCTAGCTGGTGTTTTGATTTTGGTCTCATTTGATCCGTCTCAGCTGTTCACGAAAAAAATCTAACATTTCGAAAATTTGAATTAGGGCTAACTATGCAAAAGAATAATTAAACAAAAAATTAAAATCACTTTCTAAAAATGATCGAGCTCTTCCACTCCAGTTGAAATGCTGGTTTTGGTCTCATTAGATCCGTCTCAGTCCTCAGATCTATAGAATTTTTTTTTGGAAATTTGAATAAGAGGTAACGATGCAAAGGAATAATAAAAAATAAAAATCACTTTTCAAAGTGATCTTGAATTTCACTCGAGCCAGAATTTCGGTTTTGATTAGATCCGTCTCAGTTTCCAAATTAAAAAAAATTAAAAAGCATTTAATTTGAACTAGGAGTGACGATACGAATGGATTTTAAAAAAGTGCACCATTCCATTCTTATCCTTAAATTTGGGGAATGATATTTTGATATTCAGAATATTTATGAAGTATGTAGGTGTCATATTTAGTGACCACTACTCATTGTGAATGCATTGTCTCAGTGCTAGCATTTAAATATGAAAAAATAACAATTTTTCCTTATTCTAATTATTAGGGGTGGAAAAAGTGAATATCTTATCCAGTTATTATGCTTCTTTTACTTTCTTTAATTACTTTCTCTTTCAATTTTTCTGAAAATTATTCGTTATGGAGACCAATAGGAATTTTATTTTGGAAAAAGTTTAGTTGAGTTATAGTAGGAATTTCAGAAATTATTTTTTTAATCCCTTGTTAATTTTCTAATTCTTTTCTTATTAAAAATGTACTTTTTATTGCAATCTAAGCATTAATATGTATGAAAATGTACTTAGCTTTAATTCGAGGCTTAGAAAATTAGTTTCACCTTTTGTTACAGTTTTTAGAACATGTTTAAGTTAGGAAAAATTATTCAATGTAAGTAAACACAAATTCAAAATCTAACATACCGCTGTCTCAAGGACACTTTGAATCCCTTTCAGTACTGTAATACGTACAGATCAAACTGCTGTAAAAGTAATAAAACTAAAATAACTTTGTTAAAAGCTGAATACAACACAAAAATAACAATATTGACAGAGTTTGAATGCAAGAAACAGCCCTCCTCGTCAGGACATACAAAGAGTGCAGTCTTTTTTTTTTTATGAAAGTAAGATCGGCTACTGAATCGCGAATGAAGGTTGCGCTTCTTCTAAGTCTTGAAGAAAAAGGTCGTTTAGTACCTTCGATACTGGCGGATTGTAAGATTCTTCTGTAAAAATATCTACAGAAACAGCATGCCAATGACCCCATGCGAGGTATGGATTCCTGGAACCCTCTGAGATCTGCACGGAGGTTGTATTTTTAAGGTGTCAACACGAGGGCTTAGTGATTAGACAATTGCTGCATCAAAGCTAAATGTGTCAGCAATAGGGCTTATAACATATTGTTGACACAATATTATAACTAAATGTGTCAGCAATAGGGCTTATAGCCTATTGCTGACACAATTGCTGACACAATATTATAGCGCCTATCGTTATTCGGACTTGCGTGGGATAGGTTCGTTAAAGTATCAACGGTTGGGCTTAGAGCCTAAATAATCGGTTTCCGAGAAGACGCTACCTCCAGGTGTCAATGTATTCTATGGAGGATATATACGGCGGACTCTGTTGTTCGGGATGATTTCTCTGCGGGGCAACGACTGTAGCAGTAGATATGTTTGACAATCGCAGGTTTTTAACACTTTACAACAAAGTTGAAAAGTGTTTATGACTTTGTTCATTCATTCATTCTGTCTGTCTGTCTGTCTGTTCGTTAGCACGATAACTGCCGTAAAAATGACTTTATCAAAATGGAATTTTAGTTTGTTATTCAGACGGTCTGTGGGACCTATGGGAATATAAATAAATAATATCACCCAATTAGTTTTTTATTGAACCCGGGTTGAAAAAATAAAATACTTTGAACCCTATGGGACCTAATTTTTCAAACATATTTTAAGCAAATTTAAAATTCCCAAATCGCTTCGAAATTTTTAGAAAAAATTCACATTATCCCATAAAATATATAAAAAAAATTTCAGTAAAATATATTACGTAGTTTTTTAATTAAAAATTATTTAATATAGGGAAAAAATAAATAAATTCAATTAAATTCTGACTTTTGGGATATCCTCCAGAAAGAAAAAAGAGATATATTATATAATAAATATCTTTCCAAAAGTTTGATCACTTTGTATATGAGAGAGGCTACACGTTTAAAATAAATTTGGTAGATAACAATTTTTCAAATTTTTTTAATTTTATATATCTCTTCATGATATACTTATTTGATGGCATTTTTAATGCACTTTCCTACGTCCTAGAGAGTTAAAATTTGGTACACAGCTTGAATTTGTTGAACATTTTTTTACAAAAATTTGGTGGATCTTTAATAAATATAGATCATACATTTTTTTCGAAATGGCCTGCAAATAATCCCCGTTCACTTCTATAAATCATTGTTGTAATATTGTTAAAAATTCTGATGTGGGCAGCACATGTCTTTCCCTGCAGACTCATATTCACGTTCTCTTTATTTCTTCAATAATAATTTGAGTTTATCTGCACAAAATAACAGCCATAAGTATTTTAAATGACATTGAATTTGCACGTTAAACTTAAATTTGGTTCTCATTTGATAGCTGGACTTATTGTCAAAGGTGGCGTAGCGAAAACGCGAAAAAACTAGAATATCTCAAGAACGGCTAGTCCTAGAGTAATGGGGTTAGTCTTATTCTTTTTGTTGTAAAAAATCACGTATAAAAAAGGAATTTAATTGATATAATTGAGCACACGTAGTCTTATTTTTATATTTAACGATTTTTGAGGGCCATTTCGCAAAAATAGACCGTTCCTTTTTCCCGAATCGTACACGAATAACCTACAAATAATTTATATACCAAATTTTGTTAAATTTGGTATATAAATCACTTGTAGGTTATTGAAATATTATACACCAAATTTTGTTAAAATTGTTCCATTAGTTTTTAACTAGAGTGGATAAAGGCAATTTCTGCCGGCCATTTCGCAAAGAAGGCAGAGTCTTTTATTACGAATCGTACTATAATCTAATAAACATCAGGATTTCCCAGAATAGCTACCAAACTTTAGGAAATTCGGTCCATTAGTTTTTCAATTAGAGTGGATGTAATATCCTCACAGACACACAGAAATATACACAGATACACCCTTACACACACAGACGTCTTCCTAAAAATAATTTTTTCGTGTTCTGGAAGTGCCAAAACGTGTAGATTCTTCGAAAATGCGAGTTCCGATCTTCGGCACGATTCCAATACTTTGAATACACACACACACATATATTATCTGTGTATCTGTGTATTATCTGTGTATCTAAATTCCGTGCCTATGCAATTGCAATAGTTGTGATTTTAAATGATCCCTAAACTTTTATTATTTCTTCAACGAAGCCTAATTTTAACTTATGCAGAATGCAAATATCTCAAGCGATTGTAGGGTGAGTTACATAAGAATTGCTGAATTTCTTTCACACAAAATTATTTAGCTCTGGAGTCTGGAATGCAAGTTATATGAATGAAATATTCCTTGATTTTGCATAGAGAATCAGATGATTTATATTTCGATATAGTTTTAATATTTAAGTATAATAAATTACTGTAGTACTGTGATAATGTAAAAGATATCACCACTGAATGTATCGCATTTTAGAAATTTTTAAATGAATTTGCATTTCAGTTGGAAAGTGTTTCATAATCAATGCTTATGCATGATTGATCTTTCTTGTTTTTTATCATGATTCTCATCTTCCTTAACATTTGATCGTCTGAAAGGGATCCATCTCGGTGTGTTATCTTATCCATTATTGTTTATGTGTATTTAATTAGCTTAGAGGGTCATTCAGTATGTTTAAAAGTTTTCCTTTTATTTAAATAAATTGTTTTTATTATTGGAACTTCTATCTTGTCTTTAAATGCAGTCTCTTGATTGTTATTGAACTCGCAGATCGTGACCATCGTGGGAGTCTACTTGGTTTCTACGCTGTTTTATGCTGCATCCCAATTCTGTCACTCCATCTCTAACGCTGGGGACAGAGACCGACGGATGGTGAAAAACATCGTCTTTTGATCGTAAAGACTGATATCGATATTATTATGTTTGTGTTATATGCCGCTTTTAACGAAATTATTTTAGAGTGCAATTTTGCGAATTTTTAGTAAAACTATACCATCGGAGCGTATTCCAATTTTTCAGGAAAGCTCGCTAGAGGCGGATTCTGTGACTTGGTGTAATGCTGAGACAATATATACTGACAGGATATGTGACAATGGTAAATATATGTTACCAAGAAATGTCAAGGTTGATGAAAATATATATCGTAACGGGAGCAAAGGTTAGAGGGCCTGCCCCAGACGGATTGATGCAACTAAATTGTTGGGGTAAACCCTGGACCAGCCTATTAGAAATTTGTCTGACTTCTGAACAGTAAATATGTGTATACAGAGGAGATGCTTAACGAATGGAGAAAAGTGACCGGGCTTTAAAGTTTTAGCTTAGACCACATTTCCTCCCAAAAGTAACATTCACGAAAAAGTTTGAATGAAAGACTGTACACTGAATGAAAGTTTGAAGCAACTCAACTTTGGGTATACAGTATCAAAAGTTAATTGCTAGAGAGCCTAAGTCCATTGAATCAATATCAGCTGTTTTATAATTTTTTACGGTTTTTTAAATTATTGTAATTATACATTAATCTGGAACGTAATAATTAATTAACAATAAATAATTTACCGGTTGTATGCTTCATGTAGGCTTAGTGCTTTTCAACATTCTCTTGCAGATTTTGTGAAAGCAAGCAAAAGTAGATGCCAATGTAAGTCTATTACTGATGCATTGTAGTCCTGTATACGATTCCGGCCACACAATATTTGACCTTTGAAGCTTTGTGCAATCCGAATTGGAATTCAATAAAATATGAAGCCGATTACGTGGAACCTACT
Organism: Amaurobius ferox; assembly: GCA_951213105.1. Taxonomy (NCBI): domain Eukaryota; kingdom Metazoa; phylum Arthropoda; class Arachnida; order Araneae; family Amaurobiidae; genus Amaurobius; species Amaurobius ferox. Next base: position 100,420,649 of record OX578146.1, read on the forward strand.
GAATTTGTCAGTTCCCATAAGGGTTTACAGAGAATGTGACTTATAGTAATTTTGTTCCTGTCATTTGCACATCTGTTCCCGATATCAGCTTTTCCATTTTGTTAAGCACAAAATAAGCGTGAAACCGGTCCACCGATTTTGTTATATGCAGTGGGAGTGTATTCAAAAAACAGAATTTATTGCAACACTCTTTCGGAATGAGAAGTTGCTTTCTGTTTGTTAGGATCCTTTATCACAAAATGAAATCTTCCCCTTTTCTGTCACTCTTCACATAAAGTTTTCCCCCGATGCAATTTCTCCTCTCCCTGCATTTGCTTTATACTCATGGAGGGATCTCTTCAGAGAGCTAAATAATTCTAATATACTACTTTCTTACTCTGTAGGCTTAACCCGTAGGCTTTCTGTAACTGTAGGCTTTCATTTAACATTTCTCAACCTGTAGTCCCCTGCCACCGATATACGCTATAGTCCAACACGTGACTTTTCCAACACACTGCATTGAATTTACTTGTGATAAATTTAGAAAAAAATGTTTGGAGTGCCACTCTCCACTCGACTTTCACATTCATTCATATTATATAGGGTGTCAAGAAATGTCATGGACCAGGATAAAATTAGTGTTACCGTGGATTTTTTTATGCATGTATAAATAATTTCTGTCTTCCGCAAAAATGAAAAATAACTCTACAAAAGTGTAAATTTAACCCCCCCCCCCCCCAAATCGAAATTTAAGACAATACGATGGAATAAAATTAACTTTATACACAAAATACAAAATTTTCAGCTTCAACAATGATACATGTTTGAACACCTGCTCAAGTCTTCGGACGAGCCGGTCGTTCTGGGTTTTCGACATGTTTGAACACGTATAATAAGATGTCACCGCGTGCTTTCTGTCTCTACGTTTACACTGTTGCATACAGATTAACAAAATTGCCTCTTTTAAAAATCGTTATTTAGAGAGTTCTTCCCTCTTCTGCAGGAGGGGGGGGGGATATTTAGTACACATTTTATAAAACTTTATAACTTCGTAATTGACATTTCATTTTATCTCTAATAGAAAGCGAGATAGCCACTGGTATCCCGTTAAAAGAGGTTGCCAGTACCGGAACTGGTTATTTGCATGCCCTTATAATCTCTGCTCTGATCAAAATAGTCAATTGCATGGGTGTCAGAGATAACTAAACTGGTCATTTGCATGCCTAAAGTCGGTCTCTTTGTACAATCTGCGGATCTCCTTGCGTGGGGGCGAAATATGTTGTTTCATTTGGAAAATAGGCAAGCCCGTGTCATGCAGTATTTTCATCATTTCGTGTTTACACTATTTTGTGTATTGTATTTGCATAAATTCCATGGCACAAAATGATGCATAAAATGACCGGATATTTCCATAGAAATATCCGGTCATATCAAATATCCGGTTGCGGGGGGATATTTCTATGGAAATATCCCCCCCCCCCCGCTTAAGAAAATTATATGAATAATTTTGAATTTAATTTCAGCACACTTTCAAATTGATAGTACTTGTCTAAAACCGATTGCCAAAATTCGAATAGCGACTACAGTGCACCTCTTAAATAAGTAAGGAAAGACACACTTCTAAGAATGAGTCAAAAACATTGGATAAGCCAATCGTTTTGCTAGTTTTATAGGGTACAAGTTTCTCTGTAAATACTAGTGATAATACTTATGTAGTTATATTCGCGAATTACCGTGTTTACTCTTCTTTGTCTCCTTCTTTAGGTCAAAAATATTAATAACAAAAAACTAAATTGGATTAAGAATAAAAAAATAATTCCTCGCCGAGCAATCCTAGAATCTGTTCAGCAGTATCCCTGTACAAAATTTCTCAACTGTTCGGATTTTACGCTACGTTGTGCACAAAAATTATTCTCGTTTATTCTTACTTGTTTATGTTTTTTAAAACCCCACAGAAGCCTGTCGATGATCTGGAATTCTGAACATTTGTGCACTCATAGCATCGACCATGGGACTGAATCAAACGAAGCCGGATTTTCGATTCCTCGAGGAGCGAAGAACACTGGAAATTTTCGAAACATTTTTCTATATCCTCCAGAAGGTATCTAGTGATCTCGAAGATTGATTCATTGCGTATTTATAATATTGACCATCGGATAGATGTTTACGGATTCGTTTACGGATTTTTGATTTTGCCCAGAGAGCGGACAAAATGGAGGATGATGTCTAAAAGTTTTTACAGACCAACATAACACCCTCGATGATTTTAAAGGCAGAAATTTTACACACTGATTGTATCCCCCGGCCATCCATTTTGCTGCTCCAAGTCCTCGGACGAGCCGGTTGGTCTGGGCTTTCGACACTGATTGTATCCACTCAGTAGGCCCAGTTTCGATTCCAGCCACTGCCAAAAACTGCCGCCGTGTTCACGCGGAGTACGATCACGTTAAACATGTGGGTCCGTAAGTCCTTCCGAGAGGTTGGTGGTAGGGGAAGGAGGGTACGGTCCCTGTGGATGCCTCCCTCACTGGGTTCCGGTCCAAATTGGGTGGCACTTCCCGGCCGTACAAACAGTTACCTTACACCTTTCTGGTAGGTCGGACGGTCTGGGTCTCAACAACAACAACAACACTGATTGTATCACACTGATCGGACAGAACCTAACTGAGCCAATTTTTGAATAAGAGGAATATTTTCGACTCTAAAGGCTATGCATTGTTCAGCAATATAAAAGTTACAAATTTGCTATATATATATATATATATATATATATATATATATATATAATAGTAGTTTGAAAATCCAATGAACGAAAAGTAAGAAACTGCAACACGATAAACCTAACTTTCTAAAACACCCACAGAATAAAATATAAAACAGCAAATCATTAATCACATGGAAAAAAAATACAAAACATGAGTTATCAAGTTACAGAAAATCAACAAAATTCAAAGGTATGGAAACGAATAAAGAGAAACTTTAAAAATCAAGCTATATCGCTATACACGTGGAAAAAGGACTAAGCCTAAAAAAATGGAGATGTTCACTTCGTAAAATTCGTTCTCGAGTCCAAATATTTTGACGAAGCAGACACAAAATATGTATGTTTCTGAAGAAATAGATAGATTAAATCTATAAACTATTTCTACTTGGACGACATACATAAAGAAGGAATAAAATAGAAAAAATGAATACCTGGAAAATGCACAGCATATGTACAAACGAGTCGAAACTGGGAACTCTGATTGAAGAGACCAGTGTTGCCATTCGCAAAGAAAAAATAAAAAACGATCTACTGTTGCCATTCATAAGAATTGAAAAACAGCAAAGCGAAATGATAAGAAAAAGTAATAAAATACAAAAATAGCTACTAAAAGGAGGGGCTAATAATAGTAATGCTGACGTGGAAGAGGATGTAAAAATAAAAGTATTAAAAATACAAGAGAATGGAGATGTCTGGCTAATACAATAACATAGGCAGTAAAAACAAGAAAGATCAATCATGCTTAAAGCATTGATTATGAAACACTTTCCAACTTTAATGCAATTTTATTTAAAAAAGTCGAAAATGCAATACAGTCCTCGGTAATATTTTAAAACTTATCACGATACTACATTGATTTATTATATTTGAAAACTCAGACCTTCATTGAAAAAAATGAACTTCATTCAAAAGACGGCATTGAAATATAAATTGCGTGGTTAAAATATCTCTAAAATGCAATACATTCCACGGTAATATTTTTAAATCTATCATAATACTACGATAATTTATTATATTTGAAAACTTCATCGAAAACAACTGAAATTAATTCAAATGACGTCATAGAAAAAATAACACGCCTGGATCTCTCTATAAAAGCAGGATTTCATTCATAACTTTCTCCATTTCATTCATCACAATACTATAATAATTTATTTTATTTAAAAATTAAGACCATGGAGCTACAATTCATAAACTTTATGCTTAAAACTTCATCGAAAAATATCGTCCTTCTGTTTATAAAATCAATTAATATTTCATTCATATCAGCCATGCAGACTCCATGGACTGAATTATTTTGTGTTAAAGAAATACAGTAATTCTAATACAACTCATTCTACATATTTTGCTGTTTACATTTTACATAGGTGAAAAATAGGCTTAATTGTAGAAATAATCAAATTTGAATGAGAATTTAAACTCAAATATATTGTTATTGTGTTGTTTTAGTATGTAGATGCACAGAATTTAAGCAGAAATAAAGTAGTTTTAGGATGGATACAACACTCAATATGAATTAAAAAGAACTTTAAAAAATCACGAATTTGAAACAAGATGGATGCCATATCTCATTTTGAAGTGGGTCATGTGATCGTTTCATATCATGGTCACGTGATCGTTTCATATAAGATGTGTAATTATTATTTTAATTTTTATTTAAAAAACTACTGAATATATTTAGCTGATTTTTTTTTATATATTTTATGGAACAATTTGACTATTACCTAAAATTTTCGAAGCAATTTGTGAATTTTAAATCTGCTTAAAAAATGTTAGAAAAATTAGGTCCCATAGGGCTCAATGTATTTCATTTTTTCAACCCGGGTTCAATCCAAAACTAATTGTGTGATATTAGTCATTTATATTCCCATAGGTCCTACAGACCGTCTGAACAACATACTAAAATTTCATTTTGATTAAGTCATTTTTACGACAGTTATCGTGCTAACGGACAGACAGACAGACAGACAGACAGACAGACAGACAGACAGACAGACAGAATGAACAAAGTCATAAACACTTTTCAACTTTGTTGTAAAGTGTTAAAAACGATAAAAATTAGGAGAATACGTGCAACAAGATTACTCTAATAACATTGGACGAAAGTAAAAGCAAAAACAGAAAAATCAAATATAGAAATAAGTAATTCTATTACTAATATATATATATATATATATATATATATATGTACTTCCAGGAACGATAGAAAAAAACCCCAAGTAAAATTTCGATTAATGTACGACGCTGGGGATCAATTGGTGTTCAGGGTACGATGCATTGAACAGCACAGTTCCACATGCGAGTTAATTGTCAAGAGTTATCCTTCCGAACAAACATGGCTCGGCAGATAAGATAAGTTATTAAGAGATTAAAGTTACATATTGAATCTATTGTCTAAATTCTGTGTTATGTCTCTTTCATTTTTACATTTTAATTGTATTCTGTAAAGAAAGTGTTGCTGTCTAGAAAATTTGCTTAGAGTTCGAATATTTGTGTGATATAAGTTATTACGATATAAGTCAATATATGAGACATAGATATGAATTTAAGCATAGCGTTAATTATAGCATTAAGCATAGAATTAATTAGAGCATTAAGCATATTATTAATTATAGCATTAAGCATAGCATTAATTATAGGATTAAGTATATCGACATAGATATTAATTTAAACACATTTTTATTTACCCTAAAGGCTAAAATAAGAATTTTTATAGGTGACATTGTGTTAATAACCACCTTTGTTACTGCATGCTATACTATTTAGTGCTTTTACGAGGAAATTTTAATGGATTGGCCAGTATACCGGGAGGTCAGAATTAAAACACCCATACTCTTAGCTCTCTATAGATCGAACTACTGAGTGTAAAGGCTCCAAAATTGTTGAACATACTATTCAAGACATGGGGAAAGGGATTACACGAAAAAAAAAAATTAGCTCCAGAAACACGGATAGGCGGCGCTGTACAACAGAAAATATGCTGAAAAGACACAAAATACACATTTGTAACACATTTTATTCGAACGTACCAAACATTCATATCACAAGGACCTTATCGATGCAGGGAATACTGCTCTATATGGTTCCCTTCTTCAAGATGTAAAATCTGCAGTCTGTAGACAGCTTGTTCAACTGCGGATCGTAATTGGTAGATTGAGATGCTTCTCACATGCAAAGTGATACTGTCTTTCAAATCTGCCAAAGTTAGCAGACGTCCTCGATAAACAAGACGTTTTAAGTATCCCCACAGTCGAATGTGTTTTTTTTTTTTTGTGATTATTTTGTGTCTTTTCAGCATATTTTTTGTTGTAAAGCGTCACCTATCGGTGTTTCTGGAACTAATTTTTTTTCGCGTAATCCCTTTCCCCATGTCTTGAATTGTAGGTTCAACAATTTTGGAGCCTTTACACTGAGTGGTTCGAAGTATAGAGAGCTCAGAGTAGGGGTGTTTTAATTCTGACCACGTGGTATAAATAAAATTTGGTACGATTATTACAATCAGTGCTTACCAAAAAATTATGATACACAGTAATGTTAAAAAATTATAATTTTATACATAAATTATCATTAGAAAACGAAAAGCACGTATTTGATAACTTTGTCATGATTAGTTTTACATGTCATCGGAAAAAGCGTAAAATTTTAATGTATAATTTAACACCAAAAATATTGCTCCGTGCATCTTGTACATAATTATTTCACTGTACAAGAAGTAAAATAATTATATTATGTATAAAAAGTTATTGCCCACAGTTTTTACTTTCCTTATATACATAATGTATAAGGAAAGTACTGTGACGGGGTCGAAAATTCGAATTCGAGTTTTCGACGGGAGAGCACGTTTCAAGCATCCCTGGTCACGAATCAAACATTTTTGAAGTGATGTGTGTGTGTGTGTGTGTGTGTGAAAGTATGTGTGTGTGTGTGTCAGTGAATCTGTGGAGACGATAACTGACGAATGAATGGACCGATTCGAACGAAATTTGGTACAAAAATCACAATCCGTAAACACTGGAAGCCTATTGTTATTATACGAAATCGAATGTTCAGAACCCCCCCTAAATTTTCGAGGCAAATTTTGAAAAAATCGTCAAAAAATCAAAACCACTAATAAAGATGCGCAAATAGATATTTCTTATGAAATTTTATATTAGAAAACGATTGACATATATTTTAAAACGCTAAAATGAACCGTTCTCGAGATATTGCACATTTTTCAAAAAGTTAACAAAAAGTCATATAAAATAAAAAAAAAATATTTCCTCTTGAGAAACATGTTCACTTTTCATATGTAATACCATGCTATAAATTTGGTGACATCATTTTCGTGGAACTATTTCGTTCCATTCATGAAAAAAGATACTTTGAATAATACTTTTGTATTTGAATGCTAATAGTCATTTATCTGCTATAAGAATAACTTATTTCTCCATCCATAATACTTGGCGATATTTTGGCGACGAATTTGGCGGAATGTCGCCAATTTGTCGATATTTTTAATTGTTGCCAAATTAACAAAAATCTCGCCAAATGGATAAAAATGACGCTAAATCAATGAAAATGACGACTAATTGAAGGAAATTCAATATCTTGGAAAGAATATAAGTATCTACTATGGGAATAACATTTTTTTAATTGTAAAAGTAGTAAATTCATTGCATTATATAAGGAAAGTCATGTGTTGCCCACATCAGATTTTTTTAATTGGACCGTTATTGTTTTATTAAGACACATTTTCTTCATAATTCTTCCAGTACAAAGACGACAGTATTACTGGTTAAACTCTTCTTTCTCTTCGTAAATAAAAGAATATTTAAATATGAAAGTAACAATTTTGCCAAAGTTCAACCATTATTAGAAGTAGAAAAAGTTAATTCATATATCATCCAAGTTTTATGCTTTTTTTTGATATCGTTAAATTACTTGATATCTTCCAGAAAAATATTCATTCTGAAAATTGAGAGGAATTTCATTTGGGAAAAGGTGGGTTGAGGTATAGCAGGAATTTAAGCTAATCCACAGTAATTGAAGTCTTTATCTTTCAAAATGTACTTTTTATTACAATTCAAATAAAAGTTTTAAGTTGTACACAAAGCGTACCCGGTTTTGTTTCATTTGAGAAATGGAAAAATTACGTTTTACATTTGACTATCTTTGCTTTAAGAACATGTTTAAGTTAATGGAAAAAAATATGCATAAATTAAAATAACAATACCCAACACACTGCTGTTTCGAGAATACATCGAATCCATTTTTTTACTTTCCTTATATACATAATGTATAAGGAAAGTATTATGATGGGGTCGAACATTCGAATTCGAGTTTTCGACGGGAGAGCACGTTTCAAGCATCCCTGATCACGAATCAAACATTTTTGAAGTGATGTCTGTGTGTGTGTGTGTGTCAGTGAGTTTGTGGAGACGATAACTGACGAACGAATGGACCGATTCGAACAAAATTTGGTACAAAAATCCCAATCCGTAAACACTGGAAGCCTATTGTTTTTATACGCAATCAAATGTTCAAAACCCCTAAATTTTCGAATGCAATTTTGAAAAAATCGTCAAAAAATCAAAACCACTAATAAAGTTACGCAAATAGACATTTCTTATGTAATTTTTCATTAGAAAACGATTGACATAAATTTTAGAACGCTAACATGAACCGTTCTCGAGATATTGTACATTTTTCAAAAAAATTATCAAAAAGTCATATAAAATAAAAAAAAATTCCTATTGAAAAACATGTTCACTTTTCATATGTAATACTATGCGATAAATTGGGTGACATCATTCTCGTGGATCTATCTCGTTCCATTCATGAAAAAAGATACTTTAAGTAATACTTTTGTATTTGAACGCCAATCGTCATTTATCTGCTGTAAGAATAACTTATTTCTTCGTCCATAACACTTGGCGAGATTTTGGCTACAAATTTGGCGGAATGTCGCCAAATTGGCGACTTTTTGAAATGTTGCTAAATTAACGAAAATCTCGCCAAATGGATAAAAATGACGGTAAATCAATGAAAATGACGACTAATTGTCGAAAATTCAAGATCTTGGAAAGAATATTATTATCTACTATAAGAAAAATTATCTACTATAAGTAGTAAATTCATTGCATTATATAAGGAAAGTCATGTGTCGCCCACATCAGATTTTTTTTTACTGTAAAAGTAGTAAATTCATTACAATATATAAGGAAAGTCGTGTGTTGCCCACATCAGATTTTTAGTTCTAAAAAGATCAATAAGCAAAAAGTAGGAAAAAAAATGAAAGTGGTTTCAATGCATTTGGCTAATTTCGACTAAAACAGCATGTCCAAAATTTTCCAAATATTGACTGCTCCTTTTTACCAATTTTTTTTTGAGACATCTATTTCTCAGGATCTATTATAGATGGAGTTAGGATGTTGACCGCTATGGAATCAACACAAAATTTCGAAGGAGGTTTGGGGATTCATTAAAAAATTTTATTTGCTGTTCTTTTTCCATTTCCGGTTCTGTTTTCATTTCCAGTTAAAAAAATTTCATTTCCCTTAAACCATCTATTTTTTAAGATGATCTGTGTATAGAGAGTGAATGACTCACAAATAATTTTTACTTTCGGTACGTTTTCGATTTCCGCTTTTACCAACGATTTCTACTTCATTGCTAAAGAGATAGAGATGTCACTTTGGACGCCTCATGTTCAGATGGATGTTCAGATGGATGGATGGATTCATGGATGTTCAGATGTCTTATAGTCACGTTCTAGAGGTGTCGATTTGGTTATAAAATATTACATTTTCCGTGCAGGATTGACTATAGAAAAAGACCTTAGATGACAATTGATGTGGATGTAGTTTCACATTTCAGAGTAGATAGAAGGCTTCACTAAGGATCTCCAATACCGGTTTAAAATTTTGTTTGAAGAGTCCATTTCTCAGAACTGGGTATAGATAGAGCTTAGATGATGATTAATATAGATTCATCCTCAAATAGAGGGTGGGTTACTAAGGAATTTAAGAAATTTGACTTCTGGTTTTTCCCAATTCTAGTTCTAAAATTTTTACTGTCCTTGAAACATCTATTTCTCAGAATCGGCAAAAGATAGAGTTTAGATGATGATTAATATAGATTCATCCTCAAATGGAGCGTGGGTTACTAAGGAATTTAAGAAATTTGACTTCCGGTTTTTCCCAATTCTAGTTCTAAAATTTTTATTGTCCTTGAAACATCTATTTCTCAGAATCGGCAAAAGATAGAGTTTAGATGATGATTAATATAGATTCATCCTCAAATGGAGCGTGGGTTACTAAGGAATTTAAGAAATTTGACTTCCGGTTTTTCCCAATTCTAGTTCTAAAATTTTTATTGTCCTTGAAACATCTATTTCTCAGAATCGGCAAAAGATAGAGTTTAGATGATGATTAATATAGATTCATCCTCAAATGGAGCGTGGGTTACTAAAGAATTTAAGAAATTTGACTTCCGGTTTTTCCCAATTCTAGTTCTAAAATTTTTATTGTCCTTGAAACATCTATTTCTCAGAATCGGCAAAAGATAGAGCTTGGATGATGACTGAAATGGATTTAGGAATGAAATAGATGATGACTGAAAGGCTAGATTCTGAGACCTTAGGAGGAATCACTAAGAACATCAACTTTCGATTAAAAAATTTCCCTTAAAACATCTGATATTAATAATCAAAGTGGCATCACGTCGGTTTCAACTAAATAAATTAAGGATACAACATCGTTACACAGAAGGTCATTGTGAAATGTATGCTTGACTGTTTTTGCGAATTTTTACTTTTCTGGTAATGTTCTTAACATATGTTTTTTAAAGAATTTTGAACCTATTTCTTAGGTTTATTTGTATTAATTATTAGCCTATTCAATTTACTAAGTTCGGATTGTATTTTATATTTATTTATACAAATTTGCTACGTATATGGTCTATATATGAATGATCCATGTTTGCTTTTCATGTAACCACTGATGAAGGGTGTACTAACGACCGAAAGCGCTCTGACCTTGTTTTTTAAACTTTGTACGTCTTTGGGATGTTTACTTTCCTTATATACATAATGTATAAGGAAAGTATTGTGACGGGGTCGTATTGTGTGTGTGTGTGTCAGTGAGACTGTGGAGACGATATCTCACGAACAAATAGAGCAATTCGAATGAAATTTGGTACACAAATCATAATCCGTGAATACTGGAAGCCTAATGTTTTTAAACGTAATCGAATGTTCAGAAACCTCCTAAATTTTAGAGTGAAATTTTGAAAAAATCATCAAAAAATTAAAACCTTTAATAAAGTTACGCAAATAGACATTTCTTATGTAATTTTCCTTAGAAAACGATTGCCATAAACTTTAGAACGCTAGCATGAACGCTAGCATGAACGCTAGCTTGCGATACTGTACATTTTTTAAATAAATTTTCAAAAAATCCCATAAATTAAAAAAAATATATTAATTGTTGAGAAACATGTTCACTTTTCATATGTAATATCATGCGATAAATTTGGTGACATCATTCTCGTGGATCTAGCTCGTTCCATTCATGAAAAAAAATACTTTGAGTAATACTTTTGTATTTGAACGCCAATAGTTATTTATCTGCTATAAGAATAACTTATTTCTTTGTCCATAACACTTGGCGAGATTTTGGCGCCGAATTTGGCGGAATGTCGCCAACTTGGTGACTTTTTTAAATGTGTTGTCAAATTAACGAAAATCTCGCCAAATGGATAAAAATGACACTAAATCAATGCAAAGGACGACTCATTGACGAATATTCAATATCTTGGAAAGAATATAAATATCTACTATAAGAAAAACGTATTTTTTTGTTGTAAAAGTAGTAAATTCATTGCATTATATAAGGAAAGTCATGTGTTGCCCACATCAGATTCTTTTATTAAATGACCTTCTGTTCAACGATGCTGTGTCCTTAATTTACATCTGATATTTTTCCAATTTGGCTGTGCATAGATCTTAGATGATGACTAATATAGTACATTTAGAATCAATTTCTAATGGGAATAGAGGTTTTGTTGAGTATTTCTACTCTCGGTTCTGGGTACGTTACTTCCTGCTTAATTTCTTAGGAGTCTAGGAAATAAGTGTGCAAAAAACAGTATAAAAATTTTTAATAGTTCTGCAGAAAATGAAATGCACACAGCACTTGTAACTCAATATGTATTTTCTTGTTAGATATAACTTTGTTGTGGTACTTATATTCATGTGCTATGTATGAATCATATAAACATATGAATTATCATATGTTTCTATGATTTATCAAATTTCATTCTATTTCAAAATTATTGCGCTTCAATAATTAATGAAAGATACTTTAATGAATGTTGATAGATATATTAATATTTTTTTTACCACTTATATTAGCAATTTTTTTTTCAAACTTTCATTGAATATGAAAACGGTACAAAGTTAGTCATCTTGGTGTTGGTTCCTTTCTGAACTTAAGAACGACGAAAAAACTTAATACTAAAGAAAATATTCTACGCCAGATTGTCCATTGTTTGTGAAATGAAATTTAATTCTTTTTATTAGGTTCCTTTTACTACATGTAATTACTTGATATCTTTCGGTAAAATTTCCACTTTAATGAGAAAAGTTATAGTTTAGAAAATATTTGCCGAGATTATAGCAAGCATGTAAACTAATCTTATGTTAATTGAGGTTCTGAACTTTTGAAATGAAAGATTTATTTAAATGAAAGGATTAGTTGTCATAGGGCATAAAGAAATTTTTCCGTGCAGTTCTTTGTTATTTGTGTATTTTTTAATTTTGTTATTAAAAGCTGGCACTGCAAAAAAATCCTCTAAGATATATTTATTCCAAAAGAAAATTTACATTTTAATCGCGTTTTCTGTTTCTAAAATCAATTTTTTAAATAAATAAAGTTATTGATAAGAGAAACTAAATAAAATATGTTTTATTCGCAGTCGCAAAACACAGAAATTCTACCCATCAAAGATTTTGTGTGAGTCGCAAGGTTCACCTGTGCTCAAAAGTTTAGTGCTCTAGCCTCTAAACCCATAACCAGGTTAGAAAAGCTGAATATATGATGAGCCATAAGTATGTATTTGAGATTGGATAACATTATAATTTTCTTGGAAACTTTTACAGTCATTTGATGTTTATTTAGGAAATATTACGCCCCCGTAACGGGCGAAGGAGCATCGAAGGACAGCTTACACCGGATCTTGAGTTATTCCCCAAAAATGAGTACCGGCCTAGGACAGGCTAGCTCGATAAGGTTTTAAATCTCAAGAATTAAAAAATTGTCACGTTAAAATATATCTAACTTCCTTCTCAGCTAAATTCATGTCCATCTTAAACACAACATACTTTTGTTTCAACTTTTCGTTCATTAATAAGTGTAAAATTTGATATAATCATACATAAAAGAGTTTATAGCTCAATGATCACAAGACTTTTAGTTTCAATCGTTGTTGTGCAAGATAGCCGTGATACTATTTCTCTTGTTCGTGAAGACATTAGTCCCCTGGGGAGCAAGCCCCCCCCCCTGAAGTGCATTATCAGGTATTGTATGAATCGAAACATATTTTCAAGCTGTTTAAAGTGAAGGGCAGCACGATATAATTGTAATCATTTAGACCCATTGTACCGATTTTTAAAAAATTGTAAAACTTTAGGAAAAAATGTATTCTGGTATGAGAAAGTTGAGTTGAGCCACACTTTAGTTAATTTTAATATGGTACTAGCCGAATATCCGTTGAAAATCAACGATCTCCCAATAAGCAACCCCTGAATAATGTAAATTTTTGAATGCTACTCGTTTCATATTTATTCGGCAAATCGAAAATTTTGGTGTGCAGAACCCCCTAAAGAGGAAAATATTGGCAAAGTGAAAATTGCCCACATCTGCTTTTCGAACTATCTGCTCGTACACCAAATTAAAGTCTCTTATCATATCCTGATGTATGCTATTTTATCATTTCACCTTTCGAACGTTTTTCTGTCGAGCATCCTCTTAAATGAACTCTTTCGAAAATCTCTATTCCTCTTCAGTTTTTTATCAGATGATTGGCCTATATACCAAATATCAGGCCTCTATCATATTTTAAAAAGGGTGTTTCTCATTTATTCTGAAAATCGAACATTTGAGTTTGCGGTACCCCCTAAAGTAGAAAATATGGTAAAACTTAAATTGCACATACTCTTCCTTTCTAACTATCTATCCGTACATTTTAAGCTAACTATCTATCCGTACATCCCACAAATTTGAAGCCTCTATCCCATCACGAAGCGTTGCTTTTCGTCATTTCACCTTTCGAAAGTTTTAAACGAACACTTTTGAAAAATTCTTTTGTCTTGGGTGTTTTCATCAAATTATTAGCCCATATACTAAATTTCAAGGCTTCATCAAATTTTAAAGCATGCGTTTCTCATTTGTTCGGCAAATCGAACATTTTGGTATGGGACACCCCCCCCCTCCCCTAAATTAGCAAATATTGAAAATATGAAATTGCACACTTTCTTCCTCTCGAACGGTTTACCCATACACCAAATTTGAAGTCTCTGAATCAGCTCAAAATATGCTTCCCTTCCATTTGACTATTCGAACGTTTTGGTGGGGAGCACCCCCCCCCCTCCCGTACAGAACATTTTTGAAAAATTCGATTTTTCAAGGGGTTTTATGGAACGATCGACCCATGTACCATATTGCAAGTCTCTATCTACTTGGGAAGTGCGTAAAAAAGGCGTGACAGACAGACAGATTGATAAACAGACGGACACTTGACAATTAGTATATATAGTTTATATTATCATGGGTATTGTTCTAGAAAATGGCAAAGTTTTGATGAAGATTTCTTGAGATAGCAATTAATTTTTACTTTCCTTATATACATAATGTAAAAGGAAAGTATTGTGACGGAGTCGAAAAATTCGAATTCGAATTTTCGACGGAAGAGCACGTTTCAAGCATCCCTGATCAAGAATCAAACATTATTGAAGTGGTGTCTGTGTGTGTGTCACTGAGTCTGTAGAGACGATATCTCACGAACGAATGGATCGATTCGAATGAAATTTGGTACAAAAATCACAATCCGTAAATACTGGAAGCCAATTTTTTTTAAAGGTAATCGAATGCTTAGAACCCCCTAAATTTTCGAGTGAAATTTTGAAAAAATCATCAAAAAATCAAAACATTTAATAAAGTTACGCAAATAGACCTTTCTTGTGTAATTTTTCCTTAGACAACGATTGGCACATAAACTTTAGAACGCTAGCATGAACCGTTCTCGAGATATTGTACATTTTTCAAATAAATATATCAAAAAATCTCATAAATTAAAAAAAAATTATTTAAGTGTTGAGACACATATCAAGATTAGCACCACGTCTGCATACAATAGACAAAACCAAGAACACAACGTTTTTATAAAACGAAAGTTTATTTAACATCCTAAAAGACGTAGAAAATATTGTTAAAAATTGCCAGAGCGCTTTCGGACGTATATACGCCCTTCAACAGTGGCTACATGAGTAATAAAAGAATGGAATGTTTATATATATAGAGACCATTTTAAAACAAATTTGCATAAAATATAAAATGGTAAATGAACGTAATAAAAATAATACAAGAAATGTACACTGAAATTACAAAATAAGTTTAAACACTTACGGATTTTAAAATATTACAAGAAAAGAACTAATACAAATTTTAGAAAAACGTCAAGCATGATATTTCTGAGAATGACGTCACAAAAAACTTTTAAGAGGTTTGAATTGCATAGAGTCAAGAATGAGTCGCCAAGCATAACTTAAAATTTGAACAGGATCGAAATTACAAATGGATTCACGGTAAACATAAAGCAATTCAAACCTCTTAAAAGTTATTTGTGACGTCATTCTCAGAAATATCATGCTTGACGTTTTTCTAAAACTTGTATTAGTTCTTTTCTTGAAATATTTTAAAAATCGTAAGCGTTTAAACTTATTTTGTAATTTCAGTGTATATTTCTTGTATTATTTTAGTAAGTTCATTTACCATTTTATATTTTATGCAAATTTGTTTTAAAATGGTCTCTATATATATAAACATTCCATGCTTTTACTACTCATGTAGCCACTGATGAAGGTCGTATATACGTCCGAAAGCGCTCTGGCAGTTTTTAACAATATTTTGGATGTTAAATAAAAGAGCTTTCGTTTTTTAAAAACGTTTTGTTCGTGGTTTTGTCTGTTGAGAAACATGTTCACTTTTCATTTGTAATATCATGCGATAAATTTGGTGACATCATTCTCGTGGATCCAGCTCGTTCCATTCATGAAAAAAGATACTTTGAGTAATACTTTTGTATTTGAACGCCAATAGTCATTTATCTGCTATAAGAATAACTTATTTCTCCGTCCATAACGCTTGGCGAGATTTTGCCGACAAATTTGGCGGAATGTCGCCAACTTGGCGACTTTTTGAAATGTTGCCAAATTAACGAAAATCTCACCAAATGGATAAAAATGACGCTAAATCAATGAAAATGACGACTAATTGTCGAAAATTCAATATCTACTATAAGAAAAATCTATTTTTGTTACTGTAAAAGTAGTAAGTTCATTGCATTATTTAAGAAAAGTCATGTGTTGCCCACATCAGATTTTTCTTTAATATTACCGTTTTTTCGTGTGTGGTTTGCACAGCAGTTAATTTTATCTCTATAAAATTCAGCAGGTTAAAGCAAACAGATTTTTAAAAGCTATCTTATTGCGACTACACCTTTGGAGAAGTTGAATGAATGAATTCAAATTAATCCCTGCTATAAATATCGGGCAACGGCCGTTACCTATTCCAGCATTTAAATATTTTAAAGCTGAGTACAATGAATTCCACATAACCGTGTAAACAAAGTAAAACATTTCTTCTTTCTTACTAGAATTTGCGCTAACTGCATTGTAATAACACTGAAATTCCCAGATACTTCTAAAATCAAGTTAAAAATACAAACTCATAAGCTTATAATCTGTTTAGACGTATTAAAAATTTAGACTATCTTCTGCTTCAGAATTTACTTTTACTAATAAGATTACGGCTACAATGGACTCTCAAGGTTCCCGATAAATCTTAATGAAATCTTCTTATGATTCTGTGTACTAATGAAACAAATTTAATTACGTGGCCGGCATCTTCGAAATATGTTTATTTTAAAGAAGGTCATGTCTTGGAGGGAATTTTTTGTGGAATTAATTCTGGCTGTTTTCCCTGTTTTGAAAGGAGGAGACAATATTTTGAATCATCATGGTTGTTGTACGCTTTGTCTGCTATTGTATGTTATTTCAGCAGTTTCGACACAAAATGAAATTGAACCTTCGTTCAGGCTCAAGTCTGTTTTCATTTTGTTGCAAATTAAACTAGAAGTGCTGAAGAGTCGCTCTGAATAAACTGTTGACGGTGGCATGATTAAAGACTTTCAAGCGAGGGCACGGATTATTATTTTTCCAGCAGTCCGAAATATTTTCAATTGGTGTAACTTTGGTGGGTACTTTAGAATTTCATCTCCTGAAGAATCTTGACTTTTTACTTTAGAATCAGCTGTTAATCATGGCGCGATAACCTTGGTATTTGAATTTCTTCTCGTGACGTTATATTCGAGATCTCGAATTTCGAATACTTTCTAGTATTCGAAGTATTTGAGTATTCGCCCATCTCTAATATTTTTATTTTCTCATATTCTATTGAGAAAGTATTGTTTTTACGAAAATTTTCGATTTCGAGGATTTTGATGTCAATATGTGTTTTAAGACCTCCTGAACACGTTTTGAATATTTTTAGAGCGATGCCCGTCTGTCTGTCTGTGGTCAATTTCTTGTATGCAAGATAGCTGCCACAAATATTAATGAATTTTCACGAAACTAGAAATCTAGAATCTTAAAATCTAGAACTAGATGGAAATTTTTTTAAATTCGTGTAAAAACTCTGAATTTTTTTCAAACTTTTATAGTGTTTTAACATGGCAGCATAGGACAAAATTTCACATAATCATGCATAAAAAGATTTTTTTATGGCTCAATGATTACAAAACTTAATAGTTTCAATCATTGCTGTGGAAGATAGCCGAGATACAATTTTTGTGTTCCTGACGTCAGGAACACAAAACTTTTGGAGGAAAGTTACCTCCCCCCCCTAGGTGCACTCAAATACGATATCAATTGAAATATTTTTTTCACGCCCTTTTCAGTGAAGAGTAACATCCTATAATTGTAATCATTTCGACCAACGATACCAATTTATCAAAAATTTTCTTTTACAATTTGGAAAAAAAAGCTACTTAATAATGGATTCTGGTATCAGAAAGTTGAGTGGAGACACACAGTTAATTTTAACTAGAAATGAGTAGAAGCATTTTGTTAGGAGTTATCACTCTAACAAATATCGTGATTGTAGATATTTTGCTTTTCTGCAACGAGCCTTATATATCTGAAAATAACTAAAGATTTTTTAGTATTTGGGTTTCTTTTTGCAATGAAGCCATTGGTTTTCATCGATATTGGTTTCTTAGAAACATATGTTTGTTAAGCTAGTCTCACAACATTGAAAGTTGTATCCTGTAGAGAAAGTCACGCGTTTAAAGCATTAATCATTTTTTGTCAAGAATATATACAAAAAGTAAAATATTGTGATTTAATTATAGTTTTGATTGTTACGGGGAAAATTTTTAGATGTAAATCCATAAGCACATATAATAACGGTAAAGACTACATTTTCAGTAAAAAGTCTAGTAATTCACCATTTAAGACGTACATAAAGTTACAAAAGAGCCACTTTCGGAGTTACTTTCGGACGTCACAGCGTTCTTCATCTGGGACAATACAAATACAATATGAAAGACATGAACTCTTATACAGCTTGAAACGCGAAACAAAATTTGCAAATGGATGGTCGGTTTATCAATTAAATAATCCGATATCAATTAAAATCGTCAAATTATAAAATACACGGAAGAGCCAAATCATTATGACCACCCCCACTGTGTGCGAATGGACTTGTCTGGATGACGCGGATGGCACGTGAGCATGCGAGAATGGTATTTAACGGCTGCCGGTGATTCTGAGGCATAATTCTATTGCTTCCGTGTGTGTGTGATGGGTAAGGCTGCTGATATAAGTGAGTTCGATCGAGGGCAGATCGTGATGGCCCGACGGCTCGGAACGAGTATTTCCGAAACTGCACTGCTCATCGGGTGTTCGAGAGCTGTCGTAGTTGGGACCTACATAAAGTGGATAAATGACGGCGAAACTAGTAGTAGACCGCAAGGCGTTGAACGTTCACGTGTCATCAACGAAACTGAACATCGGAGGATGTTCTGCTTGGTGAAGCAAATTCGGCAACAGCCAGTGGCTCAATTGACAGCCGATTACAATGTAGGTCTCGGTAGAAGTGATTCGGAGCACACAGTTCAGCGGACTCTGATGGATAAGGGACTCCGCAGGAAACGCCCCTCTCATGTGGCTCTGTTAACCAAGCGTCATCGCCATTTACACCTCCAGGCCCGGGAACATCGTGACCGGACCATGGAACAATGGAACAGAGTTGCCTGGTCGAATGAATCACGATATCTGGTTCATCACGTCGATGGTAGCGTCAGAGTACGCCATCTTCCAGGTGAACAGTTCCTCGACACATGTACCGCGGGTCATAAACAGGCCGGAGGTGACGGTATTATGGTTTGGGGGACGTTTTCATGGCCGTCACTGGGACTATTGGTTGTGGTGGAACACACCATGAAAGCTGTGGACTATCTTAACTTCATTGTTGACCAGTTACACACTTACATGGCACCAGTCTTCCCTAATGGGAATGAAGTCTTCCAGCAGGACAACACTTCCTGTAACAAGGTCGGAATTGTGCTACAGTGGTTCGAGGAGCATGCGGATGAATTTCAGATGATGTCCTGGCCGCTTAACTCGCCGGACCTTTACCCAATAGAACACATTTGGGATGTCATGGAAAGGCAATTCAGAGCTCAAGCACCATCGTCCCGGAATATACGGGAGTTGTGGGACCGCTTCTTGCACAACTGGTACCATCTGTCTCCGGCCACCTACCAAGGACTTGTGGCATCCATGCCATGACGGGTTGCAGCTGTTTTGCGTGCTAAAGGTGGAGCAACACGATATTAGGTAGGTTGTCATAATGTTTCGGCTTTTCAGTGTATTTAGCGATTATACCAATATAAATAAGAGTTCATGTCTTTCATATTTTATTTGCATTGATTGCCGCTGCTGAAGCACGTTGTGACGTCCGAAAGCGCTTTGGCCTTTTTATAATTTTTTGTACGTCCTAAATGGTGGACTATTAAAGACTTTTTACTGATTATGTAGTCTTTACAGTAGTTATAATTAGGTATTTTTACAGTAATTACATTTTAAATATATTTAAATTAATTATTATATTTTAAATATATTTAGATTTTTATTAATTATATTTTAAATATTTTTCCATACTTATTGACATAAGCGAATACCTTCATTGTTTCTTTTTTCTTGCTTACAGCTGCATCATTAACGAGGTAGGTGGGAAAGGAAGTGACCAGGAAGAGGATCTTTACTGTTCATTCCTGGAAGGGAGCTAACTCTAGCAATTGATCAAATGATATCATGAATATGAACAATAAGTCTGGTTTTTATAAAAGAAGCAGCAACATGCTTGTATACGTTTAAAAGTTTTAAATATTGCACAGTGATTAGTTAATGCTACTTCTTATAGTGTTAGAATCGTGTATAAAGTTTTAATGCGTTTTTCCCAAATATTAAAAAAGTACAGTAAAGTTTTACAAAAGAAGCAACATGCATGTGTACGTTTAAATGTAGTTGTCATCAATTTAGTTAATTCTACTATTTATAGCGTTAGACTCGTGTATAAAACTTTAAGTTTTTGACAAAATATTCAAAAAGTAAAAATTACTTTGTACAAAGACTAAAGAGAAATTAAATAGCACTATTAAGCACAAATGAAGTTGTAACTTCATTTGTGATTAATTATGTTACTAAGTTATCCATTGCATGGTTTTGAAGTAACTTTAAATATGAACATGAACAGCTTATAACGTATTTTTAACTAACGACATACAGGAGACAACATGCTGCGATACGCATTGCAGGAGATATGGGATTAAGTAATACATTTGTTTTGAGGAATTCCGTATTTTTCAAATTTAATTTTCTTTTCCTGAAGTTTGTTCATTAGTCGAGAAGAATAGGGGGATGTAAACCGTAAAAAATTTTTGAGATTCCTGTTGCAAATTAAAATTTTATGATTGTAAAGTTTATAAACTTGGTTAAGAATAAGGCATATAACAAATTCGTAACGATATTAATTGATTTTTATAAGATAGAGAAACCCAAGGCAGCAAACAAAGAATGCGTATGCTGTTATTATTTCCAAGGAAACGTTTTTTACCCCGGAAACTAATTAATACTGTTACCAGGGCCCGATTTATGCACTTGTCTATAGGCCTAGGCTTTGGGCACCAAATAAGCCTGGAATTTGTTGAAATTGCTTATACGTGGCTATATAATATTGCAATAGTGATCGCCGGCAAGGGGACCATATAACCAGGTACAATCACCAGTAAGTCAGGCCCTGACTTCTGCTTTGTTATTATATTAAGGGAATTTGAGCAACGTATTTCTATGCATTATTATCTTACTAATCACATAATGAGATATTAATGTAGCATTATAGAAGGTTTTATTTCACAGATATATTTTATTCAGCAGTTGGAGTGATTTAATTTCAATTACAGTTTCATGTTTTCTGTTAGGAAGCACAAAGCTTTCATAACCATGGAACCTCCTATTAAGATATTTCATTGTTTTGCAAAGCAGGCATAGGAGGCGATTTCTCAAACTGCAGTGTCCAGAGGTTGTACAACTCATGCTCTGGCTTCATATCCATAGGTGCCTGGTTTGAAATCGGGTTGGATGTAAAACTCTTGAGTATGTATATATAATAGTAGTTTATTGAAATTCTTAAAATTGTTGGTTTTGTTCAAAAGAAAGACCCCATACGAATAAAGCAGTTACAATTGCGAGTTTTTTAAAGGTCATGCTTTTGTTTAAAGACATTTGTTTGATGCATCAGTGCAGTGACCCGTACAATTAAATGCATGCATTTGATAGACAGATCTACAAATATCTTAACCTATTTAAAAAATAATATATAAGCAACAATTAAAATATAGTTCTTGTAAATCAAAAAAATCTTTCAAAAATTTGATGTGTCTAATAATTGGACCAGTCTTTAGGAACTAGTCCAATCCGACTAGACGGGATTTGAGAAGGAGGATTGCCAAGGCATAACAACAAAGGGCAATCATAGTCTGCTATATGCTATCATGGACAATCAAATATGTTAAATGGAGCTCATTAATCGTTTTCTTGTAAGGTAAATTCATCAAATCGAGTATGTTTTAGATTGAAATTCAAGTTTTTTGGGTAGTTTCTACATCATTTTTATTTACTTTTTAATAGGAATGTATTTATTCCATTAAAATATTTGTACCAAATATTGAACACTTGCATATTTTGTTTTCACTATTAAGATCTATTTTTAGTAAAAATCAAAGGAAAATATTGACTTATAAGGTCGTAGGGTGCTTCATAAAACAAAATAGCCAATTGGGCGGGAAGGGCTAGGTAAAAAGGACGCCTATAAAACACCTCATATGAGTTCAAGTTATTCTAACATTAAGCAGAGGACTTAAAATTTATCAAACTATGAATTAAAAGTATATATTAATTAAATTTCCCCATGACTTGTTCTAAAAGTTAAAAATCTCAAGTCTCCAGCTCATAAAGTAAAACACAAAGAGTATCTCCATGTACAATCGCAAAAGTGGAGGAAGATGAAAAGCATAGAACTAAAAAAAATTCGAAAAACAATACAGTAACAAAGACTAACAAAATACTACAAAAAACAAGACTAACAAAAGAGTAAAAACAGAGGGTCCACAAGGTCCGCTGTACACCATCTTATGGAGAAGATAGGGCAATTCACATTGTTTCACACAATTTGATTGTTTTGCAGATAAATGAAAGGAAATTATCGAAAAGATTGTTTCTATAGCAAAGGTAAAACAGAGTATTGCAGTATAGTTGAAATGTGATGTCCGGCCAGTTGACTAAGATTTTTCAAAAATATATTTGTAATATATTACACTAAGAACTTATGACATCATCGCCATACATTAGAACTAAATTAAATAATTTATTTACAAAATATGCAAGAAATTGAAAACGTGCTTCATACTATTTAAACTGTGATCGTATAGAATAGGTAAGTTAAACAAATTCAGCCAAATTGTGAATTTAACGTTCATTTTAGGACAGCCCGACATTTTGCAGTAATTAAGTTGTTCTATTAATTAGCAAATTATTATTCCGAAATCAGAAATAGTCAAACGTGATCGATGGCATACTGTTTCCTATTTCTAGGAGTAGCTGGATGAGATCATCAAAGACTATGCTACTCGCGTAGGGCAAAAAATATGGGATTAAAAAACTTTCCTCATATAGGGTACAGAAAGAAAAAAAATATATTTCCTCGTTTAGAGGTAAAGTTCATCATTAAAACCTCTCTAGTTGATGTAATCGTATCAAATTCCTCTTCAATCCATATCTTGCACTTTTGCAAACTCTTGTATGGGGGGGGGGGGAGAGGGATTGAATTCCTCTTTTCTGTTAGTGATTGTTCTCTGTGAACTACTTTCGTTGATTGCGTAACGCCTGATGTAAAATTTTGGTGATGCAATTTGTATTTCACTGTGCTTTTCCTATTATAAATTCAGGGGAATTGAACCCATAAAACTGCCCACGTTTAGTCTGGGCCTTTGTTGGATTGGACACATTCTTGTTATGTATTCGGACATAGTGACTTTAATTAACTTTTCGGTTCGATTGCCATAGTAGTTTTATATTATTTTTACTGCTGCGAATTTGTTCTGCTTATTTTTTTTGGTTGTTTGCATTTGAGGGATAATTTTGCTTTATTTACTATGTCCGCTGGATCCTAGACTCCCTCACTGCAAGCCATCGAATGAAGCAATTTGTTTTTCATTTAATGAGAATTTCTTTGCTTTTCAATGCCATTGGAATTCTTCGTGCTACAGGATACTTAGATAAAACTTTTTAAAGTATAGTTTAGAATAGCAAAATCAATCTTAGGCATATGGCAGGTAATATATTTTAAAATGCATGTCGGCTTTCATATGAATCATGTATTAAATATATATATATATAAAACAAGAAAGATCAATCATGCATAAAGCATTGATTATGAAACACTTTCCAACTTCAATGCAATGTTATGTAAACATTTCTAAAAGGCGATAAATTCCCAGGTAATATTTTTAAAATTATCATAATACTACAATAATTTATTATATTTGAAAACTTGATCGGAAGCAAATGAACTTTATTCAAAACACGTCATTGAAATATAACACGTCTGACTCTCTCTGTAAAAGCAGCACTTCATTCATAAATTTTTTTCATTTATTTCATTTATTACAATACTATAATAATTTATTTTATTTAAAAACTTAAGACCGTGGAGGTTCAAGTAATTAAACTCTATGATTAAAACTCCATCGAAAAAATCTTCCTTCTTTGTGTAAAATTAATGAATATTTCATTCATATCAGCTATATTGCAGACTCTATGAGCTAAATAATTTTGAGTTAAAGAAATGCAGCAATTCTTATACAACTTATTCTACATCTTTTGGTATTTACATTCTCCATAAGTGAAAATTAGGCTTCGTTGTAAAAATAATCAAAGTTTGATGATCATTTAAACTCAAATATATTGCAATTGCGTTGTTGCAGTATGTAGATGCACAGAATTTAAGCAAAAATAAAGCGGTTTTAGGACGGATACAACACTAATTATGAATTAAAACGAACGTTAAAAATCACAATTTTGATACAAGATGGATGCCATATTTTATTTTGAAGTGAGTCACGTAATCTCTTCCTATAATTGTCACGTGATCACTTCATATAAAAGGTGTATTTAATATTTTAATTTTTATTTAAAGAACTACTGAATATATTTTGTTGAAATTTTTTTTCTATATTTGGTGGAATAATTTGAATATTTCCTAAAACTGTCGAAGCAATTTTTGAATTTTAAATTCGCTTAAAAAGTGTTTGAAAAATTAGGTCTCATAAGGTTCAATGTATTTCATTTTTTCAACACGGGTTCAATCCAAAACTAATTTTATGATATTATTCATTTATATTCCCATAGGTCCATAGATCGTCTGAACAACATACTAAAATTTCATTTTGATAAAGTTATTTTTACGGCAGTTATCGTGCTAACGGACAGACAGACAGACAGACAGGCGGGCAGGCATACACACAGAATGAACAAAGTAGTAAACACTTTTTAACTTTGTTGTAAAGTGTTAATAAGTAAATATTTATTTGAGTCAGCATTTAAAAAATAAAATAGTAATAAAACTAATTTTAAATTCTCTTTATATAAATTATTTATTTTCAAGACTTTGTGTTAAATAAAGCATTCTGTTCCACATTCAGTGATGCTTATGAAATGATTTGTAAAGGTATCAGGGTAAAGGTAGGTAATATAATGAAACTTAGATAAACCATCATACTCTGTTGAATTTATGATTATGACTTGGGTACTCCAGTTATGGAACATTTATTTTAGAAAAGTCATTTATCCATCAGAAGTACACAGGGTTTCACTTCAAAGAGTAATAATTTCTTTCAAACTTCAGAGTTCATTAACTTCAAAGCAAATTATTTTGTAAATATTGAGTTGTTTTTAAAATTTATTCTTAACCACGTTATACACAATTTATTTATTTAGATTTAGTCATTATTAACAGCAGTTATGATTAGTGAACTATTTTGAAGAAAAGTAGAATTTCTGGATATGCAATAGAGCAGACATTATATTGAATATGTGCTTTGAAATTAGATTGAAGAAAGGGGAATTACAAATTAATTTGCATGGCTTCAATTGTGATTAGATTATTTAATAGTATTATGGCGAAGGTGCGATGTCGTATCTTAATTATTACAGAAGCAATTATAAAATAGACGTTTATTTACAGGAACGTTACATAAGATATTTAATAGAACTTAAATAGCGTAGTACTACATCAAAACGCGTGTGAACGTAGTTATCCGAGATACGAATGTACGTGTGCGTCTTGCTTGAGAATGTTCTGGGGCTGGCTTTTATGAGCCAGTGCAGAGGCGTTGCGCATGCGTCACATGTAAAGAAGAGAGTCTCTGAAGATCAAGAAGCAGTGGAGGATTTTATGCTAATCACTTGATCTGGAGACTTTATGCAAATCGCTGGAGGAGTATCGCCATAATATTGAAGGCACGCTCAAATACAATACAATAATAAATATCCTGCTTGCTTAGTTTGATAACAATAACTTGGATTAACTTTAGATTTAATCGTCGTCAATAGTAGCTATAATTAGTAAACTGTTTTGAAAAAAAGTAGAATTTCAGGATATCCAATGGAGAAGACATTATATTGAATATAAAGATGCTTTGAAATTAGATTGAAAAAAGGAAAATTGCAAATTAATTTGTATGGTTTCACTTGTGATTAGATTGTTTAACAGTATTGAAGGTACACTCGAATACAATATATTGATGAATATTTTGATTGCTTAGTTTGATAACAATGACTTTCGGTTTAATTTTTGATTACCAGCATCAATTAACAACAAGGAAGTCAGCTGAAAATTAAACCTAAGGATAAATAGTATGATTCTATCTCTTACACAATTAAGGTGACTGAAAATTCAGCCAGAAGATAAATTGATTAAAGTTTTTAACAATGAATGCAGCTGGAATTTAGCCTGATGTTAAACCGTTTGATTAGACAGTTCAACAGTGAAAGCGGGTAGGTGCAAATCCAGTCGTATAACATTGATTGTTTGATAAGATCTTTAAATAACAATGAATGTTTTTCGGAAATTAAAAGATAGTTGGAACATTTGTGTTTGCGACTGTAGAAAATCTTTTTTTAAGAGGTCGCCTAGCTTAGAAGAAAATAATGTTTCACAGCAGTAACGAACTATAAATTTTGCAAATTTTTCTTTTGAGATTAAAAATGTGAAATGCATTTTTTACAACCAAGGTTGGAGAACATTTAGACTCCATTTCAATTGAAAAAGTTCATTCGGCTTGTAAAGAACCTTGCTGCAACAACTAGAAATAGAACAACGGATCTTCGTACTGGCTAGCTGACTTTCTATCGTTGAGAAAATGGGATGGAATTGTAAGCTCTTATCGTCGAAGTGAACTCTACATTCTCCTCCAGCTAATTCCAGATTGACGTGCAACTTGACAATTTGACTGACTAACTCCTGCTATTTTTATATCCTCCTATTATTAGCCTCCTATTATTAGCCTCCTCAAACTACTATTTTTATCTAGGTTAGTATCTTGCGTAGTTGTTGGTATACCGATTAAAAATCGGCGTATGATATGTCAGAGTCCCATTGAATCCATAATAACCGGACTAGTGCCACTTTTAACCTCCTTCCCGACACCCAACATCACTACACTAACTTGCACTACACTAATCTGCACGGGGTGGGACAGTTCAGTGGTTAATGCACGGGGATTGCACTCGGACGACCCGAGTTCGATTCCCGACTCTGCCCAAACTGTCCCCATGATCACGCGCAGTACGGCTACAGTAAATACGAGAGATTGGTGGTAGGGGAAGGAGGGTACAGTCCCTGTGGATGCTGGGTTCTGGTCTAAATTAGATGGCACAATCCCGGCCGTCGAAACAGATACCTCACATCTTCTGGTAGGTTGAACGGTCCAGGTCAAACACTCCGAGTTGAATGAACAAACACTTACCTGAACGGTTAAGTCCCTGATCCGGCGACATTGTCCCAACCAGACCTTGATGTCTCAACCAGAAATGGAACCATGGATTTTCGTGCTGGCAAGCGAACGCTCTACCGTTGAGATTCTGGGACGAAATTGCTCTTATCGGCGAAGTGAAATTTTCAGCCAGCAGCAGGGATCTATTACAAATGCAGTAGTGTCTTCTATTACAAATGCAGTAGCGTTTGTAGCTCCGCAATAGAGGCGTCCTTTATCAATCGAGGCCGAATTACGAACAAGAAAGTTTAGAAAACAGTCCGTGAAACTACTGGACCGTATTCATTTACGTTACCAACCTCTCTATTCGGGTTATATAACGAATTGTTTTAAATTTTTACAAAATGTTAAAATACTATTGTCTGCAAAAATTTCAGAAAAATATCTGTATTTTTTACACACATTTGAGATAAATTCCATTTGAGGTAAATTGTGTGCCTTAACAAACTTTGACAATTCTGAATCTGTGTATGACATACAGGTGAGTGAGACTGACTGAGTACGGGACACTTCCAAACTATTTAAGGTAGAAACTTGAAATTTTGAATACACGTTGAATTTGATCTCTAAATAATGTGAAAAATCTAAAATTTCTGAATTTTGTTCGATAAATTTATAAATCGCGGAAATTTTTGCTCTAACATTCTTTCAGCTATAACTCAATGGCTAGATACACAAGATTATTTTTTATATTATAAGTGTGGAGAAAAAAATATATTTCAAAATTTTTTAAATTAATTCAATGTATGTACAATAAAAAGTTCTTGAAATATTTTAATTTATAGTTATAGCTGACAACTTTTTTAATTATATTTTGCCAATGAATTTATTTATAGTTTTAGATTTTACTGTTCTAACTACGGTAACTGAGTTACGTTTTAAATATCAAATCGTTTGTTGGCTATTCCTAAATCAAATAATTAAAAAGAAATTCAAAAATTAATTGATTTTTAGCACAAAATATCTGTAAATGCTGAAATAAAGCAACATACACTGATCAGAAATGAAACATTATTTTACATAGCGCAATTCCCATGTTAATAGAATTATAATATGTACACACTTTTTATGTTTAAATTTGAAACGGTTGATATTCAATACTTTTATCAAGTGTTTAAATGTCACATTTAGGGACTATAATAATTAGTACATAGGAATAACATGTGCTTAAAAAACACTTATTAAAAAAGCAAATAACTAATGATATTTTCTATCACAGTGAAGTTATAATGATACATTTTAGATGTTGACTGAGCAGCTTATTCAATGTCGAACGTATCTTACTGGAAATGTTCTCATTCAGTATCCTTCAAAGAATTTATAAAAATGTTGCTGAAGAAAAGGAGATTATGATGTTAAAGAGAATAAAGAAATATCTCCTGCAGTTTCTCTTTCCTTTATGATACGTGAAGACTTACCCTAAATATTTTCTTAGGATAATAAAATATTTTCTCGGTTAATCCATTCACTGTGTGTTAAAGGACAGTTAAGGAAATAAAATATTTTTATCTGATGTGTCTCAGAAGATCGCTAAATGTTTTACTCGATTTTGTTATTTAAAGGCAAAAAATATCCTTTAAATTGTTTCCTTTGAATTGAGTTAAAAATTTACAGTTTGCAATGCACTGAAACGAATTATATGATGTGTGTAAAAATAATTAGTGTGATGTGTGTAAAAGATGTGAGTAAAATAGTATTTTATGAAGCTGCTCCTAGAGGCAATAAGAACTTCTAAACGTCGCGGCATTGAATGAAAGAGGGTTTGGATGTGTTTCCGGGGTATTTTCTACCAGCCGTCTTCGATACGGGCCCACAGTTCATTGGTGAGGACTGCTGTAGAACCGTAATGGCCCAGTCACCGAGTGATTATATCCCATACATGTTCAATCGGTAACATATCAAGGAAGAATACCAAGGAAGAAGCGATCTGCTGTGCAGTGAAGCCTTGGATATTGCGGACAGCATGGGGTCGGGCGTTGTCTTGTTGGAATATAGAGCCAGGAGTGTGCTGAAGGAAGGGTACAACTTCGTCCTACAAAACCTACCTGATGTAGTGGTTGCTGTTAAGCGTATCTGCAATACGTAGCAGACGAGGTTGCCTATAATATCCAATGTAACCCCACACCATCACACCTATCGTTCGTATAGTATGGAGCTGTAAAACGCATGCAGGAGGATGGTGCTCACCACAATACCATCTAACGAATATGCGGCCATCACTGTAGTCCAAGGTGTAGCGCGACGTATCTGAAAACACGACCTGGAGCCAAGTTGCACGCCATGGTCTGTACTCCTCTGTCCATTGTAACCAGAGGCATGGATCGTTTAGGGTCAATGGTATCCTCCGCAAAGGAATGCTTGCACGCAGTCCTCTGAGTGGCAGACGCCTTCAAACCGTAGAAGCAGACAATGTCACTCCTGTAGCAGAGCTCCAGTGCTACGCTAACACTTGAGAAGAAGCTGTACTGTTCTTCAACACCATGTGGATAAGATGTCTATCATCCCGTGTTGTCGTCACATTGCGTAGTTTACTGCCGAATTTTTGATTCGCCCGATTCTTTTCGATCCACTGCTTCCACACTCTCATTGCAGTCGCGGTATTATGCCCAGTACGGGCAGCTAATATCCTGGTATAAAAATCGTCTTTCCGCAGGTCAATTAAAAGTCCCCGTTCAAACTCTGTAGTTTGCTTATAAGTTACCCTCTGACGTTGACAAGTCATAATGACTCCAATAGAACAATTTTCAACTCGTGGACACCGATACCATACTTGTCTGGTTCTTTCACAGCCCTCTATTTATACTCCTTTTACAACTGTTCAGACGGCGCTGCGCAGCCCAGGCATGCGCATACACTCTGAATGTCTAAGTAATTGCACGTCCTACCCTGCTTTGCAGGTTTCGTACGTTTGATTCTAATCTGACAATAATTCCTTTATGGTGTTGCAATTTTCATAAATGCGAGTGTATAAAGTATATGTAAAATCACACCAATCCGGGAAATCCAAGTAGTTTAGTTATTAAGTTTGTCTATGAATCCTAACTAGGAAGTATAGCTTTGGAAACTCGCATTTAGATGGATTTCGTGAGTGTGAATTTCCCTATTGCATATCCTTGAAGCCTGTACTTAAGTTACCAGAGGTAGAAATGCATTTATTTCTCAACACAGAGATGTTCAAAATTGTGTGCCTATAGCAAGTTTTCTTGCTTCCATTCCAAGTATCAGATATTCCATGCTCAAGAGCGCAGAGAAAAAGTAAAATCAATCCATGGATGCTGGTTTTTATCTGTCATGGGAGCGTGTTCCACTTGATAAAGACTGCGAATATTCTGACCAAATTGCGTACGTAGTAAGCTTGATAGTCGGGAAAGTCAGACTAAAAACATCCTGTGTTAACAGTTACGATTTAAACTCCAGCAAGTTTCCAAAGACTAGGTTTCTTTTTCTAGAACCTTCGCGTCACCTTATTGATAAATTCGGTTATTTTGTCGAAAAATGCAGCAAAATATCGCCAACTTTGTGATTTTGGAAACTTTTCGAATTTTGTAGATTGGTTAAGATTTCTTAGAGTAATGTGCTTTTTTTCTCCCAGAGCCTTTCAGAGGGAATATAAGCTGCTTCAGTTGGTTAGTTTGAGTCATACAAGAAAAAGTGAATTGTGTATACGCCAGTCTCTTGAGAATATAATATTGTGTTTTGTGTAAATCTCCTAAACATACAGGCTGACGCAATCGCTATTTTGACTTCAAACGGTCCAGTCAGTGTTATCGTCTGACTGTGCTATTTTTACATAGCTGATATTTGATACGCAATTTAGCTGTGAAATGGGTGCTCTTGCTTCAAAAAATTGTATCAATTATTCAAGAAATTAGTATAGAATGATTTTATTTTCTCTAGATCTCAAGAAAAAGACGAAAAAAAAACCCAAGAAAGATCAATCAAGCTTAAAGCATTGATTATGAAACACTTTCCAACTTCAATGCAATTTTATTTAAAAAAGTCGAAAATGCAATACATTCCTCGGTAATATTTTAAAACTTATCACAATACTACATTGATTTATTATATTTGAAAACTTAAACCTTCATTGAAAAAAATGAACTTCATTCAAATGACGGCATTGAAATATAAATTGCGTGGTTTAAATATCTCTAAAATGCAATACATTCCATGGTAATATTTTTAAATCTATCATAATACTACGATAATTTATTATATTTGAAAACTTCATCGAAAACAACTGAAATAAATTCAAATGACGTCATAGGAAAAATAACACGCCTGGATCTCTCTATAAAAGCAGGATTTCATTCATTCCATTCATCACAATACTATAATAATTTATTTTATTTAAAAATTAAGACCATGGAGCTACAATTCATAAACTCTATGCTTAAAACTTCATCGAAAAAAATCGTCCTTCTGTTTATAAAATCAATTAATGTTTCATTCATATCAGCCATGCAGACTCCATGGACTGAATTATTTTGTGTTAAAGAAATACAGTAATTCTAATACAACTCATTCTACATATTTTGCTGTTTACATTTTACATAGGTGAAAAATAGGCTTAGTTGTAGAAATAATCAAATTTGAATGAGAATTTTAACTCAAATATATTGTGTGTCATTGTGTTGTTTTAGTATGTAGATGCACAGAATTTAAGCAAAAATAAAGTAGTTTTAGGACGGATACAACACTCAATATGAATTTAAAAGAACTTTAAAAAATCACGATTTTGAAACAAGATGGATGCCATATATCATTTTGAAGTGGGTCATGTGATCGTTTCATATCATGGTCACGTGGTCGTTTCATATAAGATGTGGAATTATTATTTTAATTTTTATTTAAAAAACTACAGAATATATTTCGCTGAATTTTTTTATATATTTTATGGAACAATTTGACTATTACCTAAAATTTTCGAAGCAATTTGTGAATTTTAAATCCGCTTAAAAAATGTTTAAAAAATTAGGTCCCATAGGGCTCAATGTATTTCATTTTTTCAACCCGGGTTCAATCCAAAACTAATTGGGTGATATTATTCATTTATATTCCCGTAGGTCCTACAGACCGTCTGAACAACATACTAAAATTTCATTTTGATTAAGTCATTTTTACGGCAGTTATGTTGCTAACGGACAGACAGACAGACAGACAGACAGACAGAATGAACAAAGTCATAAACACTTTTCAACTTTGTTGTAAAGTGTTAAAAAAACCCCTCTTTTCGACATGTACACCTATCGCTTCAACTGGAAGTCAAGATGACTGCTGTTACGCCGGCTTATATATTTAGAAGCCTTAGCTTTTGGAAGGAGTTGAGCACTTAATTACTGTTTACATTACCTGAAAGCTGTTTTACAACCTTGAAAGATAGCTAGATAG
The DNA here is from genome assembly GCA_951213105.1 of Amaurobius ferox. Lineage (NCBI taxonomy): Eukaryota > Metazoa > Arthropoda > Arachnida > Araneae > Amaurobiidae > Amaurobius > Amaurobius ferox. The sequence continues at coordinate 100,453,716 of OX578146.1, forward strand.
TTATTAGCTGTATACTGTTCTTGCTTACGCTTACTGGTGCTTTTAATTAAAGCGCTAGCTATCCGGAAATTCGAACTTATCCTTGTGTTTTGCAAATGAATTAACGATTTCAAAGGCTACTTTACTATAGAATTAAGGCTGATTTTGAATTTAGTAGAAATCTAAAGTAACAAATAATTTTACTTTAATGAGATTGGGAAAGTTTTATCGGCTATGTATATATTTCCAATCATAATTTTTATTTTTCCTCAGCAGCTAGCACTAAATTAATTATGCATTGAAATTTGGTGATTTCCACAACTTATTTGCTAAGCAGGAAAAATGCAAAAATATTGAACTTTGCACAATATTTTAATTTTCCATTGAACTTTTGAATTTCCATATTTTCAAGATACAGCAGTATGAGGAAATAAGAACCCTATACGAGATTTTAAAAACTACAATTTATAAAAAAGTAGGAAGTAGCTTAGTTACTCGATGTTACTTGATGCTAAAATAACTCTTTTTCATTGATATATATATTTTTAATTACACAGTTTGATAGATTAATAGAATGCAGTTTATTTCTTTCGAATGGGACCACAAACGACGAAGTTATCGACGATAAACGTTTGGATGCAATATTTGCAGTTATTACATCGGGCACAGATGTCGCAGATCTAAAATTTATTTTTTTACACATTTTATCAGCAATGTTTTATAATGCAGCTTAAAGGGTATATATAATTTTAAGAATTTATCGGTCGAGCTCAATACAGAACTCGATGTATATAATTTTAAAATTTTATATACATTGGGTTCTGTATTGAAATCGACAGATAATTTAATCGTATCACGTCAACAACCCAACTGAACGATAGCTTATGTATACTACCCTCTGTGGAATGTTCTGGAAAAAGCATGTAATCAGTGATGTTCTTAGCCAATAAAAAAACCGAGACTTCTAGAACTCGCCAAATGTCGCTAACTTGATAATATTTTTCTAAATTCGTCACCTAGATAACCGAATGAATCGCCACGGTCAAGCGGGTCAAATTTTCAAATTATAACAATTATTTTCTGTTACGCATTCATAATAATACGACGCTCCTGTTACATACTTCCGTTTCGTCTAAATGACAGTTCTTCCAAGATGTACTTTATCCCGCACCCTAAGATGAATCCCATCAAAAAGATCTCAATTATACTAAAAGACATCTAAAAACATTTTACCAAGTCAAGATTGAAAAGAAGCCATTCGAATCTGCAGTTAGGTTCAACTGCATATTTACACAATATTTACAATATTTATACAATATTTTACGCAATATTTACGGCATACGACGCCGTAAACGGCTTTCTTCGGTCTGAAAGCGATTTCATAAGCGAATTCATTCATTCAGCTATTTCTTCAATAGGTTCGTCTTTGAAGTGGTAAGACGCAAAGTAGTAAAGAGTCAATATTTTGATGGAATTTCTTGGAAAATTTTTATTAGCCTTCGAATCTAATATATATTCTAAATTTTCAGTGTAGTTGTTTCGCTTTATTTGAGAAAGAGTTTCTTAGGAACGTGTTGTATGGTCAAGATACGTAAAAACAGTTAAATTTTAGAATGATGGAATTCTTCAGTCCACGTATGCTTTTCATTTCAGCGGCGAGGTATATAAAAAATATTTTTATTCTTATTTTCTACTAAGCTGCAAAACCTATATGAGTTAATTTTGAGTTGAAAATTGTTTTCTTTTTATCGACTTTTTAACTTTAACAACCGTAGATTGTATACAAAGTTCGAAATGAAAGAGAAAATTCATAGTACTTACTGCTGAAGGAAAGGTTCGAGTGTATAGCAAAATGATCATGCCCGATTGAATAAAAGTAAATGCAGCGCCTCTAGCGCAGAATTTGAAAAATCAGGAAAACAAACTCGGCAGCAAAGTAAAAAAAGCCAATTACAGAGTTGTAGAGGATTGTTAAATTAAGATATTCTTAAGAATCAACTTAAAGATCAAACAAAATACGCAGATAGAAGGTAATAACTATCTATCAAAATTTGCATCATTTAGGCCTGTAACACTGTTACACCTGCAATGTTCGTTAAAATACAACTTTCTCTCTCTCTGTCTCTATGTACTAGTATCTATGTCTATCTATCTATCTATATATGTCTATCTCAATCTCGTTATCTCTATGTCCCTATATATTTCTCTATCTAATCTATCTATCTCTCATTCTCTCTCTTTTTTTACTTTTTCTATTTCTCTCGCTCTTTCTCTCTAGCTCTCATTCGCTCTCTCTTTCTCTCTCTCTTTGTATCTACCTATGTCTATCTCTCTCTATCTCTTTATATATTTCTCCATCCTATCTATCTATTTCATTCTTTCTCTTTATTTTTCTATTTCTCTACCTCTTTTCTTCTCTCTCTCTCTAGCTCTTTAGCTCTAGCTCTAGTCTTTGCCTTTGGTATGCCGTTGCCTTTTGCGGCACAGTTTTATTCTTTTCATTTTAAAATTTTAAATCTGATCAGAATAGCCCGTTTCGGAATCGGAATGCGAAGATTGTATTCTTTTTTTGAAAATAATTTGAGAACCGGAGTAGCTAGAAAATCAAAATAGCATGTTGCCTGTTGTGGCATATTATAGTTTTTTGGATTTTAAGCCAGGACTAGACCCTTCTAGATACGCCATAGAATTGTACTCTTTCGTTCCGAATAACCCGAAAATCGGAGAGGATAGAAAGTTCAAATTTATCATCTCATTGTCTTTTGGGATGTATTTTCATTTTTTATAATTTAAACTATATTGAACCAGTTTGTCTTGGGTCTGTCATATGACTGAACTCGTTTTGGAAAATAACTTAAACCGGATTGTAAAAATTCGCTACAAAGACAAAATTTGATATGTAGTTGTTTTTAAAACATTCAAATTGCATGCATTTTAATAAATAAATGTTTCATACATTTTAATTGCATACAAATAATAAATTAAAAAAAAACCCCAATGTAATCAAGATTGGTATCACGTTTGCATACAATAGATAAAACCAAGGACAAAGCGTTTTTAAAAAACGAAAGGTCTTTTATTTAACATCCTAACAGACGTACAAAATATTGTTAAAAACTGCCAGAGCGCTTTCGGACGTATATACACCCTTCATCAGTGGCTACATGAGTGGTAAAAGCATGGAATGTTTATATATATAGAGACTATTTTAAAACAAATTTGCATAAAACATAAAATGGTATATGAACTTACTAAAATAATACAAGAAATACACACAGAAATTACAAAATAAGTTTAAACGCTTACGAATTTTAAAATATTACAAGAAAAGAACTAATACAAATTTTAGAAAAACGTCAAGTATGATATTCCTGAGAATAACGTCACAAATAACTTTTAAGAGATTTGAATTGCATAGAGTCAAGAATGAATCGCCAAGCATAACTTAAAATTTGAACAGGATCAAAATTACAAATTGAATCAAGGTAAATATAAATAAACAGGGATTCATAAAGAAGAATACTACGTGGATTGTCACAACGAACAAAAAGGAAATTTTTTTTAAAAACGGGAAGAAATTTATCATTAGCCACATATTGAGCAAGAGCCGTAGAAAGTTCACCTTTAATTTTGCCTTCGTTTGCTCTTCTATCCCCGCTTTAACTGATGAAATTAATTTTATTTTAAAATGTGACCATGAGGCTGCTTATTCTTTTGAATTTATTCATAAGATCTTCGCCCACGTTCGTCTTAAATTCACTGAAGTTGATACTATACTTGTTGCTATTAAAGATCGTTTAGTCCATAAATCTAGTGTTCCTTAACATCCTAGGATTTTCCTTCCTTTTATTAATTTCCGCCATGAATTTGGTTTCAAACCCGCTCTCTCTAATATTACCACTTTATTTAATCGTATTCGATCCGATAAACTTGGAAATTTTGACGACTTTAAAAGCTTTGCTGGGGTGTATGTCGTTTCCCTCTTATCTTCTGGTGGTGACTATAAATTTTACATTGGTAGTACAAAACGTACTGTTGGCATCCGATTAGCAGAACATGCTCGCGATGTCAAATCTGGTAAACTTTCTACGACTCTTGCTCAATATTTGGCTAATGATAAATCTCTTCCCATTTTTGAAAAAACTTTCCTTTTGGTTCGTTGTAATAATCCACGTAGTATTCATCTTTATGAATCCCTGTTTATTTATATTTACCGTGAATCAATTTGTAATTTTGATCCTGTTCAAATTTTAAGTTACGCTTGGCGACTCATTCTCGACTTTATGCAATTCAAATCTCTTAAAAGTTATTTGTGACGTCATTCTCGGGAATATCATGCTTGACGTTTTTCTAAAATGTGTATTAGTTCTTTTCTTATAATATTTTAAAATTGGTAAGCATTTAAACTTATTTTGTAATTTCAGTGTATATTTCTTGTATTATTTTAGTAAGTTCAATTACCATTTTATATTTTATGCAATTTTTTTTTAAAATGATCTCTCTCTATATAAACATTTCATGCTTCTACTACTCATGTAACCACTGATGAAGAGCGTATATACGTCCGAAAGCGCTTTGGCAGTTTTTAACAATATTTTGTACGTCTTTTAGGATGTTAAATAAAAGACCTTTGGTTTTTTAAAAACGCTTTGTCCTTGATTTTATCTAAAACCCAATGTATTTTCCTTTTATTTGTTAACTTTTGCCTTTATTATTTTAAAGGACTTATATATCAGCGAGGAATCAAAGCACCGTTATCGGTTAAGCTGCTTATATGATTATATATCCATCCATATTTCAATGGGACAGATCTTTTTATATGGAAAAGTGGACTGTGCTAATGTTATAATGGGGGATGATATACTTTTATATTCGACTATTTGAAGATAATTCCTACCCCTACTTCATATCTAAGTTCAAAGTGGAATATCTGACCTGTAGGACTTCTGTAAGCCTCTACCTTAATATACAATAGTACCACCATAACTCTACATTAAAACTGCCACCATTAATTGTTAATTCTTGGAAAAAATCGAATTTCGTTGTTTTTTAGGCTTTCGTAGTCCACTACGACTAACCTTCAGGTTACTCAGGCTAAAGTTCGGCGTTTTTGTAAAAAAATGGTGTATCAGCTGGAATCAAGCACTCCTTCAGATAGCAGTGCTTTGATGGACTGCTGTAGATTCAATATGCCATACAGGTGCAGTTTTGTCATATATTTCGATGTAAAAGCATATATATTTCATTTAAATAAACTTATTAAATTTACTAAATTGTACTATTTAAAAAGCATAGTAATCTGAGAAGTTAATTAGTACTGTTCTTCTGATATTAGATTTTTTAAAATATAGTAAGTGGTTTTTTATGGTATATTATAAATACAGATAAGCCAAGTATTTATGAAAGCTATATCAACATAGCGCTATCTATAATATATTTACTGAGAACATGAAACAGGTGGGAATTTGATTAATGAATCGCTGGCGTAGATTGAAACCTTATAAAGACGAGATCTTTAACCATAACAATCGCTGTTAATGAATCGCTGGCGTAGATTGAAACCTTATAAAGATGAGATCTTTAACGGTAACATCCTTTGATGTCAAATGTTTGAACTCAGCAGATTCTCAGAAACTTTGAATACCTGAAGATGGTAAATACAGAATGAATGAATTTAATTACGATTTTAGCCGATTAGCAGGAATCCGAATAGGTTTCTAAAAATTACTTTTCTCTGAAAGTCAGTCTCTGAAAGCTACCTTTTGAGGACACGAATTTAAATGTATTACTTTTCCTGCAGTACATGGTAATGCATAGGGAAAGTATTGGAATCGTGCCGAAAATCGCAACTCGAATTTTCGATGAATCTAAATGTTTTAGGACCTCTAGAACACGAAGAAACTATTTTTACCGTGCCGTCTGTGTGTGTGTTTTTGTGTGTGCCTGTCTGCGTGTCTGTGCAAATTTTGTACACACTGAAGTATATATTTTATATACATTGATTGGCCGAATTTCATAAAATTTTGTAGGTGAGATTGGTACTGATTAGATTTTGGTGCGATTTGGGATAAAAGAACTCGCCTTTTTTGCGAAATGTTCCGCAAAAATTACCTTTATCCACGCTATTTAAAAAACTAATTGACCGAATTTTACAAACTTTCGTAGATAAATCACTTATAGGTTAAGCTGGTACTGATTAGATTTTGGTAAGATTCGGAAAAAAAGAACCTGCCTTTTCTGCGAAATGGTTCGCATTAATAGTTAAATCTAAAAATAAAAGACTACGTATGCTCAAATATATTAATTAAATGCTTATTATATACATAATTTTTAACGACAAAGAGAATAAGACCAACCCCATTACTCTAGGATTAACCGTTATCGACATATTTCAGTTTTTCGCATTTTCACTACGATTCCTTTGAAAATAAGCCCAGTTATCAAACGAAAATGAAAATTGAATTAAAAATGCAAATTGAGTGTAATTTAAAATTATTATGATTGTTATTTTGTGCAATTAAACAGAGAAAATCATGTGATGTCCACATCAGGTATTTGTTTTTGGAGCGTAGCTCACTTTTTGAGTGATTTAATTGTCAAAATGTTTATTAAAGCATCACTTCAGAACGGCCAAACTGATTCTGATGAAATATGATTTCCTATTGGTGGTAAGTTAGTCTTGTTTTTAATAAAATTTTCAAATCGAACTATTTTTAAATATTTTCTTTCAATGACTATAAAATCTGTAAACTGTATTTGAAAATGATATCTTGGCGGACAGGAAAATTTTTGCAATTTAAAGTACTATTGCGCTTTCAGACATCTTAATGTCCATTATTAATGGCAAAGATGTTAGAGATGTCTGAAAGCACTAAGGCACAATGTAAACATTTACCTGTCCGTCAAGATGGTGTTTTTAAATACAGTTTACAGATCTTATAATCTTTGATAGAAAATATTTGAAACATTTTAGACGTGTTTACAATACTCACGAGCTATTTTTATTTGAATAAGCGTCATTTGCGACGAATCATCACAAAAATAAAATGAAAAAAGAAATGATGGCCCAAATAATTCAACAAATTCATTTCAACACTTTACAGCATAGTTGAAAAGTGTTCAGGACTTTGTCCATTCTGCCTGTCTGTCTGTCTGTCTGTCTGTCCGTTTGCACGATAACTGCCGTAAAAATGACTTTATAGAAATGAAATTTTAGTATGTTGATCATACGGTCAGTTGTACATATGGGAATACTGTATAAATGAATAATATCACCCAATTAGTTTCGGTCTGAACCCGGGTTTTTGAAAAAATGAAATATATTGAACCCTATGGGACCTAATTTTTCAAACATTTTTTAAGCGAATTTAAAATTTACAAATTGCTTCAAAAGTTTTAGGAAATATTTAAATTATCCCATAAAAATATGAAAAACATTTCAGCAAAATATATTCGGTAGTTTTTTAAATAAAAATTAAAATAATAATTACACCCGTATTGTATGACGAGATCACGTGGCCCACTTCAAAATAAAATATGGCATCCATCTTGTGTCAAAATCGTGATTTTTTAAGTTCTTTTTAATTTATATCTAGTGTTGTATCCATTCTAAAACCGCTTTATTTTTGCTTAATTTCAGTGCATCTATATTCTGAAATAACGCAATTATAATATATTTCTGTTTAAATGATCATCAAACTTTGATTATTTCTACAACGAAGACTAATGTTCACTTATGAAGAATGTAAACACATCAAGTTGAAAGATGAGTTGCATAAGAATAGCTGAAATTCTTTAAAGTAAAATTATTTAGCTCTGGCGTCTGCAATACAGCTAATATGAATTAAACATTAATTGATATTACATACGTTTTTGTAGCAGACTTTTTGATGAAGTTTTAAGCATTGAGTTAAATTACTTTTACCTCCATGATTTTAAGTTTTCATGTAAAATAAATTATTGTAGTATTGTGATGAATGAAAGAAATGAAATAAAAGTGTATGAATGAAATATTTACTGCTTTTATATAGGGAGCCAGGCACTTTACATTTCAATGACGTCATTTGAATAAAGTTCATGTTTTTCGATGGAATTTTAAGATTTCAAATATAATAAATCATTGTAGTATTGTGATAATTGTAAAAATATTACTGCTGAATGTATCGCATTTAAAGATGTTTAAATAAAATTGCATTGCAGTTGGAAAATGTTTCATAATCAATGCTTTATGCATGATTGATTATTGATCTTTCTTGTTATTTAATGTGCGCGATGCATTAAAATCAAACTGCGAAAGCATGAAAACCCACTCTCTGTATTTATGTTTGTATATATGTATGTATACATGTTATTATCTGTAGTTTCGATTTACAAAGCCAATAGTTGGCTTAAAGCCTAGTATTTTATTTTTAAATTGAGTTTTCAAGAAAAGTTTTAGCGGATTTTCTTCCTACAATAACAAAGAACTTCTGAGTTAATTTTAAAGCAATTGTTCAATCAATCAACCACTTCAACAGATCATTTGAGAACGGCTTATCAGATTTCGATCAGAATTTGATATCTTAATTGTGGTCAATGAGTAAATGAATTGCTTTTACAAGAACATTCGAAATAGGTCATGTCTTTGAGGAATAATTGTCTTAAAAATCTTCAACTCTATGTATTCCTTATTGATCCGGACTTCATTGATCGGCTGTTAAAAAACAACTGAAAGAAAGGGCTTCATAGAATAAGGAATAGTCTTATTAACCGTCTTTACTACCCTACAACAACGAATAAAAAATTAAGTAGTCCAAGTAATAATAATTTTAAAAATGTAAAGGAAATGTTAGTGCGCCTTTATTTGAGCATGATTGTTCAACAAAATTTAATTTGCTGATTCGCTTCAATTTGCGAACCGGAGGGAATTTGCATAGTAGATATTTTCTACCTAAAAGTCCCTAATTTGGGGAAAATTAGATGTTATTATTAGTTTTGGGATAGTTATAGATTATTTTTATCTCTTTAAATTAAAATCTAAAATATCATGGTGAAAGATAGTTAAAGGTAAGTGATTTAACCGTACGCATATAATTAATTGAGAGATTACAACCAGCTTTAACCTCAGCGCTGTCCAAGTATTTTGTTTTCAGCTTCAGGTAGTCTCACAATATTTTATTTTAGATAAGAACGAATTGATCATGTGTTGCACGGAATTTTAAGCAGGGACTTATTTATCTACGACTAGCCTGGACATCTTTAAAAAAATAATTGAATTAATTTAATAAATTACTGATTTTAATACTGGGCAAAGGCGGGAAATTTTCTAGTTTTAAATAATAAAAATATACTACAAATAAACCAGTTGTTAGATGCAAACATAAGAATAAATAGATTGCTACTTGCAATCGTAAAAATAACCAAAATTGAGCGGGATGTTAAAACTAAAGTCAAAATTATTTAAAATACTTTGTCAAAACTGATAATCACATAAATGCTTAAATATATATCTGCTCTGCTTAAATATATATGTACCAAGTGTCGCTGCAACCATGGATGTAACAGTTGTGGAGGTCGCTCGTCGATTCCGCTTGACTACTATAGCAATATACGGATCATCAGAGGGGGTTGGTAACCCTTGGACGACCGGGTACAAGTCTCCTGACAATGGTTTGACTTATTTGGAATTGTTTCCATATTCGAGAAATTACCGAAAGATCAGCGCCAAAGAAAATAGCAAAATCTTTGATTGATTGTCCTGCTTCAATGCGTCTTACAGCACGCCAGCGTTCACTATCTGTCATTCGTCTTCTTTCAGCCATAGATACACGAATATCATTAAAACTAATCTTACAAAAGTTATAAACACTCCGTATCAGCATTTAAATGCACCTCCTCAAAGCCTTCAGAATGCTGGGCTTCTTCAACGACTGCCTAATTAGTATATATTCAGAAAGTCAATCGTGATTGGCTGTAACATACGATGTTTGCATACTGCCATCTACATCCGCAGCGATTTTTAGCCACTCAAATTCAAATACGCTTTCGAAAAATGAAAATTTGCATTCCGTGCTTAACTTTTGGAAGTCAGTGTATTTTAATGCCAGTTTGAAAATTCGAGTTATGGTTCAAGATTCTTGCTGCCATTACAGTCATCGGCTATGCAGTGCTAAAGTGAGCTAAAGAGCTGGACACCTTTCCAGAGATGCAGTTGTCTGCAATGAAAGAGCGATTTCAGACACAGAATCCGCTTAAACTCTGTGACTTTGAGACTGCCTACCTTGAGCTGTGTAGACAAATTCAGTACATTTTTCATTGGTTTAAATAATACATGCTTGTGAGACCAAATAATGCTTGTGAGACTAAATATAGGTAATACGCTAGCAAAAACAAGCTGAACAAAGGAGTCACACAAGTATATTACTGAAAGATTCAGGGGAATCAGCTATCCATAATGAAGAATAAGGTTCCTGATAGTTATGATACTATACATATATATATATACAGAGTGGACTCTCTCTATCTGAACACTCTGTAATGTGAACACCCTGGTATTATGAACACATTACGGCGGTCCCGGCGAAACTCCATAGACTTAACATAAGATGAACTCTTTGTATTCTGAACACCCCAGTATTACGAACGCTACTTTTGATCCCCATTCCTCCTTTAACTCTCTGTAAACTGAACGGAAACTGAAAGCGTGTTTGCAATCGGAGGAGAAATTCGGAGAAATGCCTGCCCCACTCCCCGTCCCCAATCACAGATAAGTGACAACAGGTGTTCACCACGTGTTAGAAGGAGTGGTCAAAAAAGGGTTATGCTTTCTTTGCCGCACACCTGATTGGACACAGTTGTCTCTTCTGTTTTTCTTCCTTTTTGCTCGGCAAAGAAAATTTGTTTCGCCATTTCGCTGTTGTTGCCGGGAAAGAAGCACAGTACTTACGCAGATACAGTATGTCAGAAATAAATAGGAAAACGTAAAAACGGAAAGAACTGAAGCTTCCGGAAAAATACGAAGTTGTTCGAAAATTAAAATCAAAAGTAAGTCAAGGGAAAATTGCATCTGAGTTTGGAATTTCAGTAGGTCAAGTCAACGCCATCAGCAAGAAAGAGAAAGAAATTATAGCCGCTTTTGAAGCAAATAAACCTTCCTCAAAGTGTAGAATTTTCGAAAAGAAAACGAGAACATAAACAATCACGCGTGGAAGTTTTTTTTGCCAAGTGAGAACGAAGCATCTTTCTATCACTGGACCCCTGCTAAAGCAGATTGCTCTGGATTTTGCAGAAAAGGAGAAAACCACGGAATTCAAGGCATCGGAAGGATGGTTAACTCGCTTCAAAAGTCGGCATAACATCGAATTCAAAGTAATCAATGGTGAAGCTGCAGACGCAAATATGGAGACTGTGGAGGAATGGAAAACTAAACTTCAGGACTTAACGAAGGATTTCGACACCGCTGACATTTTCAATGCCGACGAAACCGGCCTGTTTTTTAGAGCTCTTCCAAGTAAAACCCTAGCACAAAGAAGTGAGAAATGCGTGGGCGGAAAATGTCGAAAGAAAGGCTTACCGTCACACTCGGTGCCAGTTTTACGGGTGAGAAGCTCAAACCACTTGTGATCGGAAAAAGTAAAAAACCACGATGCTTTAAAAATGTGAAGATCGTATCATTGGCTGTGCTCTATCAATCAAATCGAAAAGCCTGGATGATATTAACAATTTTCTCACAATGGTTGGAGGGCATTAACGAGATGATGAAGAGAGAAGAATTCTTCTTTTGGTGAATAATGCCACATCACATGGAATCATGCAGCTGAGCAACGTGAGTCTGAAGTTCCTGCCACCGAACTGTACTTCTATAATCTAACCACTGGATCACGGAGTGATCAAGTCCTTTAAATTTAAAGCTCACTACGGAATTCATTTTCTGAAGAAAATGGCCCTGGTGATGAAGGAGGCAAATTCGGCAACCCAACTAACGAAGAAGGTCAATGTCATGGATGCTGTCCATTGGATATCAATGGCTTGGAATGAAGTAACCCCCTACACTATTCAAAGATGCTTCTACAAAGCAGGATTCCCGTGTAAGAAGGAGGAATCAATAATAGAGGACCAAGAAGCAACAACTGTGAGTGACTTGGGGTCAATTCTTCAGGAGCTTCATACTGAAATTGAACCTGGAGCTTATCTCGAAGCCGACGGAAGCCTTCCGGTTTGCGACAACAACATCGTTGAAGAGAAAGAGGATAGTGAAGAAGAAGCAGAACAAGGAGAGACCGATGAAACAAGAAGTTACCTTCAAGCAATATGGCCAAGGGATTCAGGACCTGATGCGGCTGAACACAACCCGGAAGCCTTTCCACTTCTTAAACAACTAGATAACATGTACGTTGCACGAGCAGACAAAATGCAAAAACAGACTAAAATTACTCATTTTTCATGAAGTAATTTTTTATTATATGTTTTGTAAAACTCTTTTAATAAAACAAACAAACAAATGAGATGGTAGAGTACAGGTCCGACTGAATTTAGTTTGACATTGAACTAGCTGCCAAATCTAAATTCCGCACCTCCATCTCGGTAACTGGCATGGCTAACCAGGCTAAGTATTCTATTCAGTCTATAAACTCACTACGTACATGTATTTCCCAATCTCCCTCTATAATGAACACCCCCATAATCTGAACATGTTGGTCCCCCCCCCATGAGTGTTCAGAATAGAGAGAGTATACTGTATATATATTCACACACAAAAATAACGCTTCGGTAGACGATAATTAGCTGAATATTTTATAAATGAAGCTGGAATTTTCATGAACGCCTGTAATTGCGACATTTCTGGCTGTTTGCCGAAATTATCATCAAAGTATCTGAAAAAATGAGCAATGGTTGCAAAATGATTTACAGTGTATAATGGATAGATACATACACAGACGTCATTTTTTCGGGTTCTAAAGTGCTCAAAACACGTAGATCCGTCGAAAACTCGAGTTCCTGATTTTCGACACTATTCCAATACTTTCCCAACATTAGCATGCATCGTAAGGAAAGTAAAAATTGAAATCATTTAAATTTGAAAATTTTCAGGGCGCAAAATTTCATCATTTAATATATTAAATGAGCCTTATGGATCGAAAATATATCTCTTTACACGATTTAAATAAGGATAATTAATCTATTTATAGAAAGGCATACAGAACAGCTTAAAACATACATAAAACGGGCGAAGATTTTCTGTCTGTACAAAACCTCTATTCCGTTTCATTGAATTCAAAGGAGAAAAACAAAACTAAATTAATGAAATAATTCCAGAAATATCTTTCTCCGAAGTAAGAAATACGACGAAGAATGCACTAGTAATTATGAAGAATCTTCGGTGCACATTGTTACACTTCCTTGGAAGAAAAAGTTACAAGTATCAGACGTTACATTACAGCGGAATTAAATATTATTCAAAGATATATATTCGATAAAGCTTCGCAGTAACGGATATAGCGTTTATTGGTTGAGATTCAATTTATATGTTATTTCTGTAAGCTTTTTCTAATTTACTTACAATACATGGTATACGTAAAGAGAAAGAGATCTGATGTGGACAGCACATGACTTTCGTTATAGAATGCAATGAATTTACTACTTTTACAGCAAAAAAAAAGTTTTTCTTATAGTAGATACTTATATTATTTCTGAGATATTGAATTTTCGTTAATTAGTCGCCATTTTTTTTTATTTAGCGTCATTTTTATCCATTTGGCGAGATTTTCGTTAATTTGGGAACATTTAAAAAAGTCGTCAAGTTGGCGACATTCCGCCAAATTCGTCGCCAAAATCGTGTCAAGCCTTATGGATGGAGAAATAAGTTATTCTTCTAGCAGATAAATGACTATTGGCGTTCAAATGCAAATGTATTACTCAAAGTATCTTTTGTTATGAATGAAACGATCTAGATCCACGAAAATGATGTCACCAAATTTATCGCATAATATTACATTTGAAAAGTGAACATGTTTCTCAACAGTTAAATAATATTTTTTTTATTAATTTATGGGATTTTTTATAAATTTATTTGAAAAATGTGCAGTATCTCGAGAACTGTTGATGCGTTCTAAAATTTATGCCAATCGTTTTCTAAGGAAACATTACATAAAAAATGTCTATTTGCGTAACCTTATTAAAGGTTCTAATTTTTTGATGATATTTTCAAAATTTCACTCGAAAGATTAGGGGGTCCTGAATATTCCATTGCATTCAAAAACAATAGATTTCCAGTATTCACGGATTGTGATTTTTGTACCAAATTTCATTCGAATCGCTCCATTTGTTCGTGAGATATCGTCTCCAAAGACTCATTGACACACACACACACACAGTTTCATACACACACTTTCACACACACACATGCATTTTCATACACACACACTTTCACACACACACACTTTCACACACACACACGCAAACACACATCACCTCAAAAATGTTTGATTCGTGATCAGGGATGCTTGAAACGTGCTCTCCCGTCGAAAACTGGAATTCGAATTTTCGACCCCGTCACAATACTTTCCTTATACATTATGTATATAAGGAAAGTAAAAATGTATAGTTTTTTTACAAATGAAATTTGATTTCAGGACTGTAATGTAAAGAATTCATGAAAACACAATATATAACGGATTAGTAACGGTATAACTTGGTTTCAGAGATAAAAAGCAGCCTACTTCATTAGGATTAAAAGACAAAACATCTCCACCATAAAATTAAAGACGTTTGTTATTTTTACTTTCCTTATATACATAATGTATAAGGACAGTATTGTGACGGGGTCGAAAATTCGAATTCGAGTTTTCGACGGGAGAGCACGTGTCAAGCATCCCTGATCACGAATCAAACATTTTTGAGGTGATGTGTGTATGTGTGTGTGTGTGAAAGTATGTGTGTGTGTGTGAAAGTATGTGTGTGTGCGTGTGTCAGTGAGACTGTGGAGACGATAACTGACGAACGAGTGGACCGATTCAAACAAAATTTGGTACAAAAATCACAATCTGTAAACACTTGAAGCCTATTGTTTTTATACGCAATCGAATGTTCAGAACCCCTCTAAATTTTCGAGTGAAATATTGAAAAAATCGTCAAAAAATCAAAACCGCTAATAAAGTTACGCAAATAGATATTTCTTATGTAATTTTTCATGAGAAAATGATTGACATAAATTTTAGAACGCTAACATCAGCCGTTCTCGAGATATTGCAGATTTTTCAAAAATATTATCAAAAAGTCATATAAAATAAAAAAAAATATTTTTTATTGAGAAACATGTTCACTTTTTATATGTAATACCATGCGAAAAATTTGGTGACATCATTCTCGTGGATCTAGCTCGTTTCATTCATGAAAAAAGATACTTTGAGTAATACTTTTGTATTTGAACGCCAATAGACATTTATCTGCTGTAAGAACCACTTATCTCTCTGTTCATAACGCTTGGCGAGATTTTGGTGACGAATTTGGCGGAATGTCGCCAAGTTGGCGACATTTTTAATTGTTGCCAAATTAACAAAAATCTCCCCAAATGGATAAAAATGGCGCTAAATCAATGAAAATGACGACTATTAAAGAAAATTCAATATCTTGGAAAGAATATAAGTATCTACTACAAGAATAGCATTTTTAACACTTTACAACAAAGTTGAAAGGTGTTTATGACTTTGTTCATTCTGTCTGTCTGCCGTTAGCACGATAACTGCCGTAAAAATGAGTTAATCAAAACGAAATGTTAGTATGTTGTTCAGACGGTCTGTAGGACTTATGGGAATATAAATAAATAATATCACCCAATTAGTTTTGAATTGAACCCGGGTCGAAAAAATGAAATACATTGAACCCTATGGGACCTAATTTTTCAAACCTTTTTTAAGCGGATTTAGAATTCACAAATTGCTTCGAAAATTTTGGGTAATATTCAAATTGCTCCATAAAATGTATAAAAAAAATTCAGCGAAATATATTGAGTAGTTTTTTAAATAAAAATTAAAATAATAATAACACATCTTATATGAAGCGATCACGTGACCATGATACGAAAAGATCACGTGACCCATTTCAAATTGATATATGGCATCCATCTTGTCTCAAAATCGTGATTTTTAAAGTTCTTTTTAATTCATATTGAGTGTTGTATCCATCCTAAAACCACTTTATTTTTGCGTATATTCTGTGCATCTACATACTGAAACAACGCAATTACAATATATTTGAGTTTAAATGCTCATCCAAATTTGATTATTTCTACAACGAAGCCTATTTTTCATCTATGTAAAATGTAAACAGCAAAATACGTAAAATGAGTTGTATTAGAATTGCTGTATTTCTTTAACATAAAATCATTTAGTTCATGCAGTCTGCATAGCTGATATGAATATAATATTCATTGATTTTACAAAGAGAAGGACGATTTTTTCGATGAAGTTTTACGCATAGAATTTAATTACTTGTAGCTCCATGGTCTTAATTTTTAAATAAAATAAATTATTATAGTATCGTGATGAATGACATGAATGGGAAATTATTTATGAATGAAATGCGGCTTTTATAGAGAGAGCCAGGCGTGTTATTTTTTCTATGACGTCATTTGAATGATTTTCAGTTGTTATCGATGAAGTTTTCAAATATGATGAATTATCGTAGTATTAGGATAATTCTAAAATTATAACCGAGGAATGTATCACATTTTAGAGATGTTTAAACCAGGCAATTTATATTCCAATGCCCTCATTTGAATGAAGTTCATTTTTTTCGATGAAGGTTTAAGTTTTCAAATATAATAAATTAATATAGTATTGTGATAAGTTTAAAATTATTACGGAGGAATATATTGCATTTTAGACGTGTTTAAATAAAATTGCATTGAAGTTGGAAAGTGTTTCATAATCAATGCTTTAAGCATGATTGATCTTTCCTGTTTTAAACTGTAAAAGTAGTAAATTCATTGCATTATATAAGGAAAGTCATGTGTTGCCCACATCAGATTTTTTTTAACACTATTCCACACAGTTGAAAACTGTTTATGACTTTGTTTATTCTGTCTGTCTGTCTGTCTGTCTGTCTGTCCATTTGCACGATAACTGTCGTAAAAACGACTTAATCAAAATGAAATTTTAGTATGTTGTTCAGACGGTCTGTAGGACCTATGGGAATATAAATGAATAATATCATCCAATTAGTTTTGGATTGAACCCGGGTTGAAAAAATGAAATACATTGAGCCCTATGAGATCTAGTTTTTCAAACATTTTTTAAGCGAATTTAGAATTCACTAATAGCTTCGAAAATGTTAGGTAATATTAAAATGTTCCATAAAATATATAAAAAAAATATTCAGCGAAATATATTCAGTAGTTTTTTAAATAAAAATTAAAATAATAATAACACCTCTTATATGAAGCGATCACGTGCTCATGGTATGTAAAGATCACATGACCCACTTCAAAATGATATATGACATCCATCTTATCTCAACATCGTGATTTTTAAAGTTCTTTTTAATTCATATTGAGTGTTGTATCCGTCCTAAAACCACTTTATTTTTGCTTAAATTCTGTGCATCTACATACTCAAACAGCGCAATTACAATATATTTGAGTTTAAATGCTCATCCAAATTTGATTATTTCTACAACGAAGCCTATTTTTCACCTATGTAAAATGTAAACAGCAAAATATGTAGAATGAGTTTTAATAGAATTTCTGCATTTCTTTAACACAAAATCATTTAGTTCATGGAGTCTGCGTAGCTGATATGAATGAAATATTCATTGATTTTACAAAGAGAAGGACGATTTTTTTCGATGAAGTTTTACGCATAGAGTTTAATTACTTGTAGCTCCATGGTCTTAATTTTTAAATAAAATAAATTATTATAGTATTGTGATGAATGACATGAATGGAAAATTATTTGTGAATGAAATACTGCTTTTATAGAGAGAGCCAGGCGTGTTATTTTTTCTATGACGTCATTTGAATGAATTTCAGTTGTTTTCGATGAAGTTTTCAAATATAATAAATGATCGTAGCATTATGATAATTCTAAAATTATTACCGAGGAATGTATCACATTTTAGAGATGTTTAAACCAGGCAATTTATATTTCAATTCCGTCATTTGAATGAAGTTCATTTTTTTCGATGAAGGCTTAAGTTTTCAAATATAATAAATTAATGTAGTATTGTGATAAGTTTTAAAATATTATCGAGTAATGTATTGCATTTTAAACATGTTTAAATAAAATTGCATTGAAGTTGGAAAGTGTTTGATAATCAATGCTTTAAGCATGATTGATCTTTCTTGTTTTATTTATATTGTATTTCCAAAATTATTATTTATGTTTAAAATGAATGCCAAATTTTATATGAGTCATGCATTAAATAAAGCAAAGAATTAATAATATAAAAGCAAAGAATTAATGGAGTTTTAATTAATAAAATAAAATTCCGAATTATTTTACATTATGTTCATATAAAATATTTATTATTAAGACTTGAAGTTAAATGATGCATTTTGTATCGTATTAAAGGAAGCCGATGAAATAATTTGTAAGGGCATTAAGGTAAAGGTATGCAATAATATGAAACATACATAAAGGAGCACACTGTGCTGGATTTATGGCTTGGGTACTCCAGTTATGGGACATTAATTTCTTGGAAAGTATTTATCCATCAAAATACTCCGAATTTCACTTTCAAAGCGTAATATTTTCTTTTTAAGTTTAGAACTCATTAAAATCAATGCACTTTATCTTGGAAAGATATTGAATTTCGTTTCAAAAGTTCAATCTTGGCCCCACCAATTTATTTAAATTAAGTCATCATAATAAGAAGTTGTCATTAATAAGTTATTTTAAAAAAATGTAAAATTTTATGATATTCACTGATAATCATTTAAAATATAAATAGATTTTGAATTTCCAGTGAGAAAATATCGCTCTTTTGGCTAAAAGTTTTATTAGATAGTTTAATATCACGTGAGTGTTCAATAAAATTTAATCTGATAGCAAAGTACTTGGTTGGTTAGTTTAATATTATTTGATCTCAATCGATTAGTTTAATGGTTGATTGTATCAATTAATAATAATGAATATAGATGAAGACCGTATCTAATAATGAATTATTTATTTGTATCTGTTAACAACAATGAAGACATTTATAGATAAAATTTAATGGTACATTGAAGATATTTTCTACAGACAATTAAGGCAGCTGGAAATTCATTTAGAATGTAAATCGTATGTTTAATATTATAACAATGAACAAAGCTAGAAATTCAACCAGAAATAAATTCTTTGATTAAACAGTTTAACAACAATGGAGGTGCAATAGGTGTGATATTCAGTTAGATGATGATCAGATGATTTAACAACAATGAAGATAGATGAAAAATTTATAGGGAAGTTAATTATTTGATTTGTTAATGTAAGAGCAATGAAGCCAGCTTGAAATAGCATTGGATGGTTTGATATGATTGTTTAACAACAATGAAAACTGCTAGAAATTGCATAACATAGGGAGCAGTAGCGTTGCTAGTAAAGACGTTGGTAAGAGTTTGGTACCAAATAATTTATTTACAATTCATTTCTATTTGATGCCATGTTTGAGGTAATTCTATTCAAGTGCCAGCTGGGACGATATTGACATATGTGTGTTTGGATTAATTTGTCACACCGCAAATATTTTTAAACCAAATTACAAATCAACTCATATAAAAAATATATATATTATGATTGATTTTTATTTTAGGTCACATTAAGTCAAACACGTTTATAGTCTATATTTTATAGTTGACGAAAATGCAAACTAAACTTTAAGTTTTCACAAGAATATATACATTTTATTTACCCACAGTTTTGTCCCCTATTACATTTAAAGATAGTGCATTTATTTTGCTTCTTTTCCTTTTTTAACACTTTTCAACATAATTGAAAAGTGTTTATGACTTTGTTTATTCTGTCTGTAAGTCTGTCTGTCTGTTCGTCCGTTTGCAGGAAAACCTCCGTAAAAATAACTTTATCAAAATGAAATGTTAGTATGTTGTTGAGACGGTCTGTAGAACATATGGGAATGTAAATGAATAATTTTACCCAATTAGTTTTGGAATAAACCTGGGTTGAAAACGTGAAATACATTGAACCCTATAGGACCTAATTTTTCAAACATTTTTTAAGCGAATTTAAAATTCACAAATTATTTTTGGAAATATTCAAACTGTCCCATAAAATATAAAAAAAAAATCAGCAAAATATGTTCGGTAGTTTTTTAAATAAAAATTAAAATGATAATTACATCCATATTATGTGAAAAGATTACATGACCCACTTCAAAATAAAATATGGGATCCATCTTTTTTTCCCAGTGTAAAAATAATGATTTTAAAAGTTCTTTAAAATTTGTATTTTGTGTTGCATTCATCCTAAAACCGCTTTATTTTTGCGTATTTTCTGTGCATCTAAATTCTGTGATAACGCAATTATATTATTTTTGAGTTTAAATGATCATCAAACTTTGATTATTTCTACAACAAAGCCTAATTGATGGGTGTAGAATGTAAACAAGTGATTGTAAGATGAGTTGTGTTAGAATTGCTCAATTTTTTAAAGCTAAATTATTTAGCCCTGGAGTCTGGAATAAGAGTGATATGAATGAAATATTTATTGCTTTTACATAGAGAGCCAGACGATATATATTTCGATGACGTCATTTGAATAAAATTCATTTTTTATGAAGTTTTAAGTTTTCAAATATAATAGATAATTGTAGTACTGTGTTAAAATATATCAGCGCCGAAAGTATCGCATTTTAGAGATGTTTAAATAAAATTGCATTTCAGTTGGAAAGTGTTTCATAATCAATGCTTTATGGATAATTGATCTTTCTTGTTGTTTCTTGCATTTGAAGAAAAGAAATCAAATATTAGTAATTTTAATTTTATAATTATTATCTTAAATTTTTTTAAAAATTATATTACTATTATTATAAAGCATTTCTGAGACAGAGAGGATTCTTATGAATAGGTTTTTTCTAGAGTTTTTCGAATTAAAAGAAAATAATTTGCAGTTTATGAGTCATACCTTTCTAAAGATTCATCGTAGTAATTTCCTATTTCATGCCATCCAAAAAATTACATAATTTTAATTTCCCTAGAACATTATTGGTATTTATCTGTTTTTACAAAAATTTACAAATTTAGATTAATAAAGCTAATGTTTCTTATAAAAATTTTAACACATATTGGTAATGGGTTATTTTAATTTATTTTAATA
This sequence comes from Amaurobius ferox, assembly GCA_951213105.1. Taxonomy (NCBI): domain Eukaryota; kingdom Metazoa; phylum Arthropoda; class Arachnida; order Araneae; family Amaurobiidae; genus Amaurobius; species Amaurobius ferox. The sequence continues at coordinate 100,474,979 of OX578146.1, forward strand.
TCATTTTGCGCACCTTTATTTATGTTCATATTTTTATTGCTGTAACTATATTATATTATGTTCATATTTTTATTGCTATAACTACAATATATTATGTTTGGAAAAGATCAGTTGAGTTTAAGAGGAATCTTATTTTGAAAAAGATCATTTGAGTTTGAGGGGAATCTTATTTCGGAAAAGATTAGTTGAGTTTTAGGGGAATTTTATTTAGGAAAAGATCAGTTGAGTTTAAGAGGAATCTTAGTTTGAAAAAGATCAATTGAGTTTGAGGGGTATTTTAGTTTAGAAAAGATCAGTCGAGCTTGAGGGGAATCTTATTTTGGAAAAGATCAGTCTAGCTTGAGGGAGTCTTATTTTGGAAAAGATCAGTTGAGTTTGAGGGGAATCTCTTATTTTGGAAAAGATCAGTTGAGTTTGAGAGGAATCTTAGTTTGAAAAAGACCAATTGAGTTTGAGGGGTATTTTAGTTTAGAAAAGATCAGTCGAGCTTAAGGGGAATCTTATTTTGGAAAAGATCAGTCGAGCTTGAGGGGAATCTTATTTTGGAAAAGATCAGTTCAGTTTGAGGGGAGTCTTAGTTTGAAAAAGACAAATTGAGTTTGAGGGGTATTTTAGTTTAGAAAAGATCAGTCGAGCTTGAGGGGAATCTTATTTTGGAAAATATCAGTCGAGCTTGAGGGGAATCTTATTTTGGAAAAGATCAGTCGAACTTGAGGGAATCTTATATTGGAAAAGATCAGTTGAGTTTGAGAGGAATCTTATTTTGGAAAAGATCAGTTGAGTTTGAGAGGAATCTTAGTTTGAAAAAGACCAATTGTGTTTGAGGTGTATTTTAGTTTAGAAAAGATCAGTCGAGCTTGAGTGGAATCATATTTTGGAAAAGATCAGTCGAGCTTGAGGGAATCTTATTTTGGAAAAGATCAGTTGAGTTTGAGAGGAATCTTAGTTTGAAAAAGACCAATTGTGTTTGAGGTGTATTTTAGTTTAGAAAAGATCAGTCGAGCTTGAGAGGAATCTTATTTTGGAAAAGATCAGTCGAGCTTGAGTGGAATCATATTTTGGAAAAGATCAGTCGAGCTTGAGGGAGTCTTATTTTGGAAAAGATCAGTTGAGTTTGAGGGGAATCTCTTATTTTGGAAAAGATCAGTTGAGTTTGAGAGGAATCTTAGTTTGAAAAAGACCAATTGAGTTTGAGGGGTATTTTAGTTTAGAAAAGATCAGTCGAGCTTGAGGGGAATCTTATTTTGGAAAAGATCAGTCGAGCTTGAGGGGAATCTTATTTTGAAAAATATCAGTTGAGTTTGAGAGGAATCTTAGTTTGAGAAAGATCAATAGAGTTTGAGGGGTATTTTATGTTTAGAAAAGATCAGTCGAGCTTGAGGGGAATCTTATTTTGGAAAAGATCAGTCGAACTTGAGGGAATCTTATATTGGAAAAGATCAGTTGAGTTTGAGGGGAATCTTATTTCGGTAAAGATCAGTTGAGTTTGAGAGGAATCTTAGTTTGAAAAAGACTAATTGCGTTTAAGTGGTATTTTAGTTTAGAAAAGATCAGTCGAGCTTGAGGGGAATCTTATTTTGGAAAAGATCAGCAGAACTTGAGGGAATCTTATTTTGGAAAAGATCAGTTGAGTTTGAGGGGAATCTTATTTTGGAAAAGATCAGTTGAGTTTGAGAGGAATCTTATTTTGGAAAAGATCAGTTGAGTTTGAGAGGAATCTTAGTTTGAAAAAGACCAATTGTGTTTGAGGTGTATTTTAGTTTAGAAAAGATCAGTCGAGCTTGAGTGGAATCATATTTTGGAAAAGATCAGTCGAGCTTGAAGGAATCTTATTTTGGAAAAGATCAGTTGAGTTTGAGGGGAATCTTATTTTGGAAAAGATCAGTTGAGTTTGAGAGGAATCTTAGTTTGAAAAAGATCAATTGAGTTTGAGGGGTATTTTAGTTTAGAAAAGATTAATTGAGTTTGAGAGGAATCTTATTTTGGAAAACATCAGTCGAGCTTGAGGGGAATCTTATTTTGAAAAATATCAGTTGAGTTTGAGAGGAATCTTAGTTTGAGAAAGATCAATTGAGTTTGAGGGGTATTTTAGTTTAGAAAAGATCAGTCGAGCTTGAGGGGAATCTTATTTTGGAAAAGATCAGTCGAGCTTAAGGGAATCTTATTTTGGAAAATATCATTTGAGTTTGAGAGGAATCTTAGTTTGAAAAAGATCAATTGAGTTTTAAGGGTATTTTAGTTTAGAAAAGATTAGCTGAGTTTGAGAGGAATCTTATTTTGGAAAAGATCAGTTGAGTTTGAGATGAATCTTAGTTTGAAAAATATCAATTGAGTTTGAGGGGTGTTTTAGTTTAGAAAAGATTAGTTGAGTTTGAGAGGAATCTTATTTTGGAAAAGATCAGTTGAGTTTGAGAGGAATCTTATTTTGGAAAAGATCAGTTGAGTTTGAGAGGAATCTTAGTTTGAAAAATATCAATTGAGTTTGAGGGGTATTTTAGTTTAGAAAAGATTAGTTGAGTTTGAGAGGAATCTTATTTTGAAAAAGATCAGTCGAGTTTGAGAGGAATCTTATTTTGGAAAATATCAGTTGAGTTATAGCATGAATGTAAGAAAATCCCTTGTTAATTGAAGTCTTCATAATTCAAAATGTACTTTTTATTGAAATCCAAAAATTAGCGCCAAGATGCTCAAAAATATTTCCTCTGCCTTTATTTGAGGCTTCGAAAAAATTGTCTTTTATTACAATTTTAGTATTTTATTACAATTTATTTTAGAGCATATTTAAGTTACGAAAAAATGCGTAAAGTATTTAAGCACAAATGAAATAAATCCCAACACACTGTTGTTTCGAAGATATGATGGATCCCTTTCAGAATGAGAATCAACGACAATTGAACCTGCGTTATTTGATCAAGAAAATGTCTTAATTTATAATGTTCTGGTACAATTGTGAGGTAATAATATGAAAGTATGTCAGCTGTTCGTAGATAGATAGGATAACAGTAGACCCTTTACTGGACAAAAAAGTAAGGAAATTACGCCATTTTTTCAGAGCTAAATTTTTTTTATGTTTAATATGAATTTTAATAAGTGTATATTTGCAATGTCAGACCAATAGTTCGATATAAAAGCACCACCAAATCGACATATATCTGTTTCAAAATGACTGATATTTACGTAATAGTATCAAAGCTGATTTTCTTTGTATTTAGAACAAACTTCCAGAGGACTATATTTGCAATGCCAAGCTCGTCGGTAGGGGGAAAGGCATTGCTAGACTGTTATTTAATTACGTAGAAATGGTTGATATGTAATAATATTCGTCGTATCAAAGTTGTATCTTTTTATTTTATTACTAGCAGCATACCCGTTCTTCGTACGGAATATATAATATAAAGAAAATTAAAGTTCTCAATTATGCACATATTCTTATAGTAGTCTAAATAATATTGTAATACAAAATATTCTATTATGGGCGTGATACGATTCCACCCCCCTTCCCCAAATCACAAAATCGAAATTTCGTTACGTGCCGTGGTTCTACGTTTAAATATACCGAAGGATGTAATTAAAAATTATTTTTAACAATTTCAGCACAATTAGACCAATTTATATACTGCCCATATCTATATCGCTCATGAAACCGCGAAATGAATAAAATGGTTCCGTTACTCCCACGATCATACATATAGATATTCTTCGGACGTTTTCTACCGAATATCAAAAATACACCCATTCTGCGCATGTGCGAATGGCCCTGATAGACTCCATTTTTCGACCTAACTTCCCGGGTGACAACGTAGGACATCGAGCATTTTAACAGTTCGCTCGCTTAAAAAATTAATGAACCGATGGCTTTCGGACATTATTTTTTATATTAGAACAGTATGTGATATTTAAAAGAGATGATTTCAAATGATAAATTTCGGATTGCCTGACAATTTTTAATCTACCTACAATACATGGTAATGTATAGTGAAAGTATTGAAATCGAGTCGCAAATCGCAACTGGAGTTTTTGACAAATTTACACGTTTCGAGCACTCTAGAACCCCAAAATACTATTTTTAGCTTGACGTCTATATATGTGTCTGTCTGTCTATGCAATGTATGTATCCACTCTAGCTAAAAATGTAATGGATCAAATTTCACAACACTTTGTAGATAAGTCACTTGTGGGTGACCCTGGTGCTGATTAGATTTTGGTTCGATATGAAAAAAAGAACCTGCTGTTGTTTCAAAATGATCCTCAAAAATCGTATGTATCTAGCTGAAAAACTAACTGGCCTAAATTCATCAAATTTGATAAATAAGTCACTTGTAAACAGTGGCGTAGCGTCCATAGAGGCTAAAAAGCTAAACCTCCTCAGTTTAAGATCTAATTTAACTTTTTATTTATTATAATTTTTATTTATTAAATCTTTTAATTATTGCAATTTTTTTTATTATACTTTTTAAAATAACTTTGCGAATATATATGTCTTTTGTAGAAAACTGCTACACTTTATTTACTTAAAATGAGACGTTTCAAACTATTTTTTCCGTTAAAACGCATATCTAGAAGCTGAAATCCTCTGACTTTTGTGGTGTTTTGGAGGAAGCGTAGTAGTAAAAATTCCCAACTGTTAAACTTCACCTTCACTGATAAGTTAGAACTAAAGGCTAGTTTCTAGAAATGTGTGGCTATTGCTTCCCCCATTTCAACCCTTTCAACCCATCGTGACGTTTCATCAATGACAAGTAAGTGAGGTGATGAAGTTGGGATAAAAATTTCTTGAGCAAGGCTAATGGATCCGCCATTTTGGTCAACCATGATTTTGTTAATTAATCTTCACAGAAAAATGTCCTATGTAATACTAAAATATATGAGGCAGTTTCTATGAATAACATGACATTCACCTAAATGTGATCAATATTAAGACAAAAAAATACACTAATAATGACTAACTTTAAACTTAAGAATTTTCGAAGTAGATTTAACTCTTAGTCACAGCAACTTAAAAATCACGTTACACAAGAATCTTAGTTAGACAAATGTGATTGATAAATTTTCTAGCGGTAGAATGTTAAGATATTCAAGTTTTCAACGTATAGTATCTGTAAATAATTAATATACAAAATTGTTTAAGGACATTGTTGACTATAGTGATATTGTTGACTATAGTGATTTTCAACTAAGCTCACGTTCCAGATATATTTCCCACCAGTTTTCAGTGCACTCTTTTGAATTGCTTTATTTCGTTAGTTCTAGCTGTTTATATTTACAAAACTAATATATTTTTCTATCACTTTCTAATTATATTCTAATATGTTTCTTCTTCATACATAGGCGCCCGTAAAACATTTTCCTGTGGGGGGGAGGGGCAAATTCAAACACACGATGTACAACATCGACAATCTTGATGCTCGCTTTAGTTATATTGAATGTCCAAGGGGGAGTGCAACTCCTCCTTGAACTCCCCTATCGGCGAACTTGACTTCATATTTTATAAAATGATTGTAAGAGTTCATCTAATTCAGAAATAAGAAAACATTTTATATGTTATATCTTATATGTATCCATCTCACATAGGTAACATACTTCAAAATCTCGTGCATTTCATCCACTATTTGCATTTTTATGTAAAACTATTTTATTTTACTCACCAATAAATAAAACTTATTGAAAATGTGAATTCCAATACATTTTTAACTTGCAATCCCAAATTTTTTGCCAATCGCTCAACCTCCCCAGTCAAAAACCTTACGCTACGCTACTGCTTGTAGGTTACCCTGGTGCTGATTAGATTTCCATACCATTCTGTAAAAGTGTAACTGCCGTTTATTGCAAAATGGTCGGTAAAAATCGTCAAAGTCTGAAGTAAAAGACCACATATGCCCGAATGCATCAATTAAAAGCTTGTTTAATACGCCATTTTTGACGACTAAAAGAATAAGACCACATCCATTGCTTTGAGATGAATCATTCTCGAGATATTTAGAATTTTCTTTTTACTTTTGAGGGTGCTTTGCTATGCACTTGCAGTTAAAATCTACCTGATGAAATTTCTTAAAATTTAGTAGTTAAGTCCCTTGAGGGTTACTCCGTTGTTGATTAGATTTCGGTATTTTTCGGAAACATATAACAGGCCCTTTTTTTGCGAAATGGCCCGTGAAGAGCATAAAAATCTGAAATAAAGGACTTAAGTGGCTGAAATACATTAATTATATGCCTTTCCTTCATACAAATTTTGAGAAAAAAAGTGAATAAGACTGAGCTCATGACGCCAGGCTGAACCTTTACTGAGATATTTTTTTTTTTTTTTTAAATTTTGAGGTGTTGAATACTTTTAGTTGCTAAATGAAACGAAGATTCATTAAAATTGTAAATTGGATATAACATCAGAAAAGTATACATGTTATTTTCTGCAATTAGACTAAATTTAATGCAGAATGAAATAAATAAAAAAAATAAGAAAATGGTTCTGGTATTGGGTCCCAGTCTAAATTGGATGATATTAGACAAAACGCCATACTTCTACCATGAGGTGCCGGGGGTATTTGGATGTGCAGATGCTGCAATCAATCTCTCTTTGCCATGGACTTATGTCTTATGGACTTATGTCTTATGGACTTGTTATGGTATTTTTATGACAAGTGAGATTCGTAACAACAATAATTTGGCTTCCGTATGCAATGCGCAAGTTGCTTTTTTATATGCAATCCCTTGACATTTCCGTTTCAGATCTACCACGCTGTAATCAAGTGGAAAGAGCGGTTACTAATAGTTGTGCATGAATTGCCTCCAACTAATGGACTAATTTTTATCTATTTCTTTAGAAATTAATTGAGTTTCAATGAAATTTTAGTACATATTTCGCACGAATAAGTTATTTTAGTTTATCAGATTTGAGGATACATATATAAGTCATTTGGATTGGACCAATAAAATTGCCAAAGCACGAAATAACTATTTGCGTGATTTTAATTAACTGCCACTAAAATTGTATAATTTCTTTAGAGCGTAAATGCATATTAGTGAAATTTTATGTTATTTTTTTTCTCGGGATTTATTATAAATAACTTTATTGTTGGGTGTAGTGAAAGCTATGTGCTATTCAGATTAAAATTTTATGTGATTTATTAAAGATCGTACTTTCACTGCAGATAACCATATATGGACTGGTATTGTACTTTTATTTCCTTGTCAGCATAAAATAGTCGATAGTTGCAATGACAATAAGAAAACTTTACTGTATGCCCCAATTTTACGTGTAGATAATTATCTTGCTATATGTAAATTATTTTTATTTATTCCATACTCACGAGTGCAGAATTCGCGAAACCGGTTCTTGGATGTTGTTATATTCAATAGAAGCATGATCTTAACTTTAAGAACGCCATCTCTAGGCGAGTTCTGTGAGTATGATTGTTAAATTTGATTCTCTTTTAAAAATTAATATTGAACTTTAAAATTAAAAAATACAATGCCATTTTTTTCTCATTAAAACCTTTCCTTTCAAACTGCGATTAACCAGAAGACAATTCAAAGTTCGCCATCTTGGTGTAATTCAACACCCTGAGCAATTCAAGAAGTCAAATTAGATGAAATAATTCAATATTAAAGAAAATGTTCTATGCTAGTTTACTCATTCTTTGTGGAAGAAAAATTTAATTCCTTTATTCTTCCATGATTGCTTTTTCTTTATACTGCATTTAATTACTTGATATCTTTTGGAAAAAATCTCCATTTTAAAGATTGAAAAGAATTGTATTTTGGAAAAGATTAGTCTAGTTATAGCAAGTATTTAATAAAATCTTTTGTTAATTGAGATTTTAGCTTTCGAAAAGAAATATTCTTTTAAATGCAAGGATTAGTTATTACAGTGCATGAACAAATTTTTCTGTGCTGCTATTTGTATTTTGTAAAATATATTTTGAATTTTGTTACTGCTACCTTACATTTCAAAAAATCTGACGTAGGCAACACATGACTTTCCTTATATAATGTAATGAATTTACTACTTTTACAGTAGAAAATAGGTTTCTCTTATAGTAGTATACTAATAATCTTTCCAAAATATGTAATTTTCGACAATTAGTCGTCATTTTCATTGATTTAGCGTCATTTTTATCCATTCGGCGAGGTTTTCGTTAATTTGGCAACATTTCAAAAAGTCGTCAAGTTGGCGACATTCCGCCAAATTCGTCGCCAAAATCTCGCCAAGCGTTATGCACTAAGAAATAAGTTATTCTTACAGCAGATAAATGACTATTGGCGTTCAAATACAAAAGTATTTCTCAAAGAATCTTTTTTCATGAATGGAACGAGCTAGATACACGAGAATGACGTCATCCAATTTATCGCATGGTATTACATATGAAAAGTGAACATGTCTCTCAATAGGAAATATTTTTTTTTTATTTTATATGACTTTTTGATAATTTTTTTGAAAAATGAACAATATCTCGAGAACGGTTCATGTTAGCGTTCTAAAATTTATATCAATCGTTTTCTAATGAAAAATTACATAAGAAATGTCTATTCGCGTAACTTTATTAGTGGTTTTGATTTTTTGACGATTTTTTCAAAATTTCATTTGAAGAAAATTTAGGGGGGTTCTGAACATTCGATTGCGTATAAAAACAATAGGCTTCCAGTGTTTACGGATTGTGATTTTTGTACCAAATTTGGTTCGAATAGGTCCATTTGTTCATCAGTTATCGTCTCCACAGTCTTACTGACACACACATACACACACAGACATCACTTCAAAAATGTTTGATTCGTGATCAGGGATGCTTGAAACGTGCTCTCCCGTCGAAAACTCGAATTTTTGACCCCGTAACAATACTTTCCTTATACATTATGTATATAAGGAAAGTAAAAATGAAAATAAAAGAAAAATTTCATGATTTCTTGATTTCAAAATAAATGCTTTCATCTGAATCATGTGTTCCGTCTTAAAAAGTATATCTTTTGAACTATAGAACCTATTAATAATATGTCTCGTAAGTAATCGCAAATACAAAAATTCCCTTTTAAGCTTTAATGTGAGTTGCAAGGTGCACCTTTGCTTTGTCAGTTGCTCTGTCTTCTGGATCCATACTTATTGGTTCGTAGTCCGAATAATATTGGCATTTCAATGGCACATGTTGTTGCTGTTTCTACTAGGTCTAAGTAATAGGGCACTGAAAGATCATAAAATTAACTACAGTGTGACTCAACTCGACTTTTTCATACAAGAATCCTTTTTTCCACCAAACTTTACAAGAACATTTTTTGAAAAATTGGTATTGTGGGTTCAAACGATTACAATTATAGCGTGTTAAACTTCCCTTTAAAGGGCTTGAAACAAAATCTTACCGTATTGATACCGTATTTGACAATGTACTTTCTGGAGGGGGAGAAGTCAACTTCTCCCCGAGGGAGGGGCTAATGATGTCAGAGAATTTAAGAAAGTTCTATCTAGTTTCAAATTTTTAAGACAAAGCGTTCTATAAAATTTCGTGAAAATCCATTAATATTTGTAGCTGCTATCGTGTAGGAGGTCTTAAAACATATTACATCATATTGCATCAAAATCCCGAATTTGAAAGTTTTCGGAGAAAATAATAACTTCTCTATTCTATATTAAATTGCATAACAAAGTAACAATGACATGGGTCTACTACATGGGTCTCTGTTTGGGTTTTCTTTTGTATCTATATTACACAACCGAGTGGAACTCATTGGATGATTAAAGGAAGCCTTACACAGTCCAAGCTGTTGTGGATAGAAACTTGAAACTTTGCATACACGTGGGATTTGATCTATAAGTAATGAGAAAAAATTTTAAATTTGGAATTTTGTTTTAAAAATTTATAAATTGCAATATATTTTGTTTTAACATTCTTTCAGCTATAATTTGAGAACGACTAGGTGAACAAAAGTCGTTTTTTTTTACTGTTATGCACACACACACACGCACACGTACACGCACACAAACACAAACACACAGACAGAGAAAAATTCTAAATTTTCTTAATTAACTCTAATGGTATGCAATAAACCGTTCTTGTGATATTTCAATTTATAGTGACAGCGGACGATTATTTTTACTTTCCTTATATACATAATGTATAAGGAAAGTATTGTGACGGGGTCGAAAATTCGAATTCGAGTTTTCGACGGGAGAGCACGTTTCAAGCATCCCTGATCACGAATCAAACATTTTTGAAGTGATGTCTCTCTCTCTCTGTGTGTGTGTGTGTGTGTGTGTGCGAAAGTATGTGTGTGTGTGTGTGTGTGTCAGTGAGTCTGTGGAGACGATAACTGACGAACGAATGGACCGATTCGAACGAAATTTGGTACAAAAATCTCAATCCGTAAACACTGGAAGCCTATTGTTTTTATACGCAATCGAATGTTCAGAACCCCCCTAAATTTTCGAGTGAAATTTTGAAAAAATCGTCAAAAAATCAAAACCGCTAATAAAGTTACGCAAATAGACATTTCTTATGTAATTTTCATTAGAAAACGATTGACATAAATTTTAAAGCGCTAACATGAACCGTTCTTGAGATATTGCACATTTAAAAAAAAAATATAAAAAAGTTATATAAAATAAAAAAAATATATTTCCTATTGAGAAACATGCTCACTTTTCATATGCAATACCATGCGATAAATTGGGTGACATTATTCTCGTGGATCTAGCTCGTTCCATTTATGGAAAAAGATACTTTGAGTAAAACTTTTGTATTTCAACGCCAATAGTCATTTATCTGCTATAAGAATAACTTTCTCCATCCATAAAGCTTGGCGAGATTTCGGCGACGAATTTGGCGGAATGTCGCCAACTTAGCGACATTTTTAATAGTTGCCAAATTAACAAAAATCTCGCCAGATTGATAAAAATGACGCCAAATCAATGAAAATGACGACTAATTGAAGAAAATTCAATATCTTGGAAAGAATATAAGTATCTACTATAAGAATAACATTTTTTTTAACTGTAAAAGTAGTAAATTCATTGCATTATATAAGGAAAGTCATGTGTTGCCCACATCAGATTTTTTTTTACTGTAAAAGTAGCAAATTCATTACATTATATAAGGAAAGTCATGTGTTGCCCACATCAGATATTTATTATATTTTAACAATGAATTATTTATCGTTTTGATTCTATTGTGGTGACGATGGTAACCTAATTTGTTGGCTATTCTGCAAATTGAACTAATAAAAATTAATACTATAATTTACGATACAATCTATGATTAATGATGTTTAGTTCGTCAGAAACGTTCAAAATAAAGTAACATACAAAAATTGGAGATAAAGTATTGATTTACATACTACAATTTCCATGTTAAAGGAATTATAAAATGTGTGCCATCTTTCCCTTTGAACACAAGGAGGTTGACAACTTTAGTTTCACAAATAATTTTAGTTGAAATGCCTTGTAAAAAAAATAGGGCATATGAATAAAATGTATTTTTTGTTTTTAATTTAAACTTTTTAACTCCTCTTGTAAAAATTAATGTGACCATTCCTGAACAAAATTATTTTTGGAACACTGTAATATCTATAGCAGAATGTATAAGGAACTTGTCCCATGAAAATAACATAGTTATTTTAGGCGCTGTACTATTTGTTAGACTTTGGAAAACACTTTGTATTGAAGTTCATCGTTAAAGTTGATTACATATGTAATGCCAGAAATGAAAAGTAATAAATATTTGGAAGGATTAAAAAATAATGGAACCAGGAATGCGGGCGGATTATCCCCACGCTAAGCAGAGGGGCGATAATATACAGGTGGCCCCATATCTTACATACCACGCCCATGTTTACATACCACGTTAAGCCGTTTGGCGGCAACCGAGACGGCGACGCCATGTCTACGGATTAGCCCTCAGCTCTAGCTTTCAGCACGTGGACCGCCGACCGAAAAAGGGATATAAGTGAGAGTTGCTCGAAGTGGGAGTCAGAATTGGTCAAGGCATGCTGTTGGAGTTAGACTAGTCAAGAAGAAACGACGGTAGCAGAGTTAAGAGTTGTGTGTGCGTCTCTGATATAGGAATTCGAAGGAGAGCTCATGTTCATCTGGTATTGCAAGTGTAAAGTGTGACAAAGCATCGGTGTTACCCAAGTTATATGAAAGAAGATCAGGTACCGTACAATTAAACTATATGAGGATAACCTCTTTGTCTAAATTTGTGTTTTTAAGGAAAAGCTAATTAATGCATCCCACCACGTGCTCCAACCAAATATCAATTCATCTGGCATTACACCCCCCGAACTACCATTGAGATGTATTCCACTATGTGTGATATTTATTTAATTTGTAAAACTAAAGAGTGTAAATTGAGTATGTGATAAATAAATGTTTGTTCCTTTACTATTAACCTTAATTTTTAGTTTGTTAACTTAGTATCCCGTTAAGCACAGAAATAGGTGGGTTTTGCGGCCACCAACGCAATGTACACAGCAGTAAGTTAGAACAGATTACATGTATAATTAATATACTAATAAATAATTAATTTAATCTAAAATGCATTTTTGACAATATTAATTTTAATCAACAAAAATAATAATCGGCACAACATATATGAAACAATCGTAATATGCTAAATTAATCCAATTTGCGAGTTACAAATTATTGACTAACGCATAAATTATTTATATGATGGAATGTTTTATCTTTTCGGGCAGCTAGAATTATCACCGATTCTAATAACTGTACTAAATCCTTCTCGAAACGCTCCATTCGTTCATGAGATATCTCAAATCTGATAATATGTATCTGTTAAACACATAAAACATAATTCTGTTATAACACATAAAACATAATTCTGTTATAGCACATAAAACATAATTCTATATTTAACCAATAAAAAAACTACAATGAAATAGCAATAACCGTGCAAAGTATAAAATATTTCTCAATCATTTATAAAATATGCTCTAACTGCATTGCAACAACGCTGAAATATCTCCGATACTTCTACAATCAAACTAAAAAAACATATATATATATAAGCTTATAATCTGTTTAGGCGTATTAAAAATTTAGATTCTCTTTCGCTTCAAAACATACTTTTCCTAACAAGATTACAGATACAATGGATACTTAAGTTTCACGAAAAATCTTAATGAAATCTTCTTAAGATACTCCGTACTAATGAAAAGGGTATAATTTAATTACGTGCCGGGCATTGTCGAAATCTGTTTATTTTAAAGAAGGTCATGTCCTGGAGGGGATTTTTTATGCTGAATTAATTCTCCATGGATCCTTATTTTGAAACGAGGAGATAATATTCCAAATCAGTATGTGTTTTCCATCTATATATTTCTTATTTTGTTTAATTCTTCTTTGTCAAAGTGTCTGACTGGCAATATTGAGTGTCCTAGTTCACAGTAAATATTTTTTCAATTTCAAAAATATAACAAATTAGACCGCTACTGTGATTGATAGTATATACTATATATATATATATATATATATATATATATATATATATAATATGGAAATTGGAAGTTATTAAAGATATGTCTGATTTATATTGATGAAGTCATTAAAGATGTGTCTGATAGTATATGTATACTACGTCTGATAGTATATGTATACTGCGGTTGATAGTATATATACTGCGACTGATAGTATATATATATATATATATATCATATAAAAGCCAGTAATCAAATTCAAATAGAATTCCTATGCATATCCACAAAAATCAAAGGCACTACTCAGGAAAAGGCGCCAAGCCGCTCTAAACTCCGAAGCAGATAATAATCCAAGAAAAAGAAGAATTAAAGGAATATGGGATAACCAAATGCTTTGCATTTAATGGTTGGGGAGGATTGCGACTCTACCTCCCGTTTAAAGCTGCTTTTCTAGTAAAGAAGAAAATGAAGCGGTAAATTTTCTGGACATCTCAATAAAAAAACATGGATATTATATGGTCATTATACAACGTTATATGACAAAAGAGAATTATATAGAATTAAGATCAATCATCTCATCGATTGGAAAACAAATCTTACCAAAAATAATTTCAGAAATATCATACTAGGACACTTTAAGAGAAATCAAATTTACAACACGTTTAAAAAAGATTGCAATAATAGCAACATTAAAATCGTAACTGAGGCTTTATATAAACATTATCCTTTATATTACTTAAGGGTGAGCGTCAGTAAATTTTCTGGCCTATCCGCGCTTTGTTAACTTTCGCGGCACACATATTTCGCCGAAATTCTGCTCAAACAGTTGCGAAATATTTTCTTATAGATAAAATGCTATGCTTAGATTATATTAAAACTAAATTTAATACCCAATAAAACATAGAATATATGTTTTATTTTAATTTAAAATATTTTTGGTGCTGCCATCTGTTGTCGTAATTTAATTCATACCGACTACTTTTATTTTTTAATGAACATTTTTAAATATCTATTCCTTCTAATACGCTATTAAATACAACAACAGATCATATATAATGCCATAATCACGGAAACGTAATTGAACTTGGACTTGAAGACAAAGGAACTTGAAGACAAAACTGCAGTCCTCAGTGATGTACATTGAGATTCCCTTATCAAATTTATGGAGTGAGAAATTACCTTTCCGTGATTGGGGCATTATTATATATGATCTGCTGTTGTATTTAACACTCTATTAGAAGGAATAGATATTTAAAAATGTTCATTAAAAAATAAAAATAATCGGTATGAATTAAATTACGACAACAGATGGCAGCACCAAAAATTTTTTGAATTAAAATAAAAAATATATTCTATGTTTTTTGGGGCATTAAATTTAGTTTTAATATAATCTAAGCATTGCATTTTATCTTTCAGAAAATATTTCGCACTTGTTTGAGCAGAATTTCGGCGAAATATGTGTGCCGCGAAAGTTAACAAAGCGCGGATAGGGCAGAAAATTTACTGACGCTCACCCTTAAAGGATTGTTATAAATCGATTGTTATAAATCGATTCATGTGGATTTTTTGACAGTTTACTTCATCAAACTGCAAGTAAATGAAGTTTATGCGTACCTGCTAGGATTGCACGCATGCGTAAGATGATCATATATAAGATAGCGAGTTGGGCAGGATTCACTTTTGGTCCAGTATCCTTCTGTTGGTTGGTCTTGTTCTTCCGTATCCGGGTGCCTTCGTTTTAGCACGCAATGGGGACCAACCTTTGCTTTGTATTGGTACCGTGAGCGTTTGCCTAGGCTGGAAAAGTTGTTTTAAACGGGAAGGGGAGTCGCAATCCTCCCCAACCATTAAATGCAAAGCATTTGGTTATCCCATATTCCTTTAATTCTTCTTTTTCTTGGATTATTATATATATATATATATATATATATACTGCGTCTGATAGTATATGTATACTGAGTCTGATAGTATATATGTATATATACTGCGGCTGAAAGTATATATATATACTGCGGCTGATAGTATATATATATATATATATATATATATATATATATATATATATATATATATATATATATATGTACAGGATGTTCCAAAAACATTGACCTCGGCTTTTGTTCCTAAAATATTGATTTTTGACATATATAATAAATTACAAAGTTGCGTAAAAAAAGGTACAGAATTTTATGAAATCGATTAAAATTTTCAAGGGAATTAAATTTTAAGAAATACAAAATTAAAATTTTTATACGGTTCCCGTACAAAAACATTTCCAATGAGTGAAATGTGCCCCATATACTAATAAGGTGATGTACAATATTTCAGCATTTTATCATAAAAAGTCCCAGAGATATGAAAATACAAAAATGCTGACTTAAACCACTTTTCGATGCATCGACATAGATTCTCAGGGGGTAAAATCATGTCGGCATATCGCGTTTCAGGGTTCATGCACAAATTGCAAAAGAAATCAATGATTACATAAATAAATAATAATTTTGCTATTTATTGGTACATGAGTATCTGCCCTGTGTAGAAATAATAACTTCACACATCGATTACAAAGCTTGTTCAAAATGTTTTCCATCCATGCCAAAGACCATTAAAGATAAGAGGCAGATATTATTTGCCTATGATGCATTTCTGCTTTGCGTTATTTACACTCTTGCTCTAAGCATTTACATTTAAATTTGTGATTAATCCCCCATCAACTTTGTTTAAATACATCTTTGGGACTTTTTATGCTAAAATACTGAAATTTTGTGCATCACCTTATTAGTGTATAGCGCACATTTTACTCATTGGAAAGGTTTTTGTACGGGGGTCGTATAAAAATTTAAATTTTGTATTTCTTAAAATTTAATATTTAAGTTCAATATTTAAGGAATAAAAGTCGAGGTCAACGTTTTTGGGACACTCTGTATACTGCGTCTGATAGTATATGTATACTGCTACTAATAGTATATATGCATACTGCGGCTGATAGTATATATATATATATATATATATATATATATATATATATATACAGTGACCGCCGCTTATAAGAAACACGTTCGTTTCGCTCGTTTTGTTTCTTATAAGCAGTTGTTTCTTAAATCCGGAAATTTTTTAAATATCGTTCTTCCATTGTAAATACTAACTATTGAACACAGTTTTACAGAATTTAAAAGATAAATGTATATAAGTAAAATATTAGTACGTACATAATACATTTGTAAATTAAGTTTTGCATTCAAAAATATTTCTCATTTTACAAATTAAGCCTTACAACTTAAATTATTATCTATATGCATATAGTATGCAGTTAAATAAGAATAAAAAGTAAAACTCATAGGTCGTTCATTTATGTATAAGAGCATAGTACATTTTCATACATACCGTAATCTATTACTGAAGAATAGCAAAAAACTTATCCAGTATTGTTTGTGCTAACGAGTCTGTGATTAGTTTACGTACATCCATTTCTAAATCATAAAACAGTCCATAAACTTTTTCTGATGCCCCTCTGTGTTCAAGAGTTTTTCTAATTATAGTTAGGGCTTCTCGCGACTGTTTGGCTGTAGGAAAATTTTCTTCTTGTGGAACGTCGTCTTCATTTTCTTCTTCATTGCAAACATTCTGAATTTCCGCACTATGTCATCATCATTGTTTTCTTCAGATGTTTGTAAATTTTCGTCGATGTGAATCCATTCTTCGAAAGGTGCTTTAAATTCTTCTTCATCTTCTGCTGGTATGGCAACATTATTTTTCAAAAATCCTGCTTTACGGAAGCAATTAAAAATGCATATGTCAGAAACTTTTTTCCATGCGCCTGCGATCATATGGATAGCATCAAGCAAGGTTGTTTTCTTGCTTATTGACTACACGGAGGTGGAGAATCATACTTTTTAAGTAAACTTTGCTTTTCAAGCAAAGTAAGGGTTTGCGGCATGCTTCACTAGCAAAACATAAAATGACTAACTAAAGCTGTACGAATCTTATTTGAGTGCATAAGCAAAGATGCCTTTCCTTATCAGTACGTTTCCTTAACTGCCAAAAGATTAAAGCTCGTTTCTTACTGGTTTGGGGTTGTACTCCCCAAGTCTTTCTGCGGAGAAATCCTCTGTCATCCTTTGTTACATAGCAAACTCCCACCCCCTCCCCGTACGCCCAGAGACAAGAGATAACAACTCGTCCTTCAGTTAACCTTAAGCAAATCGATTTTTTTTTTTTACACCAGCGTCGCAAGGAAATCAACAAATTTTCTGTAGAAAACTGTTTCTTATAAGCGGAATCGTGTTTCTTATAAGCGACACAATTTTAATGTTAAAACGAAGTTTGTATTTGTTTCTGTCGTTTTGAGTCTTATAAACGGCTGTTTCTTATAACCACTGAATCTTATAACCGGCGGTCACTGTATATACTGCGGCTGATAGTATATATATATATACTGCAGCTGTTAGCATATATATACTGCGATTGATAGTATATATATACAGCGACTGATAGATTATGGTAGTTGTAACGACTAAAGCTTAAATTAAAAAATATAATTTGTTCGTATTCATCCCTAAACTTTTTCCATATTGTTCGATTTCTTTGAGTAACGACTTGCGTTATGAATGGCACATACATTTCTTTATATAAAGCTATCGAAATAAAATCCCGCATCACATTTGGGGATTCGAGGAATGTTTCAAGTCGTAAGTGATAGATAAACTGGCAATGTCACGCTTTTGCATAGCTAATTATACAGTAAACAACGACACAAATAGTCCTTTATAACATTCTGCTTATGAACTGCATCGGCATTCAAGACGAGCAAACAATCGGGGCAAAACCAAGTACTAGTATTTGGAACAGTTTAATTTTTCTGTTGCAGTTTGGTTTTGGTGTTTTACATTTTATGTCTAAATTTTCTACACATAAAAATATAATATACATACATTTATCGTACGTGGCAGTTTTTACGCGAATTTTACCTTATAAATTATTTATATAGTGTACCTGCTGCAGTCTGTTGCAGAGTACCTGCTGCAGCAGGTGCAATGTTTCTGTTGGCGATTTCCTCAAACGCTAACAGAATTTGATATTCGTACGTTGTTCTTCAAACGCCATTTCCATTTTCGACGAGTGCGAAAGACTACAGTTCACTGACACGTATTGTCTGGAAAATCACCTGCTTCTTCCTTTTCACATCTCGCGTCATATGCACCTCTACGCCACTGTAAAATAGTCCCCCCTCTCTTAAAATCAGGGTTGGAGATATCAGCACAGTCACGGAACTCTTTGATCCTACTTTGTATTTTTCATGACAGTGTCGGACCATGGAAAAATTGTTTTCATCACTTAGTATCTTTTTTTTACAGAAACATTGACGCTTTGAAATTTTCTAAGAAACTAATTTGAATTAAAAATAAATCTGGATAAGGTGTTCTTTTTCCAGAGACAATGTACCTTGAACAAAATTTCATGGCCGTACGGCACTTAAATTTTCCGCTACAGACGACACATAAACAGACAGACATCTTTCTTTATAAATATGAATTGAGGCTATTGTGCCCCTCTTTCACTTTGCAAATATTTTATATTATTGTCCT
The DNA here is from genome assembly GCA_951213105.1 of Amaurobius ferox. Classification (NCBI taxonomy): domain Eukaryota; kingdom Metazoa; phylum Arthropoda; class Arachnida; order Araneae; family Amaurobiidae; genus Amaurobius; species Amaurobius ferox. Next base: position 100,493,974 of record OX578146.1, read on the forward strand.
AAGTGGCAGCAGCGGACTCTGCTCTTGCCAAAAAGACATCGATCGAAGATGATAGGAACATGAACCCAAATTATAAGTTCGGAGAGGAAGCTAGCTTTTGCTCTAATCTTATAATGTCGGTCTTGTAAGCACGAGGTCCCGAGTTCGATCCTGGCTTGAGACTGGCAACTATCAAAAAGCTACAAATGATGACCCTGGACGTTTGAAGGATGCAACCTTCTGTCTCCAACCATCTCACCTCTCAACAAGAGATGGCAGCACTACGCTGAGCTGAGGCGCTACCACTCCCTTCCTGGTTGACCACGATTGACGTCACGCCCGAGGTACGACACGCCTCCCGGCCATTCCGCCCCTTGACTGAATTTCGGATGGAGACACGCTGGGGTTTTCTGGGTGGTCCCCCTCCTCGCCGAAATCCGACCGGGGTTTCTCATCAGGGGTAGAGTGTGTGGCAGTAGCCGACTCTGCTCCTGCCAAAAGACATCGATCGAAGTTGATAGGAACATGAACCCGAATTTTAAGTTCGGAGTGGAATCTAGCTTTTGCTCTAAACCTATAATGTCGGTCTTGTACGCACCGGGTCCCTGGTTCAGGCCTGGCAACTTCAGTTCGTACACCCATCTTTCACTTTACAGAATTTTATAAATTGTATTTCTCTTTACTTATTGCAATTTGTTCAAATTACTTTTATTTCATTAACATTGAAGTCAGCATTTCAATTGATTTTTGATAAGACGCTGCTTTTAATTGCACTTGTACAGTCAAAATTAAATATAATTGCAATAAAAAAATCATCATTTTAATATACATGCAGCAAATATTATTACAATTTCAATCTAAATGTTATTAATATGTTGTACACTCAAACCGATTTTTGTGCGGTGGATAGAGAACGCATAAAAGAAAACGCAGAAAAAAATCGCAGAAAACTTCACGAGTAGCTATAAAAAATAGTTTTCGCAACACAATTAAAAAGTATTTTTTTTATGCGGTAAATAGGGACCGCACAAAAAAAGTCTCACGTAGAAAATAACTCAAAACCTTACGAAATAACTAGGAATTGCTTTTTTAAACGAAATCAAGACACGGGGCTTGGCAGCTACTTGGAATCTCGCCAAACTTTTTGGAATCTGATTTAGAAAATACACATGCGAACATTTTTAAATATTTCATTTACATATGTACTTATTTTGCACATACAGAACTTTTCAAAACGTATAACCATTATCCTTCGTAGTCTGGCAATACGCGAACTTTCTTGTGGTAAACTGGTTCAAAATCGCTTTCGTCACTTGAAGATACTACCTCGCACTCGTTTAGAGTTGACTTTTTTTCAGTTGCCATGTAGTCGGTGATTAGTTTTTGCGACGACTGTTGTTTCACTGGACGCTTGTATATGTCTCGGTAGCCAGATATACAAGATTGAAGCTCCTTTTGGAATTTTGAAGTTCTTTCAGAATTGGCATCGAAAAACTAAATGGCCGATCAAACCTACTAATTTTTACTTTCCTTATATACATAATGTATAAGGAAAGTATTGTGGCGGGGTCGAAAATTCGAATTCGAGTTTTCGACGGGAGAGCACGTTTCAAGCATCCCTGATCACGAAACAAACATTTTTGAAGTGATGTCTGTGTGTGTGTGTGTGTGTGTGTGTCAGTGGGTCTGTGGAGACGATAACTGATGAACGAATGGACCGATTCGAACAAAATTTGGTACAAAAATCACAATCCGTAAACACTGGAAGCCTATTGTCTTTATACGCAATCAAATGTTCAAAACCCCCTAAATTTTCGAATTCAATTTTGAAAAAATCATCAAAAAATCAAAACCGCTAATAAAGTTACGCAAATAGACATTTATTATGTAATTTTTTATTAGAAAACGATTGACATAAATTTTAGAACGCTAACACGAACCGTTCTCGAGATACTGTACATTTTTCAAAAAAAAATATCAAAAAGTCATATAAAATAAAAAAAAAATTATTTCCTATTGATAAACATGTTCACTTTTCATATGTAATACCATGCGATAAATCGGGTGACATCATTCTAGTGGATCTAGCTCGTTCCATTCATGAAAAAAGATACTCTGAGTAATACTTTTGTATTTGAACGCCAATAGTCATTTATCTGCTGTAAGAATAACTTATTTCTTAGTACATAACGCTTGGCCAGATTTTGGCGACGAATTTGGCGGGATGTCGCCAACTTGGCGACTTTTTGAAATGTTGCCAAATTAACGAAAATCTCGCCAAATGGATAAAAATGACGCTAAATCAATGAAAATGTCGACTCATTGTCGAAAATTCAATGTCTTGGAAAGAATATTAGTATCTACTATAAGAAAAATCTGTTTTTTTACTGTAAAAGTAGTAAATTCATTACATTATATAAGGAAAGTCATGCGTTGCCGACATCAGATTTTTTTTTATTGATAACTTTGTCAATTATGTTCCAATTTGATTGACATTTTCATATACCGCACAAAAAAAATCGCAGAAATAAAAAATCGCACAAAAAAGACCGCACAAAAACAGGTTTGAGTGTATTTTCAATATTTTAATTGTAAATCCAGTAATCCTTGCATTTTATGTTATTTTATTTTACGAGATTTCTATCCACGGGATCCACGTGTAATTTTTTACTATAGTTCATTAAATATTGTAAAATTAATAATTTAGCTGGAATCATTTCGAGCTGAAATAAAAATATACTGTTTTCCAATAAGCTAGCTGTACTGACTCCTTCAGAACCTTATAAAAATAATTCTTGAATCAGACAACGTAAATATAGAAGGCATGTAATATCTATGAGACTTTTTTCGTATGACAACACATTTTCTGCATTGTGAAATATTCGCCTGGACACTAACACATAGGATTCAAACATCGAAATATCTCATATGACAATTTATAACATTCCCCAAAATAAAGGATTGAAATAGGGTGCGATTTACCGTCAGAAGAAATGACAGGCAAATACACAAACCCTACTGGCGTCTGTCAGTACACTAAAATGCACGTTTTGTTAAAATAATGGTAGGAAAAGACAAGAGAATTCAACATGCAGCAGCATTTCTTGATGTACTATTTGATGCAAATCATGTGTGATATATTGCGCTTCATTTACGTCATATTTACGAAATGTTTTAAATGATGTCAAAGAGAATATTGATCAAGATTTTAAAATCAAATGATTTCTTTGGAAATATCCTGTCGTTAAATAATATTATATATGACCATAGTTTATTAAAATATGATTTTAATATAATAATATTAACAGGCAAGTTGTTGATGATCATTTTAGTTCGAATTCGAAGAAATTTTATGTTAAGGTATTGGAACGACTCAAATAAAAAATATAAAACTTTGAAATTTGGCAATCCAATTATTTTCTTTACATTTTTCAATTTTTTAAATAAAAAAAAAAAATTACAATGTTCAGTAAGAGCACGTCGCATTCAAACTATTAATATTGACGTAACAGAATAAAACAAGTACACTTGACTCATTTTGTTTATAATGTTGCGACGCGTAATATTCCCTTTGGTGTCCCTCCTTTCGTGTGTCTGGAAGGCCAGGCGAAGAAAACATAGCCCATGACGTCAGCATGACGTAGGGATGACGCGATTCCAGGGTTTCCAAAATTTCCCAATTAGAAGAAGGGCTACCAAATTTTGCGATTTATCGCCAATTTGGCGACATTTAGCGACTTCTGGAAAGTTCTAGAAACTTCCTGAAATAACGATTAGTTTAGGATACATGGAGAGATTTCCAAAAGTTCCTATAGAGAGATTATAAAAAGACTCATCTTTCCGTTGGAGTAGAGTTGCCAAATTAACGCGACAGGAACAACATCGGACTGTGATTTTCGTCAATGTTTTGAGAATAATAGCCGTTGCTTTGTGAAATTACTTTCGCCAACGGTTTGAGAATAATATCGCTTATTCTGTGAAATGAGTGGAACATTAAAGGGGACGGTGGACGTTGAAATTTTTTATTTATTTATTAAATTAGAAACATGAAAATTTGTATAAATATTACTCTTAATATTACTATATAAAATGCCATTCAATTTTTTTCAATTTTGTTATAATTTTGTATTTTTTATAAATTTAATTTTTTTAACGAAAATTTGAAAATACTCCTTGCGTGCTATTTGTTCCCATTTGTGATTACTTTTACATTATGATCACTCAAAAACATATTATGAACAAATTTGGGTATTCATTTTTAAATCCTTTAGAAAGTTAATTTTATAAAAACATTTTTCTGCATTACAACTTAATTTTTACCATTTAATTAGGTTCTTATTCACTTTTAATTGCCTTAATTATAAAATGCATAAATATGCATAATGCCAATTATAAAATGCATACCCAGTTTCATTAAAAGGTATGAAAGGTGTCTTCTTGCCAAATTTCATGCATCTCAGACAAAAATTAAGACCCATGGAGCATTTTAAAAAATGTAAAACCTTTGAAAATTTCGTTTCGAAAAAAAAATGCATTTAACCTTTTGCTTACGGGTGGGACAGCGTCCATCCCAGACGAAGAACTTTCCAAAAAGACAGGTATTTGACATACCCTAACAGTTCTGTCCCCCTTTGCAGGCATTGGCGTCCATGGAAATCGCCGACAGAAACATTGCAGCTGCTGCAGCAAGTGCAATGTTTGCCGACTGCTGCAGCAGGTGCAGGTGCCGACAGAAACATTGCATCTGCTGCAGCAGGTGCAATGTATCTGTCGGGGATTTCCATGGACGCCAATGCCTGCAAAGGGGGACCGAACTGTTTGGGATAGGGTATGTCAAATACCTGTCTTTTTGGAAGGTTCTTTGTCTGCGATGGACGTTGTCCCACCAGTAAGCAAAAGGTTAAATGTGTAAAATGATGTTATATATTAAAAAGAAAAAACTTTTTTTAGTCGATTTTCACTCATTTCAATGTCCACGGACCCCTTAAGTGCTGTTTGATTGTGTATTGTTCCTGTTTATATTGTGCTTGTGAATAAACGTTAGTTATCCAGAAACTTGGACTCGTTCTTGTATCCTGCGTATATGTCCACGATTCTAGAGTATACTATCGTAACAATACAATTATATACAACGTTCGACCATGTATGTAAATGTAAATGGTATTTCAGTTGACGTTGCTTTTCATGCTCTAGCAACTGGTTTTAGACACATACTTTCAATTCGAAAGTTCGCTTAAATTAAATGAACGTATATGAGTGTATATTGTTACGACGTATCCTCTCCTGGTGTACTCTTAGGATACAAGAATGAGTCAAAATTTATGGATAACTAACACGCTTATATAAAAGCATTGATAAGCGTAAACATTAACAATATACAGCAAATAGTTCAATAACTATCTGACAAGATCACAAAATACTATCAGATAAGGCAATAAATGCTCAAGAAACAGCAATTAAATGCTAATTTGACAGATACTTTCCTCAAAACACTTACGTATTTTATAATTTAACCTAGTTCGTATCTCGTTGACTGCTCTCCAACTAAGCGATGACTCCTTTTATATACTCTGCGTAGAAACTTCCAGAAGGGACTCGTATCTCCATGAATATTCGTCATTTCGAAAAAGTTCTTGTATATTCTAAAAGTCGCCAAGTTGGTTATAAATCGGCAAATCAGGAAACTCTGCCCGAAAATTCAATTTATGGTAACCCTACATTTACGCAAAGAGAATACCTGCCTGTAAAGGTGTTTTTTCTTAAATAGAGCAAACGTCCGCTATGTATTATTTGAATAGAGGCAAAGCATAGTGAAACGTTTTGCACATTCGTAACAATATGAACATAAGGTATTTGAGTAAATGAACTCAAATACTCCTTGCACTTCTCTTCCGCCACCTAGTTGGCGTTACTGTATTGGGCTCTGTCGTTTAGCCATTTTCTGTTTGGTCATAGACTTGTGCCCATTTGGCCGTTCAAGTTCAGGCTTGTTGCACTGAGGAAGAAACCTGAGAGGTGTCCAAAACGTACGTAAGATTATTTATTTTTATCCGCGCTTCATTTTCCGTTGTGATTCAGTTCGTTATTGATTGTGCGCAAAGTCACGTGCTTATATAAATGAACAAAGTCATAAACACTTTTCAACTTTGTTGTAAAGTGTTAAAAATGAATTCATTGAGGCTTGAAAATTATATGTCCAACAAACCTATAGCAACTAAACTGTTGTTTAGTAAGACGCTTTCTTGTAAATTAAATAGTTAATCGGCCAATTTTTCCTGGCATTGTTGGATTATTTCGGAATTATTTCTGTGTTTTCATACACACCAGGGTTATTTTTACTGGGAGCTGCAGTCTAAAATTGATTCACGACTATGAGAATGAGTGAATACTCAAATCCTTTCATCACTAAGGGATCCCTGTCGCTGTGGATCTGGATGCCAAGTCCTAAGCAGTTCATCCACAATTGGAATTTACAAATTTTTTTTGCAGAAAGAGCAAGATGGTTAAAATCCCTGTATTAGCGACTCTAGTAAAAGTCGCGATTTTTAGTTTGTAAATCCTTATGTTTCATTACAGATATAAAAAAACCTTTTAACGTTCCTTTCTAAAAAAATCTGATGTGGGCAACACATGACTTTCCTTATATAATGTAATGAATTTACTACTTTTACAGTAAGTAAAATAGGTGTTTCTTATAGTAGATACTAATATCCTTTCCAAGATATTGGATTTTAGACAATTAGTAGTCATTTTCATTGATTTATCGTCATTTTTATCCATTTGGTGAGATTTTCGTTAATTTGGCAACATTTCAAAATGTCGCCAAGTTGGCGACATTCCGCCAAATTCGTTGCTAAAATCTCGCCAAGCATTATGGACGAAGAAATAAGTTATTATTACAGCAGATAAATGGCTATTGGCGTTCAAATACAAAAGTATTACTCAAAGTATCTTTTTTCATGAATGAAACGAGCTAGATCCACGAGAATGATGTCATCCAATTTATCGCATGGTATTACATATGAAAAGTGAACATATTTCTCAAAAAGAAATATTTTTTTTTATTTTATATGACTTTTTGATTATTTTTTTGAAAAATGTGCAATATCTTGGGAACCGTTCATGTTAGCGTTCTAAAATTTATGTGAATCGTTTTCTAATGAAAAATTGCATAAGAAATGTCTATTTGTGTAACTTTATTTGTGGTTTTGATTTTTTGACGATTTTTTCAAAATTTCATTCGAAAATTTAGGAGGGTTCTGAACATTCGATTGCATATAAAAACATTAGGCTTCCAGTGTTTACGGATTGTGACTTTTGTACCAAATTTGGTTCGAATCGGTCCATTCGTTCGTTAGTTATCTTCTCCACAGGCTCACTGACACACACAGACAGACAACACTTCAAAAATGTTTGATTCGTGATCAGGGATGCTTGAAACGTGCTCTCCCGTCGAAAACTCGAATTCGAATTTTCGACCTCGTCACAATACTTTCCTTATACATTATGTATATAAGGAAAGTAAAAAGATCTGAAGAAATTTTTTAAAGCGTAGGTTGCAAATTATTCGTTGTGACTCATTGGTTGTAAATCATTATCAACCTCTTGGTTCCCTTGAATTATACTATCATGTAAAATCACAGTTCTTAGTAAAATTTATTTAATACATCCGTTCCATTTTTGAATTTCTTGAAAAAAAAAATACTTACATTAAACAAACTTCGACAATTTCGGAGCTGTGTATGCATAATAAGTACTTAAAAAGAAATAGCCTAATATCTATCCCGATGAAGCTATAATGACACGTTTGGGGTGTTGACAGAACATCTAATTCAATTTTGAACATTTCTTACCTGAGATTTTCTCCCCCAATGTACTATAAAAGAATTCATGAAAATGCTGTCGAAAGGAAAGCAAACAACGGGAGAATATTATGTTTAGGAGAATAAAGAAATATCTTGCACAGTTTTTTTTTTATGATGCGTGAAGACTTGCACAAACTATTTTCTTAAAATAATGAAATATCTTCTCTGTTAATCCATTCATTGGGTATGATGAGGATGTTGAGAGAAAAAAAAAGAAAATATTTCCATCTAGAATGTTTTAGTAGATTGTAGAATATTCAAATCGCTTTTGTTGTTTAAAAGAAAAAAAAATATTATGAAAAGTCGCTTTAAAAATTAGTTTATCTTTAAAATAAATTGCTGAATGCAATTCCCAAAAATAAATTAGGCTTGTAGTATACAGGGTGTCCAGTGCTATCGGTGCCCAATGGCTATTTCTTCAATCGTTAGTAAAAGAGATACACTTTCAATTCCAAACATGTTTTAAATTTTAAGATATATTATTTTAGAAAAAGTTTAAATCAATAAATGCATTTCTGAAAGAAATACAAAATATAAATTTTTATACAGTCCCCCGGTCCTACCAATTATACTTAGGAAAATCATCCTCATACAATTTTATGCAAAATAAAAAAAAATCATCTTTTTACGACCAAAATGGACCGAATTATAGCTGTTTGAAGTTGTATCACTTTTTGTGCTGAGAAATGTTCAATATGGTCCCTGATTGGTTCGTTACCTGAAACCGAACAGTTTTATACGTGGAAAAGCGACTTAAGTCGTAAAGTTTAATGCTTCATAACTCTGTGAATTTTAGTCGTAAAAGGAAGATTTTATTTTATTTTGCATGAAATTGTATGAGGATGATTTTCCTAAATATAATTGGTAGGACCGGGGGACCGTATAAAAATTTATATTTCGTATTTCTTTCAGAAATATATTTATTGATTTAAACTGTTCATAAGATAATAGATTTTAAAATTTAAAACATTTTTGCATTTAGATGTATATCTCTGTGGCTAACGGTTGAGGAAATAGCCATTAGGCACCGTTAGCACTGCACACGCAGTATATCTAATTATGAAAGGGTTCACTAAAGCTGTTGTGGAATGAGTATATATAAAATATTTTGTTTATAAAACATCGTTGAATAAATAAGTTAAAGTATCAATCAGTTTCTGAGGCAAAAATGGTCTCCTGAAGAATAAATGAGACAGAAAAGTCCAACCAGTAAAAGCAGCAAAATGTATGTCAACTGGAAAATACTGAAATTTTTCAAATAGTTTGCCATTCCGAAAGAAGTAAAAATAAAAATGGAAAAATGAAAGAAAAAAAAGCATGCGTGACACTGAGTGAACTAAACAACAGATAAATGCAAAATATTTTGTGGAAACCTTGTAAAACAAAAATTTATATGACTACAAAAGCAATTATTGTAGAGTTTAATTTTTTTAAACTGCATATTATATAGTACTCTAAATTAAATTTTAGTGTCAAGATTGAAAAGGCATGCAAGGCTGCAGTTAACATAACTACATATTTAGATAACGGCATAGAACGTCGTAAACGTAATTGAATGAAAATTATTTTGAAATATGTTAAAACAGTTTCAGAAACTATTCATTGCTTCCACTTATATTTTAGAAACCGTTAGAGCCTTAATCCATTTACATTTTGTGCGCTATTTGCCGCTTTGAAGTGACGACAATTGCAATGTGAAGCCGTCGTTAAACGTTAAATCCATCGTTAAATGAACGCAATTGGCTCCAGCTTGGCACCTGCCTTGTACTTTACAGAGTCCCGCGTTTTTCAAATTTTAAGAAATAGTTTTGAGCATATTTAACAAGTAATAAATATTTTGTATAAAATGTATTTCGCATTTATCACGAAAATCAGTTTTATTAGTAATAAATAAATACGTATAATTGTTATAATAATAATAATAATAATAATAATAATAAAATACTTTATTTCTCAATAGCATTTCCGAAGAAAAAAATTGTTTTGCTTAGAGCGTCAAAAATCACTTAGCCCCTATGCAAGGCCACTATGCTTTTTGGGCCCTTAAGTGTCGTTTAACCGCACTAGTTATGAAACAGAATGATACTGTATGACACAGAATAAAACGAACAGTAGATGAATGTAAAAGTTTGTTGAAATTACTGTAAAAGGTAAAACTACCAAATGGACTACTGAAGAGTTTAATTTTTTAACCTTCATTATACATAACATTCTAGCTTAAATTTAAATGCATCTAAATAGGTCATACCAAGTTAAAACTCTTCAAAGATACAGTTAGATGTAACTAGACATTTCAAGAATAGCATTTAAAGTCGTAAACAGCGTCCTTGAGTCCCAAAGCGAAACGGAATGCCAAATTTTCAATAGGACCGTCATTGGAGTGGTAAGTTTCGAAGTCGTAAAATAAAGAATCAATACTTTGATGGGAATTTCTTGGAACGCTTTTATTGGATTTTGAATCTAATATATATTCTGAGATTGCAGTGTAGATGTTTCACTTTATTTAAGAAGGAATTTCACATCCTGTATGGCATCGGTTCAACAAAACAGTTTAATGTAGAGCAATAGATAGTCATAAAACCATGTATGGCATTGAAGTTTAGGGATTTAAGAATCTTTAGATTTTTTTTCCCATATTTGGTTTTATAGAAATTCTGGAAAGGCAAATGCTAACGCAAGATGTTTATGTAATCGTTTGTGTCACGTAGCTATAACACTAAATATAATTTTTTTTGTGGTTCTGGCAACAATCATCGAGATATAAGAAAAAAATCTAATGTGGGCAACACATGACTTTCCTTATATAATGCAATGAATTTACTACTTTTACAGTAAAAGAAATATAGATTATTTTTATAGTAGAAATTTATATTCTTTCCAAGATATTGAATTTTCGTCAATGAGTCGTCATTTTCATTGATTTAGCGTCATTTTTATCCATTTGGCGAGTTTTTCGTTAATTTAGCAACATTTGAAAAAGTCGCTAAGTTGGCGACATTCCACCAAATTCGTCGCCAGAATCTCGCCAAGCGTTATGGAAGGAGAAATAAGTTATTCTTACAGCAGATAAATGACTATTGGCGCTCAAATACAAAAGTATTACTCAAAGTATATTTTTTCATAAATGGAACAAGCTAGATCCACAAAAATGATGTCACCCAATTTATCGCATGGTATTACATATGAAAAGTTAACATGTTTCTCAATAGGAAATATTTTTCTTTTATTTTATTTGATTTTTTGAGAATTTTTTTGAAAAATGTGCAATATCTCGATAACGGTTCATGTTAGTGTTCTAAAATTTATGTCAATCGTTTTCTAATAAAAAATTACATAAGAAATGTCTATTTGCGTAACTTTATAAGAGGTTTTGATTTTTTACGATTTTTTCAAAATTCCACTCGAAAATTTAGGGGGGGTTCTGAACATTCGATTGCGTATAAAAACAATAGACTTCCAGTGTTTATGGATTATAATTTCTGTACCCAATTTCGTTCGAATCGGTCCATTCGTTAGTCAGTTATCATCTCCACAGACTCACTGACACACACACACACACACACACATAAACACACAGACAGACACACATTTTCACACACACACACACAGACATCACTTCGAAGATGTTCGATTCGTGATCAGGGATGCTTGAAACGTGCTCTCCCGTCGAAAACTCGAATTCGAATTTCCGACTCCATCACAATACTTTCCTTATACATTATTGTATATAAGGAAAGTAAAAATTCATTAGGAGTCCATATGAATATTTAAGATAGTTCAAAGCAACAATTTACGTTAACATGAGTAGCATACAAAAATGTACTTTTTATTTGTCTCACAATGCCGAAAAATAATCATTAGATATAATGAAACAGCAATTATATGCTCAACGGATTCACTAAGAAATCGTATACTAAAAAGACTGAGGAAATAAGAATGCACTGAGATAATGAAAAACAAAAATTAACTGAAAAAACAAAATTGAACCACACTGTAAGGACTCCTTTAAATTGTTCCTATGAAAATTTTCAGAAATTTGAATTAATGGATATCCTTCCTCAAATTTTGAACTTTCAATGTTCTCCAACTGTCATATTTCATTGGATCTATTATATTTTCACGTTTCGTTGAGTTTGATATGTTATTTTGAAATATCCACAAATAAAAACCCTTTTAACGTATTCGTGAATTTAATATTTTACCTCGAAAATACATTTATCGTAATCTGTGCCTGTGTGCGTATTAAAGAGGGTGGGTGGGGAGCGGAAAGTGTTTTTTTCAACTACGGCTTAGCTAGTTGCCCAAAATTGTCTATCGAGAATAAAATTCATACTGACTTTTTTTTAAAGGTAGGATTTTATCTTATTTTACCGCAAAGTACTTGAAAATGTACATTTTTCTCATACATTAATTTTCAACTACATTCTATTATTTTTATTCTATTATTCTGTTATTTTTCAACTACAAGCAAAAATACATGAATGTATCCTATAGTTAAGCAATATTTGTGAAAAATTTCCTATCAAATAGATCGAATTCACGAATTAAAAAATAATTGGAACTTCATCTTTATTCGTCACAAAAGACTTAAAAATTTACGTTTTTCTTAAAAACAGTATTTTTTTTAATTACAAACAACAAGAAAGATCAATCATGCATAAAGCATTGATTGTGAAACATTTTCCAACTGCAATGCAATTTTATTTAAACATCTAATGCGATACATTCAGCTGCAAAAATTTTAAAATTTTCAAAATACTACAATAATTTCTTATATTTGAAAACTTAAAACTTCATCGAAAAAAATTAACTTTATTCAAATGACGTCATTGAAATATAAATCGCCTGACTCTCTATATAAATGCTGTAAATATTTCATTTATACACTTTTATTCCATTCCTTTCGTTCATCACAATACTAGAATAATTTATTTTATTTAAACACTTAAAACCACAGAGATACAAGTAATTAACTTTATGCTTAAAACTTTATCGAAAAAATCGTATACTTCTCTATGTAAAATCAATGAGTGTTTAATTCATATCAGCTATATTGCAGACTCCAGAGCTAAATATTTTTGCGTTAAAGAAATTCAGCAATTCTTATACAACTCATCCTACATCTTTATGCGTTTACATTCTCCATAGGTGAAAATTAGGCTTCGTTGTAGAAATAATCAAAGTCATCATTTAAACTCAAATATATTGTAATTGCGTTGTTTCAGAATGTAGATGCACAGAATTTAAGCAAAAATAAAGCGGTTTTAGGACTGATCCAACACTACATATAAATTAAAAAGAACTTTAAAAATCACGATTTTGACATATGATGGATGCCATATTTTATTTTGAAGTGGGCCACGCGATGTCTTCATATAATATGGGTGTCATTATTATTTTAATTTTTATTTAAAAACTAATGAATGTAATTTTCTGAAATTTTTTTCATATTTTTTATGGGGTAATTTGAATATTTCCTAAAACTTTCGAAGCAATTTGTGAATTTTAAATTCGTTTAAAAATGTTTGAAGAATTAGGTCCCATAGGGTTCAATGTATTTAATATTTTCATCCCGGGTTCAATCCAAAACTAATTGGGTGATATTATTCATTTATATTCCCGTAAGTCCCGTAGATCGTCTAAACAACATACTAAAATTTCATTTTGATAAAGTCATTTTTACGGCAGTTATCGTGCGAACGGACAGACAGACAGACAGAATGAACAAAGTCATAAACACTTTTCAACTATGTTGTAAAGTGCTAAAAACAAAGATATATCGTATAGTTTAGAACCAGGTCTCAAAAGCACTAGGTGTCAAAAGTATTTTATATCCCATGATTATTTTCAATTTTTTTTTTTTAATTAATGGGTTCATTTTTTAACAATTAGACACCAGCCACAGAAGCAGATGAGGTTTCGAATGTAGGCATAGATGACCTGCTCAAAATCCAATCTCTGATAATCTCACCTCTTGCTTCAAATCGACAAACTGTTGATGCCGAGTTATGGTCAACTTTGACACATCTCTGTAGATCCGGGCCGTCCAAACAATTACCTTACACCTTTCTGGTAGGTCGGACGGTCTGGGTCTCAACAACAACATCTCTGTAGATGTAGGGGCGGGGTAGCCTAGAGGTTAGCGCGCGGGAATTGCACTCGGTAGGCCCGGGTTTGATTCCCGTCACTGCCAAAACTGCCGCCGTATTCGCGCGGAGTGCAATCACGTTAAACAGTGGGTCCGTAAGCCCTTCCGAGATGTTGGTGGTAGGGGAAGGAGGGTACGGTTTCTGTGGATGCCTTCCCCACGGGGTTCCGGTCTAAATTGTGTGGCTCTTCCCGGCCGTCCAAACGGTTACCTTACACATTTCTGGCAGGTCGGACGGTCTGGGTCTTAACAACAACATCATCTCTGTAGAGATTGTGTATAAGTACTAAATTCAACAGGAGTAGAATAGTTATTGCTTAGAAAAGTTCGCAACGTGTTGTCAGATAAATGGTTAGTTAATGCACTTTCCTTAACAACACACTCTGCAACAAAATCAGATCTGTGTAATCATTTGGCAAGACATTTAGTTCTGGTATTTCCAATTTACACATTCTTTGTTCCCTTTCGTTATTTGAGAATACGCAATATGTCAGTTCTTTAACGAAATCGTGATCATCACAATCATTGATACGAGAACATTTTCGGGATGTGTTAAGAATTAATTACTTTGAATTAGTGTATCAATTATTGTTTTAATTCTTAGGAAAATACCGTGAATAAGGTCTGGTTTACACGGTGCCAATTGGCATGCAAGTTGATAGTGCCAGCTACTTTCGGCCAGCTACTGACTTCATGTAAACACATCTCGGTCGCTAATGGCCTTGCAAGACTGGTTAGACCAGCTACTGGAGAAACCAAGGACTTCAAACATTTTTGTTCCTAATGCCCACTGAAATATCCCCAGATGCATTGCAACTCCTTTTTCACCTTAGACTCGCTGATAAGCCAGCACCTGTAACCAGGTGAAAGATAGACCTCTTAGAATAAGCCAGATTTCGTAAAAAATCCTCCAAATTGACAACATTGGCACTGTATAAAACTATCCAGTAGCTGGTGTTGTGTAAATAGCAGAGATCAGTGATGAGAGAAGCCAGTAGCTGTCTATCCATTTAGCCATTTGGAGATGGATGTATTAGGGTATGCCTACCGCATATCACAATTCAAGCACCTCCTTCTCTTTCCGCCAGTGAAAGTCCATTTCCTCCCTACGTTATATATATATACATATATACATATATATATATACATATATATACATATATATACATACACACACACACACACACATATATATATATATATATATATATATATATATATATATATATAGGTATATATAGTTAAATCGCTTGGAAATAAGATTCGTTAATTGCTGGCGCAAATTGACCCTTATGAAGTCGATATTTTTAATTATAAGATCCTTCGATGCAAGATACTTATATTCTACAATATCTTATAAACTTTAAATGCATGGGAGTTTTAAATAAGGATTGAATAAGTTTAACTAACTAGGAAAGTTTCCAGGAAAAGAGATACTGGAATAAATACTTTATAGCCGCATATTTTTGTATTGGGAAAGTATTGTTTCCCAAAATTTTAGAATTCTAGATTTTGACTAAAGTTTATGTTTCAAAATTTTCTAAATACATTTAGAACACTTTCGGAAGGATGTCTCTGTGTGTGTTTATGTTTGGTGCAAAAATGAAAACTCAAGAAATGTACGTAATACTATAAAAATTTCCGATATAATTGCCAAATAAAGAACTTAAAGGATTAAATTAATTAAATTGGAATTTTAGAAACATTTAAATTATTTTAACTGCTGCAAGTAATCCGAAAATTAGACGAATTTCACGAAGCTCAAATGAACACATAGCATGCTTAATTAAGCTCAAATCTACATTAACAGAAGATATCTATGGATATATTATGTGTTTTTCTTTTAGAAATGTTTTCTTTTAGAAATGTAGGTAAAATAAATCTAAGTTTCTTACACAAAGATATATAGAGCAATAGACAAAAAGAGGAAACATTCCTTGCCAGTGTCTATGTAAAACTTCTATTCCCTGTCGTGGAATTCCAGACTTAGAAAACAAAAACTAATTGAACAAAAAAGTGTCCCGATCTATGCCCGGAGGGAAAAGTTTGCCAAAGAATGTGAAAGTAATTATGAAAGATCTTCGGTAAACTCTATTAAAATTTTTTTGAAGAAAAACGGGAACTGACGCATTGATAATAATAAAAGATAGTTTTATTTGAAGATATACACGTCTGGTAGAAATGATTCGATTCAATGCATTATCGGCAGAGCAGTTGGAGATAAAGCGTACCTGGTCGGCGATTTTGTTTTCAAATATACAAATTGTAGTTGTATAGTTGTATATTTGCTAACTACATTCATGTGTTTTTAAATGAATAAAATTTTATAAAGTTTTTTAAGTTTCCCATACCTTTTGAATGTTAAAAATAAAATACTAAATTTTACTTTCCCTGCAATACATGGTAATGTATAGGGAAAGTATTGGAATCATGCCGAAAATCGCAACTCGAGTTTTCGACGGATCTATACGTTTCGAGACCTCTAGAATACGAAAAAACTATTTTTAGCGTGACGTCTGTGTGTGTGTCTGTGTGCCTGTCAGTGTGTCTGTCTGTCTGTGTGTCTGTGTGTCTGTCTGTCTGTGCAGATTTTGTATACACTCTAACTAAAAAACTAATCGACCGAATTTCACAAAATTTGGTAGGTAAGTTACTTGTGAGAGAGTCTGTTGCTGGTTAGTTTTGGGTACGATTCGGGATAAAAGAACCCGCCTTTTTTGCGAAATGGCCCGCAAAAGCTTGTATCCACTCTAACTGAAAAACTAATGGACCGAATTTCACAAAATTCGGTAGATGAGTCACTTGTGAGTTACCCTGGTGCTGATTAGATTTTGGTACGATTCGGAAAAAAATGACCTGTCTTTTTTTGCAAAATGGCCCGCAAATATCGCCCAAATCTAAACTAAAGAACCGGGTATACTCAAATATATTCATTAAATGCTGATTTAATACGTAATTTTTAAAGACGAAAAGAATAAGACCAACTCCATTACACTAGGACTAGCCGTTCTCGAGATATTTTAGTTTTTTCGTATTTTCCTTACGCCACCTATGAAAATAAGTCCAGTTATCAAATAAGAACAAAAATTAAATAAAAAGTGAATTAAAGTTAATTAAAATAAAGAGAACGTCGATATAAGTCTGCAGGGAAAGTCATGTGCTGCCCACATCAGATTTTTACTTTCCCTGCAATACATTGTAATGTATAGGGAAAGTATTGGAATCATTCCGAAAATCGCAACTCGAGTTTTCGACGGATCTACACGTTTCGAGACCTCTGGAATACGAGAAAACTATTTTTAGCGTGACGTCTGTGTGTGTGTCTTTGTGTCTGTCTGTGTGTCTGTGAGTCTGTGTGTCTGTCTGTGTCTGTCTGTGCAGATTTTGTATCCACTCTAACTACAAAAGTAATTGAGCGAATTTCATAAAATTTGGTAGGTAAGTCACTTGTGGGCGAATCTGGTGCTGATTAGTTTTGGGTACGATTCGGGATAAAAGAACCCGCCTTTTTTTGCGAAATGGTTCCCAAAAGCTTATATCCACTCTAGCTGAAAAACTAATAAGCCGAATTCCACAAAATTTGGTAGATAAATCACTTGTAGTAAACCCTGGTGTTGATTAGATTTTGGTATGATTCGAAAAAAAATAACCTACCTTTTTTTATAAAATGGCTTGCTAAAATCGCCAAAATCTAAAATAAAAAACTATGTATGCGCAAATATATCCATAAAATGCTTGTTTAATACGTAATTTTTAACGAAAAAAAGAATAAGACCAACCCCATTACACTAGAACTAGCTGTTCTCGAGATATTTTAGTTTTTTCGTATTTTCTCTACGCCACCTTTGAAAATAAGTCCAGTTATCAAATGAGAACGAAAATTGAATTAAAAGTGAATTAAATGTAATTAAAATAAAGAGAACGTGAATATAAGTCTGCAGGGAAAGTCATGTGCTGCCCACATCAGATTTTTTTCTTTAGTTCTGCAGAATAAAGTTTCTACTTAGAGAATGACTTTGAATATTATTGGGCAGTCCCTTATAGTGACATTAAAAGCAAAGCGATATGTAAATTTTTATGATTGAACATGTAGGATTGAAAATATTTTAATAATTATAAGTAATTGCTACTAAAATGTATGTAGTTAAAGTACAGTATATCCTCATCAGCTAAAGAATTGCATGCAGGAACGAATTATGCTGTTGCTAAAATATAGAATCAAGCAAAGCACTGCTGCATAATTATTGAATTAATGTCAGAGTACAGTGGTGGATCTGTGAAGAAAATACTGTTCAGCCAATAATGTTGAAAACGTTTTCTAAAGCGACTTTCGCGTGGAAAATAAGACACATTAGGAAGCTGTGTGTTCAATGTGTTCAATTTATAAACACGTGATTGGTCAAAACGTAATGTGTAACAATATCAGTTTTGAAGGAAGCAGACTCATGGGTAAACATTTTCATGGGTAGAAAAGCAAGTAAAAATTCTCATGGTTGAAAAGGTGAAGCTATTTTCGAAAACAAAGTACATTAATGATTACTTTCGATGGTACAAGAATCATATTCAGTGGGAAGTTTAAATTTGAAAATTCATTTTTACTTTCCCTGCAATACATGGTAATGTATAGGGAAAGTATTGGAATCATGCCGAAAATCGCAACTCGAGTTTTCGACGGATCTACGCGTTTCGAGACCTCTAGAATACGAAAAAAACTATTTTTAGCGTGACGTCTGTGCGTTTGTCTGTCTGTGTGTCGGTCTGTCTGTGCAGAGTTTGTATACACTCTAACTAAAAAACTAATTGACAGAATTTCATAAAATTTGGTAGGTAAGTCGCTTGTGGACGAATCTGGTGCTGATTAGTTTTGGGTACAATTCGGGATAAGAGAACACGCCTTTTTTAGTGAAATGACAGTGAAAGCCTTTATCCACTCTAACTGAAAAACTAATGGACTGAATTTCACAAAATTCGATAGATAAGTCGCTTGTGGCTCTTCCTGGTGATGATTAGATTTTGGTATGATCCGGAAAAAAAATAACGTGCCTTTTTTGCAAAATGGCCCTGAAAAATCGTCAATATCTAAAATAAAAACTACTTACGCTCAAATATATTCATTAAATGCTTGTTTCATACGTAATTTTTAACGATGAAAAGAATAAGACTAACCTCATTGCACTAGCACTAGCTGTTCTCGTGATATTTTAGTTTTTCCGTATTTTCTCTACGCCATCTTTGAAACTAAGTCGTTAACAAATGAGAACGAAAATTGAATTAAAAGTGAATTAAATTTAATTAAAATAAAAAGAACGTGGATATAAGTCTGCAGGGAGAGTCATGTGCTGCCCGCATCAGATATGTAGTATTAAAGGCAGTATATGACTAATAATAAATGATGACCATTTGACTGGTGAGGAATAAATTAAAGCTTTCAGAATGATTATATTAATTTTCTAGATAACTGCATCTCTTATTCTGTGGTGTTGCATGTCGTCTAAATGGCTCGGTGAAATGTGTATAATAATCTTAGGTGTCAATTCGTACAGAATTTATACCAATTTTTATTATCCAGCTTTCAGGTTGGTTTAATGACTCTAGTCATTATTTTAAGACTCTAAGTCATCTTGTCATTGAAGCCAATCTTTATGGATCTATGTAAGGATTGTAATAACGCAGTAAACTTTTCGACACGGATTGCAAATAGTTTGCACATGGATCAAATTATAAATATATGGAATATTTAAAGAAATATTTGGATCGAGAAAGCTTATCACCGAAGAGGTACTTTAGGGTCGGATTATGTTAAACAAAGTTAAATTCTTCAGTAGGTACTGATGCCTTATTTATGTAATTATCTGTATTTCTATAAAAAATATAGTGGACAGCGTTGTGAAGGTGAAGATACAAAATTTAAATCACGATGCAAGATTATTGAAAATTGAATACATATAAATTCGAAATTTTGGGGCCCAGAAGATAATTTTTTGTAAATTTTATCTTTGTATGCCGTTTTTACTTTCCTTATATACATAATGTATAAGAAAAGTATTGTGATGGGGTCGAAAATTCGAATTCGAGTTTTCGACGGGAGAGCACGTTTCAAGCATCCCTGATCACGAATCGAACATTTTTGAAGTGATGTCTGTGTGTGTATGTGTGTGAGTGTCAGTGAGTCTGTGGAGACTATAACTGACGACAGAATGGACCGATTCGAATGAAATTTGGTACAAAAATCACAATCCGTGAATACTGGCAGTGTAATGTTTTAAAACACAATCGAATGTTCAGAACCCCTTTTAATTTTCGAGTGAAATTTTGAAAAAATCATCAAAAAATCAAAACCTTTAATAAAGTTACGGAAATAGACATTTCTTATGTAATTTTTCCTTAGAAAACGATTGACATAAACTTTAGAGCGCTAGCATGAACCGATCTCGATATATTGCACATTTTTCAAATACATTTATCAAAAAATTCCATAAATTAAAACAAAATGTTAATTGTTAAGAAACATGTTCACTTTTCATATGTAATATCATGCGATACATTGGGTGACATCATTCTCCTCGATATAACTCGTTTCATTCACGAGAAAAGACACTTTGAGAAATACTTTTGTATTTGAACGCCAATAGTCATTTATCCCCTGTAAGAATAATTTATTTCTTCGTCCATAATGCTTGGCGAGATTTTGGCGACAAATTTATCGGACTGTCGCCAACGTGGCGACATTTTTAAATGTTGCCAAATTAACGAAAATCTCGCCAAATGGATAAAAATGACGCTGAATCAATGAAAATGACGACTGATTGAAGAAAATTCAATATCCTGGAAAGAATATAAGTATCTACTATAAGAATAACATTTTTTTAACTGTAAAAGTAGTAAATTCATTGCATTATATAAGGAAAGTCATGTGCTGCCCACATCAGATTTTTTAATGTGTGGAGAGTTCCTTTTTTACTACAAATATACTTCATTTCATAATTTAAATGAAATTTAATCTGCTAGCAGAAAGTTATATAGAGTAACATAAAACATACAGAAAGTAGCAAAAATTCGTTGTATTCATCCATAGAAAATGTCTATTCTGTCCCTTTGAATTCCAAGAACAAAACAAAAACTAATTAAATGAGAGTCTCAGAAATATTTGTGTCCGAAGTAAGAAGTCCGCTGAAGAATGCAATAATAATTATGGAGAATCTCCATTACACATTTATTATATTTCTTGGTAGCTAAAATTGCGAGTATTTGGGCATTGCATGCTGTGGAATAAAATCTTATTAAATGATATATATTCGATAAGTGTCGAAATAGCAAAGATGTCAATTATGGGCTAAGGTTCAAGCAATATATTATTTCTGAAAATTTTCTTGGACTGTGCATTCGAGATATCGGCGGTACAATAATACAGACAGACGATTTATAAATATAAAAGGAGAAATCTGTAAATTTGTGTGGAACATTTATTTTTAAAATTAGATGAAGTTAATATTTTATAACTTTTTCACGAGGATTTAAAATATCCTTTTGCTAAATAGTAATATTTCACGCCTATTTTAATCGACAAGCATTTGTGGAACTTCTGCCATAAGCAAAAACTTTCCGTTTAAAAGAAAATAAATCGCAGGCAAGCAAGCACGTACGTTGATAAAAATGATCAATTCAACGCCACGTCAATATCATTGAAGTATAAAGAAAACGATTAAAATATAGAGAGATATTAGACTCATGCATTAGTGGTAAAAAGGAAAACAAAAATATATTTCTCAACACAATGGTCGTCTAATGATATTTAAAAGCCAGTAAAAATCGCCAACTTTGTCCTCGGTGTTATCACTTATACTACACTATAAATCAAATTTAACAAATGTTTACTGTCTTTGCTGAATAAAAAAAATGTTTGTGTGTCTGTCTATGTGTACATGTGTGTCTGTATATGTGTGCATGTGTGTCGTCTGTAGTGGTAAATGTAAGCATCTGATAGCGACGAAATTTCATATAGAGGTATTTCAGGACCCGAGAAAATACAGCTAGATGAATTTTTTTTAAAATCCGAATCATCATTTTAGTTATTTTAATTTTTAGCACGATTTTGAACGATTTTTACACGAAGCGGTTCCTTAGCGGCCACAATTATTATCGCAAAGCTTTCATCTCGACAACATCAGCAGAATCGAAGACAGTTCTTTTTCTCGACCTTTGAACGGAATCTAGTGGACAATTCCTTTCCATTTATTTATTTATTTTCAAATACCGGGTGGTCAGAATTAAAACACCCCTACTCTGAGCTTTATGTACATCGAACTACTCACTGTAAAGTCTCCAAAATTGTTGAACCTACTATTCAAGACATGAGGAAAGGGATTACGCAAAAAAAAATTAGTTCCAAAAACACCTATAGGTGGCGCTGTACAACAGAAAATATGCTGAAAAGACACAAAATACACATTTGTAACATATTTTATTTGAACGTACCAAACATTCATATCACAAGGACCTTATCGATGCAGGGAATGCTGCTCAATATGGTTCCCTTCTTCAAGATGTAAAATCTGTAGTCTGTGGACAGCTTGTTCAAGTGCGGATCGTAATTGGTCGATTGAGATGCTTCTCACATGCAGAGTGATACTGTCTTTCAAATCTGCCGAGGTTACCAGACGTCCTCGATAAACAAGACTTTTTAAGTATCCCCACAGCCCAAAATTCACAGGGATTAAGATCTGGAGAACGAGATGGTCAGGTTGTCGGAAACGCACGACTAATTACTCTACCATTAGTAAAATGTTGCCGAAGAAACTGCTGTACACAGAATCCAATGTGTGGAGGCGCTCCATCTTTCGTAAAGTAATTGAATCTAGGCATTCGTGCTGTTGCAGTTAGGGTACAACAAAATTTTCGAGCATGATTTTCTACCTCCTGGCCGTCACGGTGCATGTCACAGGGCCATTGGGAGTAGCCTCTTCGAAAAAGAAAGGTCCAAGAATGAATGTGGCTGTGAATCCACACCAGACTGTAACTTTCGGTGAGTGAAGTGGAATTTCTTGGAAGGTACGAGGGTTTTCCGTGTCCCAAATGCGACAGTTGTGGGTGTTGACTGTTCCACTTAGATGGAAATGCGCTTCATCGCTCCATAGAATCTGTCATGGCCACGATACATCCACTTCAACTCTTGCCAGAAATGTCAATACAAAGGTCAGTCGCTTCTCCCTGTCGATGGTAAGCAAGTGGTGATTGTGACTAATTTTGTACGGGAAAAAATGCACTATGTTTCTCAGTACGTTCTGCACTGTGCTGTAGGGAACACCCAAGTGTCGTGACACTCCACGTGCACTACCACAGCCAATAACGTTATTCATTGATTGTTCAACAATAGCGGGTGACAACATCGTCAACGACATCTGAACGAGTCGATTTGCGTCCTCGACCCGGCTGAACTCCAAGATGTCCAGTTTTCTCGAATCGAGCTATCATTCTCCTGAGAGCTTGTGGAAGTAATGGTCCTTTGCGCAAATTCTTAAGTCGACGAAACTCTCGAAGTGTAGCTGCAGCATGTCCTTTGTTTTCATAAAACAGCTTCACAAGCAAAGCGCGTTCTGGCAGTGTGACAGCCATCGCTGATAAGAATGAAAATTTCCCAGTTTTATCCCCTTTTATGCCCAGAACATAGTAGCTGCAAACCAAGGGTTTATGCAAATTTTTGTGCTTACAGTGCGAAATTGCAGTTACAATGACAGTTTAAGTTTTTTCACTTTTTTGTCTTCTTTTTTTTCATATCAGCAAAAGAAATTACAAAGGAAAAATTCCATATCGCATGTGTTTGTTTTTTTGTGATTATTTTGTGTCTCTTCAGCATATTTTCTGTTATACAGCGCCACCTGTCGATGTTTCTGGAACTATTTTTTTTTCACGTAATCCCTTTCCCCATGTCTTGAATGGTAGGTTCAACAATTTTGGAGCCTTTACACTGAGTAGTTCGATGTATAGAGAGCTCAGAGTAGGGGTGTTTTAATTCTGACCACCCGGTACATCAAAATCTGCATTTTTTAAGTTCTCTGATACATTTTTCGCTGCATTCTAAAAAGGAATATTGGAACAATTATTTAGTTTGATAAAAATTGTGTCTATATCTTCTTTCTAAAGAAAATATTTTTGAATGGCATTATAATTTTAGTTTTTGCAAAAAAATTGCAAACACATTATCCTTAAAAAAGCGTGGTCGAATTTTATTTTCAGTGGACTTTTCTGCATATCTTACTCATGGTGTGGTTTAAGCTACGCCTTCTTTTTAGAGAAAGGATTCATCGAATTTCCTGAATTTTTATTTTTTATTTATTTTCTGCTTTTCACGGATGCAGAGAGCATACATGGGTTTTTGGATCTAAACGAAATAAGGAAATGATTTGGAATCAAAGTGGTGTTATATGTAAATGTATTATGTAAGTAGCGAGGCCTTACGTAGGACCCTGGCAACGCTGGGTAATTCGCATGAGTCTTGTATAAAGTTTCAAAAATGTTATCTCGCTATAACAATATTAAGATACTTTAATTATTTCAATTTATGCCACTAAAGCTTTTATATGGCATTGTAAGGCTATTGTGTTATTCGACGTAGGGTGGACCATAATGAATAGAACTTTGTAAAACCTGCACTTGTTCCTACGCAAACATAGCAGTTGTGTAATACACAGTGCAAATTAAATTCAGTAGTCTAAACACCAGTGTATAAAAGTTGGTAGAAAAAATTGGTAAGTAATTAGTAGCTGTTACTCGTTACAGCTTCATGTGAAACATACCTCCTTTAGCATATCTAAAATGGGAAAATATTGCACAGTCCACTTCGACGATAAGAGCTTGCACTATCGTCCCAATAGTTCAACGGTAGAGCGTCGGCTGGCCAGTTCGGAAATCCAGGGTTCGATTCCCGGTTGGGACGGCCAGGCTCTTTACAATGACTTCCGAACAAATGAACCCTGTCGGTTAGTGAAAAGATGTCGGAGGCCTGAAGACCCCAGACCTTGCGACTTACATAGTGGGTTTAGAGTAGCTAGTTGCACGGCCGGGAAAGGATACCTCCTGCACTCAGGAGGTACCCAAGGTCTACCATCCAGCCAAACGAACTTTTATTTAGGTCTAAAATTATCACAATTGATGAAAAATATTGTGATTAAACAGACAGTTTTACATTATATTTGAACTTGACAAATACGTCCATTTTTCAAAAATGGGGAAAGGGTTATTGCGAATATAGATAAAAAGATCATTGAAAAATAAAATTTAGAGTGAGGTATAATAACATAATGTAAAATAGATTTAAATTAAAGAAAATAATAAAATTTTAAAAGTAGAATTTATAAAGTATATAAAAAGAAAATATATGAAAAGGAAAAAAAAATTAGGCACATGAAAAACAAAAACAGAAATTTAGTATAAAATTTAGAAAAGAAAAATTAGAAAAAATACAAATAAAAAGGATCAAAAGAAAAAGAAAGAACCGAGAAAATAAGAACAGTTAACATAGCTTTTTTTTTTTAAAGAAAATATGGAGGGAACACAATAAGTCCATAAAGTTAATAAGAATGAAATTAAGGGATTCATTGGTCAAAATTAATTGAGAGCAGAATTTACTTATAAGCTTAGGTCACTTTATTAGAAATTTCCATGGCAACAAGAATACAGTTTTTAATTTTATCTACTGAAGAGGGATTTGAACGAACGTTGGAGAACCAAATTGGTTTATTAAAGGGGGGGGGGGGGGTTTGCACAGAAGAAACTTTCTATAAAATGGACAATCGAAAATATAATGGTCAACGTCACCGAATTTATTGCTAATATAGTTGTTGGAGGTCTGAAAGTGACCCTAGTGCGACTAGTACGGATTCAATGGACACTGGAAGATTGAGAGCCGATTTTAAATTGAGAGAATAACGACCACGGAGGATACTAACCTGGCAAATAATAATAGTAGCAGGAGGCTAACCTGAGGTAAAAGAAGCAGAAGGGGGTCAGTTAGATTGTCAGTTGCACGCCAATCTGACATTAGAGGGTGGAGAATGCAGAGTCCACTTCGATGATAAGGGCTTGCAATTTCGTTCTAATAACTCAACGATAGAGCGCGGCTGGTCAGTTCGGAGGTCCAGGGTTCGATTCCTTGTTGGGGCAGTAAGATTCTTTACAAGGTTAACGTTTTGCGTGTGACGATGGTACAAGCTACCTAGGGAAATGTTTCGATATTTTTAATCTAAAATATAAAATTTTCATGTTTTACCAGAATTTATTTATAATACAACTCAATTTATGAAATCAGAAAGTACAATACCTATCGGATTCTGTATTTGAAGTCAGACAATACAAGTGGTTTTCTGTTATGTATTAGTAACGTTGTGATGTCTCTTCCGTTTCATCTAAGTCACATTTCTTTTAAGATTTGCTCTATTTCGCGCGCCAAGATGTTTCACATCAAACATGTTTTACATCAAACAGCCCCCACGGTTAAAAGGCTAGTTAGTATCAATCTGACAAGTTATATTTGAAAATGAAATTATTTAGAAAATACTTTTATGCATCGCTGAAAGTTTACTATTTGTTTACGTTCAATATTTTCCCCCAAAACTAAAATAAACTAAATTAGACCTGGAAAAAAAAGTTTTCATCGCCCCCTTTCTTTAGCGAATGTAAAACAAGAAAGATCAATTATGCTTAAAGCATTGATTATGAAACACTTTCCAACTTCAATGCAATTTTATTTAAACATGTCTAAAATGTAATACATTTCTCGGTAATATTTTAAAACTTATCACAATACTACATTAATTTATTATATTTGAAAACTTAAACCTTCATCGAAAAAAATGAACTTCATTCAAATGACAGCATTGAAATATAAATTGCCTGGTTTAAACATCTCTAAACTGTGATACATTCCTCGGTATTAATTTTAGGATTATCATAATACCACGATAATTTATTATATTTGAAAACTTCATCGAAAACAACTGAAATTCATTCAAATGACGTCATAGAAAAAATAACACGCCTGGCTCTCTCTATAAAAGCAGCATTTCATGCATAAATAATTTCCCATTCATGTCATTCATCACAATACTATAATAATTTATTTTATTTAAAAATTAAGACCATGGCGCTACAAGTAATTAAACTCTATGCGTAAAACTTCATCGAAAAAAATTGTCTTTCTCTTTGTAAAA
Source organism: Amaurobius ferox (assembly GCA_951213105.1). Classification (NCBI taxonomy): domain Eukaryota; kingdom Metazoa; phylum Arthropoda; class Arachnida; order Araneae; family Amaurobiidae; genus Amaurobius; species Amaurobius ferox. The sequence goes on from OX578146.1 coordinate 100,521,171, forward strand.
TCAACGAACATTTCATTCATATCAGCTATGCAGACTCCATGAACTAAAGGTTTCGTATTAAAGAAATACAGCAATTCTAATACAACTCATTCTACATATTTTGCTGTTTACATTTTACATAGGTGAAAAATAGGCTTCTTTGTAGAAATAATCAAATTTGGGTGAACATTTAAACTCAAATATATTGTAATTGCGCTGTTTCAGTATGTAGATGCACAGAATTTAAGCAAAATTAAAGTGGTTTTAGAACGGATACAACACTCAATATGAATTAAAAAGAACTTCAAAAATCACGGTTTTGAGACACGATGGATGCCATATATCATTTTGTAGTGGGTCACGTGATCTTTTCATATCATGGTCAAGTGCTCGCTTCATATAAGTGGTATTATTAATATTTTAATTTTTATTTAAAAAACTACTGAACTTATTTCGCTGAATTTTTTTTATATATTTTATGGAACAATTTGAATATTACCTAAAATTTTCGAAGCAATTTGTAAATTTTAAATCCGCTTAAAAATGTTTGAAAAATTAGGTCCCATACGGCTCAATGTATTTTCATTTTTTCAACCCGAGTTTAATCCAAAACTAATTGGGTGATATTATTCATTTATATTCCCATAGGTCCTACAGACCGTCTGAACAACATACTAAAATTTTATTTTGATTAAGTCATTTTTACGGCAGTTATCGTGCTAACGGACAGACAGGCAGAATGAACAAAGTCATAAACACTTTTCAACCTTGTTCTAAAGTCTTAACAAGAAAGATCAATCATGCATAAGTATTGATTATGAAACACTTTCCAACTGAAATGTAATTTCATTTAAAAATCTGTAAAATGTGATACATTCAGTAGTGATATCTTTTGCATTATCACAGTACTACAGTAATTTATTATATTTAAATATTTAAAACTGTATCGAAATATAAATCATCTGATTCTCTATGCAAAATCAATGAATATTTCATTCATATAACTTGCATTCCACACATCAGAGCTAAATAATTTTGTGTGAAAAAAATTCAGCAATTCTTATGTAACTCACCTTACAATCGCTTGAGATATTTGCATTCTGCATAAGTTAAAATTAGACTTCGTTGAAGAAATAATAAAAATTTAGGGATCATTTAAAATCACAACTATTGTAATTGCGTAGGGAGTTTAGATACACAGATAATATATGTGTGTGCGTATGTATGTATTCAAAGTATTGGAATCATGCCGCAGATCGGAACTCGAATTTTCGAAGGATCTACACGTTTTGGGACTTCCAGAACACGAAAAACTATTTTTAGGAAGACGTCTGTGTGTGTAAGGGTGTATATGTGTATGTTTCTGTGTGTCTGTGAGGATACTGCATCCACTCTAACTGAAAAACTAATGGACCGAATTTAATAAAATTTGGTAGGTAAGTTTTTGTGGGAAAACCTGATGTTCATTTTATTATAGTACGATTCGTAATAAAATAATCTGCCTTCTGTCATGTCGCCATTCTGTGCGCCATGACCTTTTTGTGTTTTCCGAGAGAGAAACTCTCTTTTCTCGCTTGTGCCTGTATTTGAAGGTTGCTAGGCCTTGTTCGGATTGCCGTGCGAAGCGAAATTGTGTTTTGTTCGGAACGGTTGGTTTGGAGGAGAATTTCTGTCTCTGTCGGAGAGTGACGTCGCATCGCGTGTTGTGGCTCTGTTGCTGGGCGCTCGCATTTTCCTGCCAATCAGGAAGCGGCTTTTTGGAGAAGTGAGAAGTTTTCTCTTTTGCTCTCTCTCTCTTCTGGCGTGGACTCCGATGATGTGAGGAAACATTGAATTTTTGTCTTAAAACTTTAAGACAAAGGCTTGGCCGAAATGGCTAAAATTCGATGGCCGTACCGTTGTTTCTGTTAAGAAACCATTTGAAGATCCTGGACGAAGAAGCGGAGGATCCTGATGAACTGCATTTTTCTTTTTCCAAATTCTAAATTTTATTCTTTTATTTTAGGAAATTCCGGTGAATCCTACCCCTTTTGAGATAGCTTTATTCGGAAGGCAGACATTTTGTTGATGGATGGTTTTGTGCCTTTCGGGACGGATTGTTTGGAACATATCTTGGTTCATTGGAACTTTCCTGGTTTCTCCTTGCGAAGCCTCTTTGTGAACTTTTGGATTTAATAAAGAAATTCCTTTAAGTGCACCTCCCGGTACAAGGTAACTTGTTGAAATATTTCTGGAACCAAGAGTTCCATGGCAGTCAAAGGATTAGTGATTCAAGACAGGCACATAAATTGTTAAGAGAATGATTATCATAATATCTAATTTGAATTGAGTTGTTTGTTTAATGAAATTCTATGATGAGCATATATTTAATTTGTTAACTATGATATTGAGAAAAAATGCTCTTAATGAAAGGATAAAATACCTAATGAATATTGAAGTGAAAGTAATGTTATATAAGTGAATAAATAGATTTTCTTTAATTGATAAATGTGTATTCAATTTAGTATCCCTTCATGTTTCTTTCTCACTGTTTACCATCTAGAATTCAATTCTTCTAGACTGGGAAAGCTTTGCATAAATGATAATACCTGGGTTGTTAAAAATAACACTAACCACTTTAATTACTCTGTTGTTTTTTTGCTGTGATGTTTACGATCACTTGGGCTTTGTGTGTAGCGGAATCTACTCCCACAAGTTGGTTCTGAAACCGCTACCACACTTCTTTGCGAAATGGCCGGCAGAAATTGCCTTTATACACTGTAGCTAAAAACTAATGGACCAAATTTAACACAATTTGGTGTATAATATTTCAATAACCTACAAGTGATTTATATACCAAATTTAACAAAATTTGTTATATAAATCACTTGTAGGTTATTCTAGTACGATTCGGGAAAAAGGAACGGGCTATTTTTGCGAAATGGCCCTCAAAAATCGTTAAATATAAAAATAAAAGACTACGTGTGCTCAATTATATCAATTAAATTCCTATTTTATACGTGATTTTTGACAACAAAAATAATAAGACCAAACCCATTACTCTAGGACTAGTCGTTCTTGAGATATTTAATTTTTTTTTTTGCGCTTTCGCTATGCCACTTTTGACAATAAGTCCATCTATCAAATGAGAACCAAATTTAAGTTTAACGTGCAAATTCAATGTCATTTAAAATACTTATGGATGTTATTTTGTGCACATAAACTGAAATTATTATTGAAGAAATAAAGAGAACGTGAATATGAGTGTGCAGAGAAAGAGATGTGCTGTCCACATCAGAATTTTTAACAATATTACAATGATTTATAGAAGTGAACGGGGATTATTTGCAGGCCATTTCGAAAAAAATGTAGGATCTATATTTAAAGATCCACCAAATTGTTGTAGAATAAAATGTTCTACAAATTTAAACTGTGTACCAAATTTTAATTCTCTAGAACGTAGGAAAGTACATTAAAAACGCCATCAAATAAGTATATCATGAAAAGTTATATAAAATTTAAAAAAAAAATTGAAAAATTATTATCTACCAAATTTATTTTAAAATGTGAAACCTCTCATACAAAATAATTAAACTTTTGGAAAGATATTTATTATATAATATATATATTTTTTCTTTCTGGAAGATATTGCAAAAGTCAGAATATAATTGAATTCGTTTTTCTCCCTATATTAAATAATTTTTAATTAAAAAACTACCTAACATATTTTACTGAATTTTTTTTTGTATATTTTATGAGATAATGTGAATATTTCCTAAAAATTTCGAAGCAATTTGTGAATTTTAAATGTGCTTAAAAAATGTTTGAAAAATTAGGTCCCACAGGGTTCAATGTATTTCATTTTTTCAATCCGGGTACAATAAAAAACTAATTGGGTGATATGATTTATTTATATTCCCATAGGTCCCACAGACCGTCTGAAAAGCATACTAAAATTTCATTTTGATAAAGTCATTTTTACGGCAGTTATCGTGCTAACGGACAGACAGACAGACAGAACAAAGTCATAAACACTTTTCAACTATGTTGTAAAGTGTTAATAAAAACGAAACGTATTTCATCCTAGTTTTAATGCATCATACTTTTTGGTAGTTCAGACAAGTATTTGGATTTTGTTTATAAATTCCTACCCTTCTTAGTGTTTTCATTTTATTATCAACTTGGACCATCAGTGTTACTTTATCTGGAATTCATCCAATGATGTATTTATGAAAATTATTCATAATTGTTTGATCATTACTTTTTTACAAAGTACATACAAAAAACAGTAATGTTTTACATCTCCCCCCCCCCCCCCCTCTAGTGACTACAAAAAAAAATAGTATTTTTACTTTCTCATACGTACGAGTAGTACTGAAAAGTATTGTTTTCACGAAAGTTTCTGAATTCGAGATTTTCATGGCAATATATGTTTCAAGACCGCCTAAACATGTTTTAACTGTGTGTTTTTCTGATGTCTGATCTTGTGCAAACGATAGCAGCCACAAATATTCATAGATTTTCACGAAACTTTATATCCGGCTTTGTTATAAAAAAATCTAGATCCAGATAGAATTTTTTTTAAATTCGAGAGAAAACTTTCAATTTTATTCGAAATTTTGTATTTCTTAACATGGTAGCATAAGACAAAATTTAACAGAATCAGGCATAAAAGGGTTTATTTATGGCTCAATGATCACAAGACTTAATAGTTTCAATCATTTTTGTGAAAAATAGCCGTGATACAATTTTTAACACTTTACAACAAAGTTGAAAAGTGTTTATGACTTTGTTCATTCATTCTGTCTGTCTGTCTGTCTGTCTGTCCGTTAGCACGATAACTGCCGTAAAAATGACTTAATCGAAATGAAATTTTAGTATGTTGTTCAGACGGTCTGTAGGACGTATGGGAATATAAATGATTAATATCACCCAATTAGTTTTTGATTGAACCCGGGTTGAAAAATTGAAATACATTGAGCCCTATGGGACCTAATTTTTCAAACATTCTTTAAGCAAATTTAAAATTCACAAATTGTTTCGAAAATTTTAGGTAATATTTAAATTGTTCCATAAAATATATAAAAAAAAATTCAGCGAAATATATTCAGTAGTTCCTTAAATAAAAATTAAAATAATAATTACACCTCTTATATGAAACGATCACGTGACCATGATATGAAACGATCACATGACCCACTTCAAAATGATATATGGCATCCATCTTGTTTCAAAATCGCGATTTTTTAAAGTTCTTTTTAATTCATATTGAGTGTTGTATCCGTCCTAAAACTACTTTATTTTTGCTTTAATTCTGTGCATCTACATACTTAAACAACGCAAATACAATATATTTGAGTTTACCACTTCAAAATGAAATATGGCATCCATCTTGTTTCAAATTCGCGATTTTTTTAAGTTCTTTTTAATTCATATTGAGTGTTGTATCCGTCCTAAAACTACTTTATTTTTGCTTAAATTCTGTGCATCTACATACTTAAACAACGCAAATACAATATATTTGAGTTTAAATGATTATCCAAATTTGATTATTTCTACTATTAAGCCTATTTTTCACCTATGTAAAATGTAAACAGCAAAATATGTAGAATGAGTTGTATTAGAATTGCTGTATTTCTTTAATACGAAACCTTTAGTTCATGGAGTCTGCATAGCTGATATGAATGAAATGTTCGTTGATTTTACAAAGAGAAATATTGTTTTGCATACCGACATTTCTTTGTTAATACAAATATAAAATGAGCGCCATTTTTATGCTCAAATTCTAAACGATTTTAACACTGTCCAACATAGTTGAAAAGAGTTTATGACTTTATTCATTCTATCCGTTTGTCTGTCCGTTGGCACGATAAGTGCTGTAAAAATGACTTTATCAAAATTAAATTTTAGTATGTTGTTGAGACAGTCTGGGGGACTTCCGGGAATAAAAGTGAATAATATTACTCAATTAGTTTTGAATTGTGCCTGGTAAAAAATAGGAAATACATTGAACCCTATGTGAAAATTTTTTTCAAACATTTTTTAAGAGGAGTTAAACTTCACATATTGCTTCAATAATTTTATGAAATATTCAAATTATCACATAGAATTTGTAAAAAGAAAGAAAAACAGCAGCAAAATATGTTAGGTAGTCTTTTAAATAAAAATTGAAGTAGTAATTACGCCCATATTGTATGATGAGATCACGTGACTCGTTTTAAGAGTAAAATATGGCATCCATTTTTTTCCGGTGTCTAAAAATTAAGATGTTTAATGATAGTTTAAATTTATATTTAGTGTTGCATCCGTCATAAAACCGCTTTGATTTTGCATATTTTCTGTGTATCTAAATTCTGTGCAAACGCAATTACAATATTTTATTTTAAATGATCACTATGATTATTTCTACAACGAGGTCTAATTTCTATAGCATATAGAATGTAAACAAATCAAGTGATTGTGAGATGAGTTGTATAAGAATTGCTGAATTTTTTTCAGGCAAAATTATTTAGCTCTAGAGTCAAGAGTCTAAGTGATATGAATGAAATATTAATTGATTTTACATAGAGAAGCAGACGATTTATATTTTATTTATGTCATTTGAATAAAGTTCATTTCGTGAAACTCGCATTGTTTTTTCGATGACGTTTCAAGTTTTCAAGTATAGCAAATGACTGTTGTACTGTGAATATCAGCGCTGAATATATCGCATTTTACATATGTTTAAATAAAATTGCATTTCAGTTGAAAAGTGTTTTCATAATCAATGCTTTATGCATGATTGATCTTTATTGTTAATGTTTAGATCTTTCACGATACGCGTAGGTATCACATTTAGTGACAACCAGACAAATTCACCGAGCGGATGGTGGCTAAAAATAGCCAGATTTCAATTAAGTGAAATTGGGTATGTTTTCTTAAAACGGTAACGACTATAAGATTTGAACATAACTGCCGTAATATTTCACCATAACGACCATTGAGTTCCATAGATAATGGCTTTTCAGAAAGCTCTTTGCGTTAGCTTATTAGTTTATCTTTTTTGAGAATGGGTTAAAAATCAAGAGAAAATATTGCACTTCGGCTGTACAGTTCTAAAGAAGTAATTGTCGATATAGAAGCCATACCCAAATAATTCAATGTTCTTTGATTCTTGCCGGCTGCTGCATCATTAGTGTCGTAAGTGGGGGAAGGAAGTGGCCAGGAAGAAAATCCTTACTGTCCGTTCTGGTAGGGAGCTTCCTCCTGCAATTGATCAAATAGACAAGCCAAAGAACAAAAAGACCATCGTTAGATGAATGTCTGATTCAGCGATATGATTGTTGGTAGATGTCACTAGTAGATTTAACAGTTAGTAGAGTTAACAGTAGATGTCATCCAATTTGCAAAACACATAGTAGTTATAGCTAGTTTTTAATAATGCTATGATATTATTAGTTATATAAGGTTTCAAAGCGTGTTTTTCATGGTATTTAAAGAGTATATAGACTATGTGAAAAATCTAAAGAAAATTGAGAAATGTAAGCAATCACAGATTAAGTTGTAACTTAATTTATAATTTATTGCATTGAATAATTTTTCCATACGTAGAGTATGGTTTCAAAGTAACTTATAATATGATCAGCTTACAGTGAGTGCTCAATTAACAATATACTTAGTTTAATGCATAAGGAAAGTACTATGATGGGCTCGAGTTTTCAAAGGAGAGCATGTTTTAAGAATCCCTGAACTCGAATAGAACGTTTTTGTAGTGATGTGTGTGTGTGTGGGGGGGGGGACGCGATATCTGACGAATGCAAAAAGTTTTTTAAAACTAATTTGGTACGATTACCACAATCAGTGAATACTGGAGCCCTATTGATTTATTTTTAACGCGAATCTTGATTTTTGAATGACATTTTGAAAAAATCGTCACAACAACAAAACATTTAATAATTTGAAATTAAAGATTATTTCAGACGTAATTTCTTATCAGAAAACGAGTGCCACAAACAACGCTTACGCGAATTGTTCTTGAGGTATTACACGTTTTTCAAATACATTTAGCAAAGAAGTTGCATAAAATAAAAAGAAAGCAGCTAGTTACACTAAATATGCTCCTCCCTTTCATATGCTGTTATGCAACAAATATGTGAACATCATTCTCGTTTTTCTAGTTTGTTCCATTCACAAAAGAAGATACTGCATTTAATAGTTTTGTATTTTGACGCCAAAGAATTCGCCTTGAATTTTGATGGGGATTTTGCACGTGAGGAAGAATAAGTCACTCCATTTGTACTAGCAAGTATTCAAAATTGCCAAATTTATGTACTATTTATTCAATTTCAGAAGCATTGTGATGTGGACCTTGAACATCATAATTTTGCCGCGGAACGAGTAAATTCATTGCATCATGTAGCGAAAGTCATGTGCTGCCCACATCAGTTCTTTTAAAAATGGATTCCAGTAATATTTTATTACTTAACACCATGCGAGGTATACGATTGGGTAATATATTTTGCTGAATTACTTTTCCTGAAATTATTTTTTTATTTTCTGATGTTTACTCATATTATCGAGAAGAATAGGGGAAAATGCAGCGCGGAATTACTTTTGATTTTAAAAAATATTAAAATTCCATGCTTTTTTTAGAAAACAGAAAATTTTATTGATAAAGAAATTTCCGAGTAATATATTTCAAAGGTCAAATCATTGATCCTTCCATGCTTTTCGTAAGCTACAAAACGAGCCTGTAACCGAATATTATGCTCTTTGACTTTCAAATTTACCTTTACCGGGTTTGAATGAATCCTGGGCACGAGTTCGAAGCTCTCTCTGCGCATGTGCTCATTATTCCTCGAAAACCCCTTTAAAATATTGGTTCTGTTCAAGGTAGATATCATATGAATAAAAGAACATTTAAATGGTAAAATGTTTTAATTTAGTTTGATACTATAACTGCCTCAGTGACGCACAGTTCAACACATGTAACTCATTGCCTGAAACATAGGTTTTAATCTTAACAATAAAAATGTTTTCACCTTACAGTACAGTTGAAAATTTTCTTCCTAGATGAGAAATGATAACATATCTTTACAGTGTAGTTTAGAATATTAAAGTCGATCTTATTCTAAATGTTAGCAGATTGGTTTTTAAACACCTATCGATTTTTATATGAAATAATGATGATGATGATAATAATAATAATAAATTTAATAATCCAAAGTGCATGATTCATAAACACCCCTCCTAAAAGATTATTCTTATAGAAGGAGGGCATGGTAAATACAATAGTATAAACAGGCATAAATACAATTACAGATGATAATTACAACAAATCATTGCAGCATAACATTTAAAAAGATAAATATGGACAATAAAATATGCAAGGATGACAAATAAAGCAGGCAAATAATAAACTAACAATATGAAAAATATCTCAACTTCAGCTGAATTATAAGTAAATAACCAGTCTAATATTTCCGGAGAAAGAATGAAGAGTAGACATGTTTTTATAACATTGAGGCAGAAAACTGTAAAATCTAAAAGCTAAAAGGAGATAAAATGTTTGAAACCTAGTAGAATTAGCTCGAGGATGTCTAATAGTACCTCGGATTGGTCTGAACTTACATCGACTTCCACCCACATTCTTATTTCTAATATAAAACAAATTAAGATCTTTGTAAACATACAGATGAATAAATGGCAGATTCATAGAATCGAGGAAAAGAAGACGTTTGACCAGATTTAGACAAGACAATCTTAAATAAATAATTTTTGAAGCAAATACGCATAAGTATAAATATAAAGAAATAAGTAAAGCGATGGTAGAGTTATATAGAATCTATTGTTTAGGCCTGTCTATTACAGTGAAACTAACACACTGAAAAAAATTACATTAGATTTGTTTTTAATCAGATTTATTTTGTTTAAACAGGTATGGCGATTATCGTCTTAAGTAGTTAACATAGGTTTAATTAGGATCTGTGCCTAGGCGGCCCAGTGACTGAAGGAAACTTTTTCTTGTGCTCTCTCGGCTTATGGGTTTTAGGTTCGAAAATGGATGTTGCGGTTTCCATTGAGGGCGTAGTGTGTTGCGCCCCTTCCGGTGCGCCAAGGCAACACCAAAAAACTCCAAAATGGTTTATGAACTAGTCACTAAAAGTGGACGAATGATTGGACGATCAAGTGCCTGGCCATTAGAAAAATATATGATGTGGGCAGCACATGGCTTTCTGTACAGAAAAATAAATTTTCTCTTTCTGTTCTTCATAATTCATTAAATTGAGTTTAAATCCATATAAAAAAAACCCAGAATAATTATTTGAAATTACTCTGAATGAGAAGTTTTAATTCAATTTTCGTTTTGAATTTGGGGCCTGGAAGCATTTTCAAAGGTGACGTTTTCAAAAATGCGGAAAAATTATATCTCGAAATTTGCGTCCTGGCGTTATGGAGTTGGCCTTATTTTTTTCGTAGTCAACGGTTGTCCATAAAACAAACATTTAATTCATACATTTGAGCATATGCAGTCTTTTATTTTAATCAACAAGTGACTAATCTACCAAATTTTGTGAAATTTGATTAATTGGTTTTTCAGCTAGAGTGGATACATGCATTGCACATATAGGCTGACACACACACATACAGAGGTCACACTAAAAATATATTTTCTATGTTCTAGAGTACCCGAAATGTGTAGATCCGTCGAAAACTCGAGTGGCGATTTTCGACACGAATCCAATACTTTCCCTACGCATTACCATGTATTGTAGGAAAAGTAAAAATATTCTGGCCCTTTGTAGATACTATAAGTATGCAATGTTTCAGCATTCCACATAACCAATAGGGTTTTAGGGGGTCAAGAAAGACTTGACCCCCTAAAACCCCTTGACTTATCTCTGATGCTTTCAGCCACTGGAGGAGAAATGAAATATCCCGCACAGCAAGGTGAATATCTCCGCGGTCACATAAGTGCGCAAAACATGGAGGTAAAATTAAGGAGTTAAAACTTCATATTAAGAAATCGCCAATATCGTTTGAGACAATAATTCAGACGGCGCTGAGAAGAATAGTCCTGCATTGGATGCATTTCCATGGTGAGAGGCCTGAAATATTTATTTAAACTGGCAATTTTGTAAAAAAAAATAGCAACGCAATGCAAAGTAGAACTGAAAAAATAAAGAATATCCCTCCTCATTCAAAATTATTTTATTTTTCAATTTCTTTTTATCTTCATGTATTCTGTATTCTGTCCTACAGCTATGAAAAAATACTGGTTAATTATACTCATAATTAGGAAACCCCTAATTTAAAAATAATCAAAAATGCATATATTAAATAATATGCCTTTCTGTTGTGTTATTAACAACAGCGGCTAATTTACTAACACTAACGACGCCCAAATATAATTCTCAAAGCATTATGGCATTTTCAAAGCGTTAAATCCGTGGGAGTTTTATTTCTTTCTTTCAAACTCCGTGGTACAACATTTCAGCCTGGATTCTCTTAAAAATCATTAGAGTACATTTGGGGGTCTTGAAACGTTTTAACCCCCCCTTTTCTGCACCCCGATGGGGATCAGGGTATTAGAAATCTAGATCATCAGAGGACTTTTGAGGTGCGTCTTGAAAGACATTTGGAAAAACCCCTTTTCTTCGCCCCATGAAGGAGAAATGCAAAAATATTGTTCCATTAAGTTCTGTCCATTAGGTTCTGTCCACGTCTGGAAAAACTTTATTAAAAATCCCAATGTTTTTCCTCCCTCGGCGAAGGGAATTGAAAGTTCTATTCCGTTAGGTTCTGTTTCGTGGTTGATGATATATGTGTACAAATATTCAGCTGAATGATTCATTCATTCTGAATGATTTGAAAATACAAAAAATACGTTAGGAAATGATTACATAGATAAAATTAAAATATTTTTAAACTAACTTCATATAAAATATTCATTTCCAAAACTTAAATGTAGTATTAAAAATTAAATGGAGTTAAATGGATTATTTTGTTCCACGTTTCAAGAAGTCTATGAAATGATTTGCAAGGGTATCAGGGAAAAGGTAGGTAATATCATGAAACTTACATAAACCAGCACACTCTGTTGGATTTATGATTATGACTTGGGTACTTCAGTTATGGGACATTAATTTCGGAAAAAGTCATTTATCCATCAAAATACACCGGGTTTCACTTTCAAAGAGTAATATTTTCTTTCAAACTTTAGAGCTCATTAAATTCAATGCACCTTATCATGGAAAGATATTGTATTTTCTTCTTAAAGTTGGATTTTGTACATGTTATACTATACTGCTTTATTTAAATTCAGTCGTTATTATTAGTTATCTATTTAGATAAAGTACAGAATTTTGTGATATGTAATGGGGTTTATATTATCTTACATAATAAGATGTTTGTCTTTCTGTATGTGTTAGTGTGTCGTCTGTAGTGAAAAATCAAAGCTTCGAACAGCCTCAAAATTGGACACAGGATTAGCTGAATTCGAGACGACAGTTGTTTTTTTAAATGCAAATTAGTGTTTTAGTTATTTTATATTGAAGAATGAGCCGACGCGGTGGTCGAACGGTCAAAGGCAATCGTTTCTTCGTACTCGTTCGACCGCCGGGTTATGGGTTCGAGTCCCACTTCAGGCATGGATGCTTGTGTTGTTGGATGCAATGTGTTCCCACGGCCACTGGTGCGCTGGGTCAACGTCATATGACGGCTGAGAGGTTCACGTTTCTGGCCGATGTATAGGCGAAGATGAAAGAGTCAATGCCTGGCCATTAGAAAAAAGAAATATTGAAGAATGATTTTGAGTCATTTTGACACAAATTGATCCCTTGCTGATTAAAAATTTTATCACAGAGTTTTCATCTTGCCATTATCAAAAAGATTGAAGAATGTTCTAACGATCTTTGAACTGAATCTGTAAGATAATTATTCTAAATGTATTGAGTTATTCTTATATTCTTATATACATTGAAATGCCGACGCGGTGGTCGAACAGTCAAAGGCAAGCGTTTCCTCGTACTCGTTCGACCGCCGCACAGTGGTGCCGTGGCGGAAAAAACCCCGAAACCCGAAAATAATATTTTTCGATACCAACTACTATTTTTTGATAGGCAATGAATCGAAGTATCTTGCCATGTAAATAAATGTATTTTATTCAGTATAACTAGAAGGAAAAACTGATCTTAAACAAGACTTCCACATTCTAATTGAAATCTGGTTTTTTCTAACTAAAATTTCAATATTTTTTCCAAAATTTTTGTGGATATTTATAATTATATGCCTCAAGTATTTTCAATATATGTAACCTCAGCTTATTTCTGATATAAATACATTTCGTAAAACCATAGCCCAAATCATACTATAAAGCGTAAAATATAGATATATAAAATTTTTTGTTTTCCTTCATTTCTTTAAGCCTATAAAAAAAGTTACACGTTCCTACACGCTCTGGATAAGTTATTTCGAAAGCAGATACTATTATGCAACTGTTCTGTGAAAATCAGCTGCAACTTTTTGCAACCTTCGCTGTTTCGGCATATTTCATACTTTTTCTGAAGGTCCTGCTCAGCCCTGCATAAGTATCGTTCGTACTTCCAATTGATCCAGCGACATTGATTTTCATGATAAATATTTTATTACTACTTTTAAAACATCAGTGATATATTTTACAACTTTTAAACTTTTCCCATAACAAGACATATTGAATTCTAGAAGGAATTGAATTCTATACTATTGAATTCCATACTTCTAGAAGGTTTTTGGGGAACCCCACTATAACGGCCGAAATAACGAAAGTTGACGAAACATTAATAAAAAGATTGGCTGTTTTCTTAAAAACGATTTGCAATAATTTTCAGATTGATGGGGACAAATTTGGAATATATGCTCGAGAAACAGCTAATTTAACGATTTCGTTGTATCCCTGGTATAACATGCCAACAACTGTACATAAAATTCTTATGCACGGAAAGGAAATAATAGAGTGTGCTACTTTGCCTATAGGTTCACTCTCAGAAGAAGCACGGGAGAGTAGAAATAAAGATTACAAGTATTCTCGGATTTATCACAGCTGGAAATGCTCTCGTTTGGCAACAAATGAAGATGTGTTTCATATGATTTTAACATCATCAGATCCATACATCAGTCACATAAGGCCAGAACCGAAAACTGAATCACTGCCACTTAGCGAAGAATCAAAAAAATTATTAAAATAGTATGTATATTCATTTATGCATAAATTCTAAAAATAGTACTTCAGGTACTTTAGTTATAATAATATTTAAGTTAGATACTTGAAAGGCATAGTTCAAAATGTAAAATTATGTATTTTTAAATGGTCATCAAACATGTTTCGAAAAAATGCACGATAACAATAAACAGAGATTTATAATTAAAGCATTTGTTTTCTTTCTAATATTTTTCATTAAATATATATACAAATAATTTTAATAAAGGGCGATCTCGGGGAAAATTGGGGAATATATCCCCACACCCAAATTTAGAAAATAACGTTTGGTAACACAATTATTTAGAAATACATGTTAAGAGAGAGAGAGAGAGAGGTATACGCATACTCTTGAAAACTTGATCTACTAATTTCACAAAGCAGCTTATACTATTTTCAAAACATTGCCGTACCTTACAATTCAATGCAGCTCGTATCACATTAACTGCACTGCAACTGAGCGATGTCTTCTCTTATATACCCTCCGTAGAAACTTCCAGAATACTCATTATATTGAGAACCCTCTAAAATCCGCCAAATTGACGATAAATTACCTAATCTGGAAACCCTGTCGGTATTTCTAAAATGCGGAAACCCTACACTGACGCAATAGGAATGGCTGACTGTAAAGGGTTTTTTCCCTTTTGGATTTCCAAAGAGCGTTGAATGAAGGCATTTTACATTTTTGTACAAATGATTCCTGAAATTCTATTAATCGAATAATTCGGCAGGCCGTTAGAGCAAGCCTATTGAGTCGCGTATTTGAGTTGGGCTATGGTATGGCTCAATATTTGAAAAGCCTTCTCAATAATATTGAAAATGCACTAACATTAACTCTTATAGTAAATAACTCGGCTGCTTAGTTTAAGAAAATTGCTTAAACTAACCAACCGAATAAATCAGATATAATAATGAATCATTTGAAGGATCTTATAACAACAATGAAGACAGCCGGAAATTAAACGTAATGGTCAATTATTCGGTTAGATGTCTTACAGACGATTAAGGCAGATGAAAATTTAACCTAAAGAAAAATCGTATGATTAACACTAAAGGCAGCTGAAAAATTCACCCTAAAGGTAAATAGTTTGATAAGGTAGTTTAATAACAGTGAAGGCAGGTGCAAATCGTTTCATTAGATCATTTATTAAGAATAAAGGTAGACAAAAATTAACCTGAAAATGAATCACTTGATTGGCTAGTTTTAAAACTAACAAGAAAGATCAATCATGCTTAAAGCATTGATTATGAAACACTTTCCAACTTCAATGCAATTTTATTTAAACATGTCTAAAATGCAATACATTCCTCGGTAATATTTTAAAACTTATCACAATACTACATTAATTTATTATATTTGAAACCTTAAACCTTCATAAAAAAAAATTAACTTCATTCAAATGACGGCATTAAAGTATAAATTGCCTGGTTTAATCATCTCTAAAATGTGATACATTCCTCGGTAATAATTTTAGAATTGTCATAATACTACGATAATTTATTATATTTGAAAACTTCATCGAAAACAACTGAAATCCATTCAAATGACGTCATAGAAAAAATAACACGCCTGGCTCTCTCTATAAAAGCAACATTTCATTCATAAATAATTTCCTCATTCATGTCATTCATCACAATACTATAATAATTTATTTTATTTAAAAATTAAGACCATGGAGCTACAAGTAATTAAACTATATGCGTAAAACTTCATCGAAAAATATCGTCCTTCTCTTTCTAAAATCAATGAATATTTCATTCATATCAGCTAAGCAGACTCCATGGACTAAATGATTTTGTGTTAAAGAATTACAGCAATTCTAATACAACTCATTCTACATATTTTGCTGTTTACATTTTACATAGGTGAAAAATAGGCTTAGTTGTAGAAATAATCAAATTTGGGATGAGCATTTAAACACAAATATATTGTCATTGCGTTGTTTCAGTATGTAGATGCACAGAATTTAGGCAAAAATAAAGTAGTTTTAGGACGGATACAACACTCAATATGAATTAAAAAGAACTTTAAAAATCATGATTTTGAGACAAGATGGATGCCATATATCATTTTGAAGTATGTCACGTGATCGTTTCATATCATGGTCACGTGATCGCTTCATATAAGATGTGTAATTATTATTTTAATCTTTATTTAAAAAACTACTGAATATATTTCGTTGAATTTTTTATATATATTTTATGGGACAATTTGAATATTGCCTAACATTTTCGAAGCAATTTGTGAATTTTAAATCCGCTTAAAAAATGCTTGAAAAATTAGGTCCCATAGGGCTCAATGTATTTCATTTTTTCATCCCGGGTTCAATCCAAAACTAATTGGGTGATATTATTCATTTATATTCCCATAGGTCCTACAGACCGTCTGAACAACATACTAAAATTTCATTTTGATTAAGTCATTTTTACGGCAGTTATCATGCTAACGGACAGACAGACAGACAGACAGACAGACAGAATGAACAAAGTCATAAACACTTTTCAACTTTGTTGTAAAGTGTTAAAAAAGTAGCTTGAAATCGTTCGACATTTCATTAAATTATTTTACAATAAAGGTTCCTGGAAATTCAATCTAATAGTATACCATGTGATTAGGTAGTTTGAGGACAATGGAAGTAACTTGAAATGTAATCGAATGGTTTAACGTTTGCTTGGATTAAGTAAAAACAATCATATAAGACTGCTGGAAATTCAATCTAATAGGAAACCATGTGATTGAGTAGTCTGAGGCACTGGAAGTAACTTGAAATGCATTCGAATGGTTTAACGTTTAATTGGATCATGTAAAAACAAACATGCAAGACTGCTAGAAATTCAATCTCATAGGAAATCACGTGATTTGTTAGTTTTAGGACATTTTAAGTAACTTGAAATGCATTCGAATGGTTTAACATGTGATTGTATCATGCTAAGTAATGTAGACTGCTGGAAATTCAATCTGATAGACTTTGAATGGATAGATTAAGGTAACTTAAAATATAACCTTTTAAACGTATAACGTTTTTACTTTTCATTGAATTTTAAGCAAACGATAAATTCTGATGAAATTTTACCTAAGAGTAAAGATTGTTTAAAAACAAATAAAGAGATGGAGCTGACTCAGATGGATAAAATTGGATAATGTTACCTGTGATTTGATAGTTTGCGAACAAAGGCAGCTGAAAATATGATGGAATGATTTAACATTTTATTGGACAGCTTCTACTCGTAGTAATAAAGTCTAATGGCTTCTTTAATTAGAATGCTTTTGAAGGATTGAGATAGTTAGATATCAAGTCTGAGATATATTTTATTCAAGGATCGGATGGAACGGTACTACCACATAAGAGGTTAATCTAAGAAGATTAAAAAACTTAAATCTAAATCGATTTAAATATATCAATTCATAAATGAGTATGAGTGATATTGATTCCAGAATTAAGTTAAGAAAATTTACATAGTCATTTTTATAAATGAAAAAATGCACAGTACACTTTAAGTGCTTGATATGATATAACCTTATCCTATCACCTTTCTCGTTATATTTAAAGAATAGAAAAAAAAATACAAATTATTTAAGTTTTCAAACTCTTTTCTTAAAAATATTTTAAAGACTATTCTATTTTTACTCCAAAATACTTTCGAGACAGGATTGACATGAATGGGCTCCAAGATTTTTCAAATGTTAAAGAATATTTTCCATCAGATAAATCTTTCATTTTCTAATGATTTATTGAAGTCATGAATTATGCCATTTCAAATTCATTCCATAAAATGAATGAAATATTTTTATTTTTATTTTTTTCTAGAATATTATTGGTAATTACCTGATTTTGCAAATAAATTCAAATTTAGATTAATAGGGCTTATGTGTTTTATAAAATATTTAGCACGTATAGAAATTGGAATATTTTTACTATTTTGATATATCTTTGCCCTTCCTTGTTTATGCTTATAAATTTATTGCTGCAACTTTATAATAAAGAGAAAAGTAGTAGTTTGAAAAAAACGGAATCATTTATCAATTTAGGTTGAAATTTTCTGTCAAAGAGATTTTCCAGAAGTGTTGATCTTTGACAAAGAATAAAAATTTTAAATTCAGGTGATAAAAACAGCTAAATTTTCCCTCGAATAAAGGATGGCTTTTAAAAATCAGGTTGCACAAAAAATCAAATGTGTAAAATGATGGCAATTTGTAAATCCAAAGAACCCTTAATGCTGGAAAAATTTATAAAGGTGATTTTATGAAGTAAAATTAGTATTTTCTTTTCATAATATTTGAATATTTTCTTCTCCTCCCAGGTATTTTGCACACTAAATTTAATTTTGCATGTTTTCATAGTTTTTTAAAGACTTAAATTGATAAATTATATCATTATAAAGGCATTGTTTTAAATTTCATTGGTTTTCTAAGGGACTTTTCCAAAACATTATAACTCAACTTAGCAGCGTAAGTTAAGCTATGAACACCGTATGCTAATTTGCCTCAAAAGCTCTTCGGCTATTACATTTCAATGAAAAATGTACATTTAAATATCGCTTTTTTATATATTTGTGGGGATATGATAAAAATAATACTGTAATAAAATTATTTTAGTTCGCTAATTCTGCAATAAAATTATTTTAACTCGTCGCAAGTTCTAAACAGGTACTTTTACGCGCCTATTCTACTGCTACCCACTTCCTTACCTGCTTAAAAGGCTTCTTTAAAAGGGACCCATTTAAGTTGGTAAACGCGTGCGCAAAATAAACATATCACGTCACCTCTTTACCTGTTTATAACGGCCTTTACTGCGTAAAATAACATATACCCATTACTCCATGCAATTCTCATGTAAAAGAATAAAATAAAACATTTATATACAGTTACCTTTTTAAGTGTGCAACTGAAAATTCACCTGTGTAAAAGTGTAATTCTAGTGACAGTAAACCTTGTTTTGTGTGTGTTTTTGCTCATATTTTTAGTGAAAAGTTTGTTTCTCAGTGTGAGTCGAATCTTTGAGGCCCTAACTAATCAGGTTCCATTAATCATAGTTACATGAAATTTTGTACGCCGTTGTATTTTGTGGTTCATATAAATTCTTTTGTTTCTGAACCTTATCGGGCTAGCCCGTCCTAGACCCGCCATAGGAATGTAATCATGTTTCGGTGATAACGCGAAATCTGGAGTAACTGGAAAACTCATGTTTAGCATATTTCTTCTTTCTTGGCATATTGTAATTTTTTTTTATTTTGAATCTTACCGTACCAGCCCGTAATGTGCACTTTTTGGTTTGAGGGGGGGGGGGGGGGGTCTTTGAGAATGCTCTGAGAACCGGAGCAGTATGAAAGCCTAAATGTGATATGTCATGGTCCTTCAAACCTTAAAGTTACATAATTTTAATAAATACATTTATCACACATGAGCTACATAAGCATACTAAAAGGGGTCTTTTATAAAACTACTTTTTTCACATTTACTTGTTTTTACCTTTAATAATCTATAATTTTTTACTGTGTATAATTTAAAAACAGCTCACTGACTCCGCGTGTAACAAATGTATGCGAGCAGTTTTCTGGCGTTAAATTAATTCTAATTAGGGCATTTCGCAAACTTTTTACGTTACATACAAATTTCCCAACGCTCTTTCTTCATCTAACTTGCTAATAATAAAGATAAACGCTTTTTTTTTTGTAAAAAAATATATGATATAAATTGTACTTGCCTTGTTCAGTTTCGAAAAAAAAATTAATTTGCATGAAATGTGTTTTTTATCAGACTTGTAAGAAAAACATCTATATTAGGTATTTTTGTATTGTAATTTAGAAAGAATAAAAATAAATGCTTCAAGGTCTCTTAGAAAAAATTATTCGATATACGTATTTATTTTAATAACTTTTACTGGGTACTTAGGCAACGTCTAAAAATTTCTAATAGTCAGTTTTGAGTAAAGACGCCGTTTAAAAAAAATCTGATGTGGGCAACACATAACTTTCTTTATGCAATGAATTTACTACTTTTACAGTAAAAAAATAATGTATAAGATCCACGGTACTGTGTTTTTATTGTTAAATTGTTCATTTGGCGAAAATATCCAATTAACTTATATTTCGCACAACTCTAAATAAACAATTATTGATAGCATGCTCAATAAGCGATATAGTCTATATATTAAAATATTGTAATAGTTAATTCCTCAATTAGGTGTCATTTTAATTTATTTAGCGTCATTTTTTCAATTTTGACGATATTTTTCTCAATCTGGGACGAAATATCGCCAAGTTGGCGATACTTCGCTAAGCTATTCACTAAGTTCGCCAAATGTATCACCAAGTATTACAAACAAACGGAGAGAAGAGCATTTCTTATATACTAGAAGGTATGCCCGTCATATGACGGAAATCAGAATTTACGAAACATTATTTCCCATTTGGTGTCATTTTTATCAATTTGGCGACATTTTTGTCCTTTGGCAAAATTTAAAATAATCGCCAAGTTGGCGACGTCCCACTAAACTTCTCGCCAAGAATTACGGATGGACAGACGGAGAAATAGGTTTATGGTCTATGTTTTTTCCAAGATATTGAACTTTCATCAATTAGTCGTCATTATCATTCATTTAGCGTCAATTTTATCAATTTGGCGACATTTTCGTTAATTTGGCAATATTTAAAATAGTGGCCAAGTTAGTGACACTCCTCTAAAATCTCGCCAAGCGTTATGGACGGATTAATAAGTTATTCTTATAGTAGATAAATGACTATTGGCGTCCAAATACAAAAGTATGACCCAAATTATTTTTTCTCATGAATGGAACGAGCTAGACCCACAAGGATGCTGTCACCCAATTTATCGCATGATATTACTCATGAAAAGTGATTATATTTTACAATAGTTAATATTTTTTAATATGATTTTTTGATATTTTTTTTAAAAACTGTGCAATATCTAGAGAACGGTTCATGCTAGCATTCTAAAATTTATGTCAGTCGTTTTCTAATGAAAATTTACATATGAAATGACTATTTTTGTAACTGTATTAAATATTTTGATTTTTTGATGACTTTTTCAAAATTTCACTGGAAAATTTAGGTGTTTTGAACATCGATTGCTTATAAAAACATACTACGAGTATTCACGGATTGTAATTTTTGTACCAAATTTCATTCGAATCGCTCGATTCGTTCTTGAGATATTGTCCCCATACTCCCTCCCCCAAGCACAGACATCATATCAAAAACGTTTGATTCGTGTTCAGGAAGGCTTGAAACGTGCTCTTCCTTCGAAAACTCCGATTCGAATTTTCGACCCCGTCACAATACTTTCTTTACACATTGTACTATGTATATAAGGAAAGTAATAATGCAATAAAATTGATATTTAAAGAACCTCATCAGCACTTCTCTTGTGACAGTAGTAAATACGGTGCAAAATATATTCTGATTCGCAGTAGCAGAACTCGCCTGTAAAAGATGTTTTCAATACTAAGAATCGCGGTTTTATTTATGGAGGTTTATTGATCAATGTTTGTCTATGACTTAATCAATGATCACGAGACTTAACAATTTCAATCATTGTTGTGAAAAATAGCCGCTCTAGTTTTTCTTTTCCCTGACGTCGTTAGTCCATTCGGAATGGTTTCCAATAGAAGGATTTTGTCATGTCCTTTAAAGTGAAGGATTGCACGCTATAATTGTAATTATTTGCACTCATAATATCGATTTTTCAAAATTTTTCTTCTAAAATTTGAAAAAAAAAGTTATTAAGAATGGATTCTGGTACGAGAAAGTGGAGTTGAGTTACACTCTACTGAATTTTTTATTTCATATTCTATCATCATTATGAGTTTTGTGCTGAAATTTGACTGAAATTAAATGAAAATTCGCGGAGATAATAATTTTTTGGGCTTAAAGGAACTTTCTTGCGATTTAAAGAATTTTCATTTATTTGTGTCGCGAGAATGATTTTAGTTCAAAACAGACGATTTGGGAATTGAGTGGTGTAATCTGTATCATTCAAGTATCAGGAGCTTATTTATTGAAACTATAAAAATTACGTTGTTTGCGAAAGATACAGCGAATATATACATTGGTCTAATTTTTCTGATATTGTTGAAATTGCGTCCGGTCGTAGATTTTAACGTGGAACGTAGACTCTCAGCAAGTGACGGATTTTGGTTTTATAATTGGGGGGGAAGGGGTCGTATCACGCCTGTTGCACCGATGCACATGGATTGCATTAAATTTTCACTGCTATTTATAAATAAAATAAATGTATTTTGTTTTGTTATATGACTATCCTGATGTGGGTCCGAAAGTCCTTGCAAAAGTTTGATGGCTGGGAAAGAAGGGTACGATTCCGGTCGTTATTACCCCCCCCCCCTGTGTTCCGGTACATGGACATCCAGAGAACTTT
The DNA here is from genome assembly GCA_951213105.1 of Amaurobius ferox. NCBI lineage: Eukaryota > Metazoa > Arthropoda > Arachnida > Araneae > Amaurobiidae > Amaurobius > Amaurobius ferox. Next base: position 100,543,739 of record OX578146.1, read on the forward strand.
TCCAGAGGGGCGCAAACCACTGATGTCAGTTGGGCAAACGCAATTATAAGATGTACAACACTGACTAGCTTAACGTCCGCCTTTGTGAACTTTGTAAAGAGCCTTGCTGCCTCAACCGAAATTGAACCCCATGGATCTCCGAACTGGTCACAAAATCATTGAGCTACTGGGACGAAATTGCATTGAAGGCTCTTATCGTCGAAATGGACTCTGTAGTCTACACGCTCTAACGTCAGATTGGCGGGCAACTGACAATCTGACTGAGTACCTCCTGCTATTCTTACCTGAGGTTAGCCTCCTGCTATTACTATTTTTACCCAGGTTAGTAACCTGCGTGGTCGTTATCCTCTCAATTTGAAATCAGCACTCAATCTTCTACAGTCCACTGAATTCATACTAGTCGTACTAGGGTCACTTTCAGACCCTTAATTACTTCTTTCCCTACTCACTCCTCTCAAAATTTTGTAAATCTCATATCCTTAATTTTTGGTAAAATTATCTTAATGATTATATGTCCACCAGGACTGGTGATGCTGCTAGAGTCCTGTGTTACCTCCCTATCGTGAATCCTAATTTACAAATTTTTAATAAATACCGCATTTACTTTCTTACTGGTCGTGGCCCCTTTCTTGATTACCGATACTTTTTCTAAATTAAATCCACCTCTAACTGTATTTGCAATAAATTCGGTGACGTTGACCACTACATTTTCGATTGTCCTTTTTCTAAAAATTTTCATCTTTGCAAACCCTCTCCCTCTAATAAACCAATTTGGTTCTCCAAAGTCCGTTCAAATCCTTCTTCAATTGATAAAATTAAAAACTGTATTCTTGTTGCTTTGGAAATTTCGAATAAAGTGACCTAAGCTTATGAGTAGATTCTGCTCTCAATTAATTTTGATCATTGAATCCCTTTATTTCATTCTTTTTAACTTATATGGACTTATTGTGTTCCCTCCATATTTTCTGTTTAAAAAAAATCTATTTTCTCGGTTTTTTCTTTTTCTTTTGACCCTTTTTATTTGTATTTTTTCTAATTTTTCTTTTCTAAATTTTATTCTGAATTTCTGATTTTGTTTTCTATGTGATTATTTTTTTTTCCTTTTCATTTATTTTCTTTTTATATATTTTCTAAATTTTACTTTCAAAATGTTATTATTTTCTTTAATTTTAATCTATTTTTCATTATGTTAATATACCCCACTCTAAATTTTATTTTTCAATGATCTTTTTATCTATATTCGCAATAACCCTTTTCCCATTTTTGAAAAATGGACGTACTTGTCAAGTTCAAATATAATGTAAAACTGTCTGTTTAACCACAACAGAGAGACATCAATTGTTATCTTTTTAGACCTAAATAAATGTTCGTTTGGCGGAATGGTAGACCTTGGGTGCCTCCTGAGTACAGGAGGTATCCTTTTCCGGTCGTGCAGATAGCTACTCTAAACCCACTATATGAGTCGCACGGTCTGGGATCTTCAGACCTCCGACATCTTTGCACTAACCTACAGGGTCGATTTATTCTGGCGCCATTGTAAAGAGCCTTTCTGCCTCAAATCGAACCCTGGATCCCCAAACTGTTCAGTCGACGCTCTACCATTGAGCAACTGGAACGAAATTGTAAGCTCTTATCGTTGAAGTGGACTCTTCAACTTCAACGTCCAGGAGAGAAAAAATGTCCCCTCTTGCCCTCCCCTGTGGGTGCATATATTCCGGTATAACTTAGGTTAATTGGTATTAGGCAATGTCAGTCTTCTACCATGGTGTGCCTGGGGTGTTTGGACCAACAGAAGCTACATTTTGTCCCCCTTTGTCATGGATTTCTGTCTGATGGAGTTATTGTGGCCTTGTTTCAGTCAAATGGAATAAGCCACAACAGAATATATTAAATTGGATATTTTTTAATGAAATCGGCGCATTTTAACCATTATACATGTTAGCATTTTAAATCTACTTGTAAATATGTAAATAAAGCTCATCGAAGTGAAGAAGGTTTCTTATTTGATGTAGAAATGTTCCTATAATTTTTATTGCAGCATTTCCTTTCAGACGAAATGTATCACATCCTAAAAAGATTAAAGAACTATTTACATCTTTTACTTTTCTACTTAAAATTTCTACCAAGAGCTATTGAAAAGAGTTAGCATTTTTCAGCAAATAATACGTTTGTAAATATATATCATATAATTTGAATAGCGTTTTACAACTTACTTTTAAATTTTAAAATACTATTTTAATTAATATTTCTGCAATTTAAAACATTTTTATAAACATATATATATATATATATTTAAATAAGCTACGTACTGACTTTTCTTTCATTTACTATAAAATTTGAATTTCTTTATGCATTTCATTCTCCAATTTGAGTTATACGTATGTTACAGAAAAAAAGTGAAAGTATCCCACTTTTTAAATTATTTCTCTGGAAGAAATGGAAATATCTACACCAATTTAAATTTTTCCCTCGAAATATAACTAATGCATATATTTTTTAGAAAGCGGATTATTTTCAGAAGAAAATCAACTCTGCATTTATGATATAGCTTATTTTCAATCGTGTTCATATTAAATATTTTCTTTACTCTGTGAAACGGCTAATAATTTATTCCTTTTATAATATAGAGAAATGCAAATTTCTCTTGATTTGAATAAACTATTTTTAGCTTTCTTCTAACGAAACAACATTTTTTATCACATCACACTTCATACAGTCGGAAAATAACGCATATTCTTGCCGTATATTTAACTTCCATGTAAACTTGATTATTTAATTTGACATAACGTGTTGCTTGTGTACGTTCTCAAAATATAGAATACAAATCTTATGAGCGCCCCTAGTAGTGTTATGAAATGCATGCCTTGTTCATTAATTATTCTCTTTCTAAATTTAACTGGAGTCCCCAAGTATTTCTCCGACGCAGCTGATAGGTTTTCCGACCTGTTCCGGTATCGACTGCCTGCATCACTTCCGCTCCTTTTCCCACTATACCTTCTTAGTTGGAAGAATACTATCGAAAGCATATCTTGTGCTGATACACTTAACGGCCATATCAGTACAGTAGCAATCCCAATATTGTCTTTTATTGACTCCTATATTGCGCCAATGTTAAAAAGTGGACACTGACGGAATTGGCCAAATATTGGCTCAAAATATTGGAACAATATTACGCCAAAATTTCCAATGCGACACCAATATTGGCGCAATATTATAATGAAAATATTAGCCAGTATTGGAGGCTAATGTAACCCCAATATTTGAATTACTTTGGAAATATTTCCAATGTAATGTCAAGATATGCAATACTGGTCGAATATTGAACCAATATTAAATGCTTAGCACATAATTTTTATTACAAGATCAAATTCATTTTCGCAACATTTTATTTAACACTCTACAGCTACACGGAGTATATTTATGTGACGGGTTTCAAAATTTTCAGGCCCTGCCGAACAGAGTTGCTTTAATCGTAGGGACATAAAATTTGGTATATTGTATTTTTTTGTAGTGCATTTTAGTTCTTTAAATATTTTTTCTTTTCTTTTTTTTTATTCGTAAATTTAAGATTTACAGGGACTGTTGACACATTTTATTTAGAAAGATTTTATTGCAGCGTAACTGGAATGTGGCTCAACTAGACTTTCTCATACGAAAATTCATCGTTATTCCAAATTTCACGAGAAAAAATTTGAAAAATCGGTATCGTGGGTGTGGTGCACTAAAGTAAAATAAATAATCTAAAAGTTCAAATGTGGTGCACCTTTTAAAAATTAGATAATTTAAAGTTGGCAGTTTTAGATTTATTATTTTCAACATATCTCAACATGGCCGTAAATTGATCGTATTCGTGGTACTCATTAAATTATTTTATACATTGCGTTGTTTGCCGCTGATAACCCTCCAATTATTTATCTTTCGCGCGAGTTCTGTAAAAGAATATTAATTAATATAATACTAAGTTGATTGCACCATTTTAACTTTAAGTCTGAATTTCTCTTATCTCTCAAGTCACTCTCATAGTCTACATATCTAGTCGTTCTGTATATCCATCTAGTCGTTGTGTAGGTCTGTATTAACCAAGAGTCATCGTTCTTATGTCACAGGTTGTGGCTGTTTTGCCTCAGGACTGACTCTCCTCTTTATCTCCTATTGGCCGCCTTCAGGCTGACGCTACAAGCATATTCTCAATTGGTCAAGCTTTTACCCAATGCCGTTGCTTCACCTTACTCTTGGATTCGTTCGACCCCTCTGTCTCGACGCCTCTAAATTTATGATTTTGGTTGACCTTTGGGTCAGCGTGTCGTAAACACTGGCGCCATTCAAACTGGAGGTATTGTCTGATGTTTCAGACACAATAAATAATGTACATAAAACTGTCTCACATTAACTGGTGTGGGATCTGTTTCTTGTCTTACAGTGGGCCCAAATGATTACAACTATAGCGTGTTACTCTTTACTTTAGAGGGCTTGAAACTTTTTTCCGATTAATACCATACTTGACAATGTACTGCCTCCTGTGGGAGGAGGGGGGGGGGGTTACATGCCCTCCAAGGGTATATAATGCGTACCGAACAAAAAAAAATTGTACCGCTGTTATTTTTTCACAATGATTGAAACTCTTAAGTCGTAATCATTGAACCATAATTAAACCGTTTTATGCATGTTTATGTTAAATTTTGTCCTATACTGCCATGTTAAATGAATATAAAATTTCGAATAAAATTCAAAGTTTTCGAATATTAAAAAATTCGATTTAGTTCTAGATGTTTTGATAAGAAAGCTGGAAAATAACAAGTTTCGTGAAAATCCATTAATATTTTTGGACACAGACATCAACAGACAGATACACGGACACTATTCCAAAATAGTCAAAATGTGTTCAGGAGTCCTTAAAACGTATTGGCATTAAGATTTCGAAATTGAAAATTTTCGTGAAAACGATACTTTCTCAACTACTGCGTATGAGAATGTAAAAATAATAAAACTTTAATTAAATAAAGAAAAATTCTGACAACATCTCATTTTATAAAAGCTAATTTATCATTTGCAGTAATTAAATTGTATCTGGTTGTTTGCTCTTTTCGAAGAGATATGTTCTTATTCTGTAATTAAAACACTCTGTAAAAACCACGAAATGCAAATTGTTAAATGCAATATAAACGATATTAAAGTAAAAATTAATAGTAATGAGAAAAATCGCTAAAACATTGCTTTTAACGGGAAAAAGAACAATGAATGAATATCCAAAGAAGGTACGCAGGCTATTTCAGAAATCTCAGCGAATCAGAAATCTCATTTCATTCTCAGAATACTCTTTCAGGAATCTCAGAATTCAGAGTCTCTTGTGTCAAAAGAAAATTCACCGATTCAACGAAGAATTGCAGTGTCTTTAAACACTTCTGCAACGACTACAAACACGATAATAAATAAGAATTTAAATCTTAAAAAAGTATAATGTCTTTTCCTAGCATTTCCTAGCATCCGCCTTTGTCTAGACATGTGACTGACCGCAGACCACGCTTTAAAATTCTTTATAAAAATAATTCAATCCGAGACAAATGGGACAATTGATGAAATATGGATCTAGTTAAATGACTGTAACAGAAACAGATCGATTTACTATCGTAAAAGAGTAGAAAAAGACCTAAAAATTTGTTTTCAAGGATCAAAAGAAAATTTCAATAAAGGATTTATGATCGTTGCTGACTTTTCGTACAACGGTATACTAAAGTTAAGAAAAGTTGAAAAAATATCAAAAACAATTCAACAATTACCAAAATAATGCTTTAACTCCTTTATTTAAAGACTAGAAACTGTACCCGCCGTTGCCACGGATATATATCGGGGATTAATTAAATTCATTAAGTTTTTCAAATGGTTTAATCAGCTACGTGAGCACATGCTTAAATTGCAGAACACACGCGAGCGCACGCTTGCTTTAAATAAGCACCTAAATAGAACGAAATCTAAGCGTCCACTACGTATAAGTAATTAAATATATATAAGCGCCCACTGCTTAAATAATACATTTGAACGCAATTAAAAATGGCGTCGATCCGAAAATTGTACTCTTCTAATAGCACGCCTCTCCGCAAAAGCAAAAAATATTAGAATCACAATTGATCGTATATTCAACACGCCTCTCATGGAGCCGCGAAACGCGCGCACACCCTCTCACCCTACCCCACAATATCCCACCCTCCTGAACAAAATGAGTTTGGTAAATTTCCCCATACGTTTCGACCTCCAGTGAGGTCTTAATACCGCTAAATACGTTAAAAACACAAAGATATGCCTCGGATTAAAAGAAAAATATATAATTTATCTACGAATGGGTTTATGAAATTTATTTTCTGGAGTAGTCTGCGATATTTTAATCAGTTGTTGAAAGAAAGGAACTTTGGATGGCGCTTCTATTTTAATACATCGTAATATAAAAATCGGAGAGGTTTGAAACGCACGAAAAGTAAATACTTTTTTTAAATTCATAGCATTTTTTCTATTCATCGTATGAATTCCGTTTAAAGTTTGTTTGAAAGATAATTTTTTGGTCTTTCCGATAGTATCAAGATGTAAACTCTGTGATAATATTTTAAGTCACCAAAGAATCGATTTGTGTACATATCGGCCAAAATCTGGATAGAGTGTAAAATAATTAAAATTTTAATTCGAGATTAAGATAAAATATAACTCCGAGCTGCACTTATTCGGATGTACCGAATTTCATGGTCGTATGACGCTTTGATTTCCCGCTACAAATTGCAGACACACAGAGAATCCTTCCGAAAGGTTGGTGGTAGGGGATGGAGGGTACGGTCTCTGTGCATTTCACCCCCACTGGGTTTCGATATAAATTGAATGGCACTTCCCGGCCATCCAAACATATACTTTACATCTTCGGATAGCACAAACAGGTCTGGTTCGAATAAGAAAAAGCCGCAGAGAGACATCTCAATTTATTATGTTGTAGAACAAATTACCCGCCGTGCTCCGGTTTCAAAACAAGAATCCACTACGTATAAATAATTGAATTTGCATCCGATGCTTAAAAAATGAATTTGAATGCAATTTCAAAGGGCTCTTATTCAAAAATTGCATGGATGCATTTACCGTAAAAATTGCATGGATGCATTTTCCCATCCATTTACCATAAAAACAAAATATAAGAATCACAATTGACCATATATTCAACACACCACCCATGAAACAGGCGATGAGAATAATCTTCGTCAGGAGACTAACCTGAAAGATGAAATGAATATAACACCAGGGGGCTAACCTGAGATAAAAGTAGCAGGAGGCGGTCAGTCAGATTGTATAAGTTACAAGTTAGATGGAGCAGAATGTAGAGTCCCCTTTGACGATAAGAGCTTGTAATTCCGTCCCAGTAGCTCAATTGGGAGAGGATGACCAGTACAAAGTTCTGCGGTTTGAGCCTCGACTAGGATAGGCTGCTTCTTTAAAACCCATATAAATAACCTTCTGGAATTACTTTACTAGCTGTAAGCCATTTCAATTTCCCTTTATAAATTGAGAAATGCGTAGTTTTGAATAATAATACAATCATATGAATAGAATACTCACCACATATTATAACGAGACAACAAAGGAAAATTTTCCCTCTGATTTTATTTTATTCAAAATACTTATATCCCTTTGATAAACTCAGAAGTTCTCAGAAACTTTTCTTCCGAGTTTATAAATAAGCAAATAAATATTTATCATAGGAGATACCAATAATAAAATACATTTTTCCATTACATATACTCCTTATTTTTATGTCGGGGGATTTTAAGACCTGTGGTATTAAAGTTTCATGGGAAAATGAAACTGAAAAATAATGGAATTTTTTCGTGAAATATATTAGATGATTTTGAGTTTGGTGATTTGTTTGAAAAAAAAAATCTGATGTGGTCAGCACATGACTTTTCTTATATAATGCAATGAATTTACTTCTTTTACAGTGAAAAATAATATATAAGATTCACCGTACTATGTTTTTAATATTGAATTGTACATTTTGAGAGTTTCCGGGTGAAAACATATAAAACTATTTTCAAGTACTCATTTAACTAACTCGCGCAACTCTAAATAACTAATTATCAATATTCGTAGCATTCTCAACAAGCAATATAATCCAATTTATATAAATTTATATAAAATATTTTAATAATTAATTCATGAATTTAGGCGTCATTTTCATTAAGAGCCATTTTTGCAATTTTGACAATATTTTTGTCAATCAAGGGGAAAATATCGCCGAGTTGGCGATACTTCGCTAGATAATTAGCCATGTTTGACCAACAAATACTACGGAAACATCATTCCAATACTATCCCATTTCGAAACACAATTATTTTCATTCATTTGGTGTTTTTTTTACAATTTGGCAACACTTTTATCGGTTTGGCAATATTTCCGTTATTTTGACAATATTTTGATAAACTTGGCGACATTTAAAATAAGTCGCCAAAATTGCCGGTAAGTGTGATGGTTGAACTGACAGACAAACGTTACCGAAACGAAACATTATTACAATACTATCCCTTTTCAGAACACAAATTCATTGATTGGCGTCATTTTTTATCAATTTGGGAATATTTTTCTCGATTTGGCGCATTTTGATAAATTTGGCAAAAGTCGCTAAATTTGCCGCCAAGTGTGACGGTTGAACTGGATGGACAAACGCGACTGAAACAATATTACAATACTATCCCCTTTAGAAACACAATTTCATTGATTCTGAGTCAATTTTATCAATTGGACCAAATTTTTATCCATTTACAGACATTCTTTTTTATCGATTTGGAGACTTTTTCATTAATTTGACGATAATTTGATCAATTTGGTGACTTTAAAAAAGTTGCCAAATTTGTTGTCAAGGGGAAGGTTGGACTTGACAGACAAGCGCTGCAGAAACATCATTACAATACTATATCTCCTTACACAATATAATTGATTTCATTGATTTGGCGTCACTTTTATAAATTTGGCGACATTTTCATCGATTTGGAGACATTTACTTCAATTTCGCAACATTAGAAAAAAGTCACCAAGTTGGCGATATCCCGCCAAATTCATCATCAAAGTTTTCTTCAAGCGTTATAGAGATGAACGTGCGGGCACGAGTGTGGAAAAATGGGTTATTTTTATAGTGAATTCCAAGATATAGTGAGTAATACAAATATATTGAATTTTCATATCTTTGTATTATCAGTCGTCATTTTCATTGATCTAGCTTCATTTTTATCACTTTGGCGACATTTTCGCTAATTTGGCGACATTTAAAAAGTCGCCAAGTTGTAGACATTCCCCCAAAATCTCTCCAAGCGTTTGGACGAAGGAATAGGTTATTCCTATAGTAGATAAATAACTATTAGCATCCAAACACAAAACTATTACCCAAAGTATATTTTCTCGTGAATGGAACGAACTAGATCCACGAGAACGATGCCAAAAAATTTATCGCACAATATTACATATGAAAAGTGAACATATTTTACAATAGTTGATATATCTTTTTTATTTTTAGTAATGTTTTGATATATTTATTTAGAAACATGCAATATCTCAAGAACGGTTAATGCTAGCGTTCTAAAGTTTGTGTCAACCGTATTCTAATGAAAAATTACATAAGAAATGATTATGTGTGTAACATTATTAAAGGATTTGACTTTTTGATGATTTTTACAAAATTTTACTCCAAAATTTGAGAGAGTTCTGAACATTCGATTGCTTTTAAAAACAATAAGCTTCCAGTATTTATAGATTGTAATTTTTGTACTAAGTTACGTTCAAATCGCTTCAGTCGTTCGTGAGATATCGTCTCTACACACACACACACACACACACACACACAGACATCTCAAAAACGTTTGATTCGTGTTCAGGGATCCTTGAAACGTGTTCTCTCGTCGAAAACTCGAATTCGAATTTTCATCCCCGTCACAATATTGTCTTTATACATTATACTATGTATATAAGGAAAGTAAATAATGCTACTCATTATTAGAGCCGGGAAGATTACATACTAAAACTAACAAATTTGGTAGGAAAATTATTACTAATTTACACTAATCACTCGTTCAGCCTTAGCACAAGTTTTTCACACTACAATAAAATTTTATCTGTTAAATTATCATTTATATATGTTACTGTAAAAGGGATAATTCCGGCGATTATGCACAATCGTCGGTTATTATGCATAATCGCGAATCATTTTGGTAAGCTTGATGGATTTATTTCATATATTGCGAATTAAACACATTTACTGGTGATTATGCATACTCGCCAGCTTGTAGTGGTAAATATGATAAATCGCATTTAATTAAACGAATTTACCGGACATTGTGCATAATCGCCAGTCTAGGATGGTAAATTTGATAAATATTGCATTTGATAAATAATGGAATCTATTAAAAACCACACGGAGAAAACAAACACCCTTCCAAGCAACTTTTCTATTACGTGAATCTAGGGTTGTCATGTGTTGAAGTTCGGATGGGTTGCCAAAAATCGATGATTTATCGCCAATTTGGCCACATTTGGAGACTTTTCGAAGGTTCGAGTAACACTTCGAAATAGCGAATATTCTACGAGATATGAGAGACTTCTCATATCTCGTAGAATATTCGCTAGAAGAAGTTTCTATAGAGAGTCTATAAAAGAAGTCATCACTCAGATGGGGAGGAGTTGACGTGATACGAGCTACATTGAACTGTGGCATACGTCAGTGTTTTGAGAATATTATCGGCTATTTTGTAAAATTAGTAGAGAATTTAATTGCTGTTCTTCTGTAAATAACAGTTGTTCACTGATCTTATGAGATAGTTATCGAGCTGTTTTGCTGTATATTGTCATTTATGCTCTGGAATCGTGGGTGTATGCTCTGGATACAAGAATGATTTCACATTTATGTATAACTAACATGTTTATTCACAAACACAGAGTAAACATGATCATTGTACAGTAAAACAGCGAGATAACTGTTAAAATAACTATCTTACAATATCAATAAACAACTCTCAGATACAGTAAAACACCAATACTCTTTTTGTAGACTCTCTATAGAAACTTCTAGAAATCTCTCATATCTCGTAGAGTGTTCGTTATTTTGAGATGTTTCTCGAACCTTTGAAAAGTCACCAATATCGCCAAATTGACGATAAATCGTCAAATTTTGAAACCCCCTCCGAACTTCAGTACATGACAATCCTAAAGTCAAATCATAGGAAAGGTTGCCTATACGGGGTTTACAACTTCTGATTTTCAAAAGAGATTCCATTAAGGAGGTTATTTTACACGTTCTTTATAATATTCAGTGATATTTATCAAACGTACCAAATTCATTTGAGAATTACACATAATCGCCAGTAAAAGTGAGATATTCCGCCATATTTATCAAATTTATCAACTTCGTTTGGGAATTATGTATAATCGTCGGTAAAAGTGATAAATATAGTGAAATTTATCAGACTTACCAAGTTGATTGGTGATTTTGCATAATTACCGGTGATTATGCATAATCTTAATGATTAATCACTTTTACTTAACATATGCACGTTAAGAACCGTATCACAATGCCGCTCGAAATAAATTAATTTTACGCATATAAATTAAAATTTGATGCATTTGGCGACTTATTAACCCAAACTAGAGTGATTTATTTATACCTACGCTCAAAATCCACAAATGTTACCGTCATTTAATTAATATCACACGGAATGAATGGAATTTGGCGATTTTGTTAGGGCCAATTTAGCGCAATTACATCAATAGTGTTGGAATTTTTTATTATTGTTGCAATTACTTGTTGAAATTACCGAAATATCATAATTTTAATTGCCTGAATATTATTATAACTACCTGAATATTATTACAATTACCAGAAAATTTATGTATTTTTATTTTCCTTATATACAATAAAGTATAAGGAAAGTATTGTGCCGGGGTCGAAAATTCGAATTCGAGTTTTTGACGGAAGAGCACGTTTCAAGCATCCCTGATCACGAACCGAACATTTTTGAGGTGATGTCTGTGTGTGTGTGTGTGTGTCAGTGAGTCTGTGGAGACGATAACTGACGAACAAATGGACCGATTCGAGCGAATTTTGGTACAAAAATTACAATCCGTGAATATTGGAAGCCTATTGTTTTTATACGCAATTTTTTTTACTGTAGAAGTAGTAAATTCATTGCATTATATAAGTAAAGTCCTGTGCTGCCCACATTAGAACCCCCCCCCCAAATTTTCGAGTGAAATTTTGAAAAAAACATCAAAAAATAAAAACTTCTAATAAAGTTACGCAAATAGACACTTCTTATGTAATTTTTCATTAGAAAACGATTGACATGAATTTTAGAACGCTTGTGTAAACCGTTCTCGAGATATTACACATTTTTAAAAAAAAATTATCAAAAAATTATGTAAAAAAAGATATTTCCTATTGAGAAATATGTTCACTTTTCATATGTAATATCATGCGATAAATTTGGTGACATCATTCTCGTGGATCTAGCTCATTCCATTCTTGAAAAAAAAAACTTTGAATAATACTTTTGTATTTCAACGCCAATAGTCATTTATCTGCTGTAAGAATAACTTATTTCTCCGTAAATAACGCTTGGCGAGATTTTGGCGAATAATTTGGTGAAATGTCGCCAACTTGGCGACTTTTCTAAATGTTGCTAAATTAGCGAAAATCTCGACAAATTGATAAAAAGGACTTTAAATCAATGAAAATGACGACTCATTGATGAAAATTCAATATCTTGGGAAGAATATAAGTATCTACTATAAGAGTAACCGATTTTTTTTACTGTAGAAGTAGTAAATTCATTCCATTATATAAGTAAAGTCATGTGCTGCCCACATCAGATTTTTTTTTAAATATATATCCTTGAAAATCCTTCAGGTCTTTGAAAGACCTTTAATTATTGTCATTAAGTGAAACACATTCTCTTAATGACCACCTTTTAATAGATTGGCAAGTCTTTGGTTAAAAATTTGTGGAAAGATATCCAGCTTTGCGAATTTTGGCGAGTTTTGAATGGAAGTTGATAATTTCCCGACATATCTCAGTTGTCCTAGAAATTTCAACAGAAGGATTATAATGTTGTTGTTTCAGTTTTCGGCAGTTTTGCTATCTGATAAGAAATGTTGTTGATTCCATAAGTGCAATACAAATTCATCTTTGTTTTCGAAAGATGATTATTTCCCTGTTCGTGTTTTTGCAGAGCATTTAAATAATGTTTTGTTATATCTGACTATACTTTTGTGTCTTAACTAGCTATCTAAAAAGTTGATATCTAAATTGTGTTCCTGTTTACGCTGATTTCTGCTTTTAAAAAAGCTAAAGTCATCGAGATCGTCTAACTAATTCAGAGTTTATTGCACAAAATAGCACATATAACAGATAATTTTAAAAATTTGACTAATGCGGCAATTAGTGTACTTTAAAATCACGTCGATTCGCCAAAATGATGACATCGGTTTTTTCTACTGCAATGGCAATGTTTTCATTTAATTTATTATAAAAGAGGAATTAGAGAGATTGTTGTTATAAGGGGAATGATTATGACATAGTTACGACAATTGGTTCAATTGCATTTCAGCATATTATTTCTTATATTTTACGTTATAATTTTTTTTTTAAAAAGTGGGTGTTTCATTTTTCTAATTGGAACCAAATTCTAATTCGAAGCAGGATAATGCATGGCTTTTACACTGGCTTCCAAAAGTTAAGCACAGACAGTAAAATCAACAAAAATGGAAAAGTGACCCTAACAGCATTTGTTTTCACAGTGACGTAAGATTTACGTCACACTGTGGCTTTGGGACGTCACAGGATGTCGCAGTACGTCTCGGCAATGTCATATTGAGGTCACAGCGAAGTCAGTTTGGCCATTTTCATGGTCGTTTGTGACGTCGCATATTAACTTAATTGTGACTTCACATTGTAATTGCCAGTGTAATGTCGACACATTGTTACGCGTTAATTAAATTGTTGGAACGTCACAGAATATAGTCACGATGAAGTTACAAAATTACTAATACGTAGCGTCGCATAGAAGTCACAAATATGATGTCACATTGTGACCCAGGTGTCACATGACTACCACGGCACTGTCGCACATGGGACGCTCTTTGCTGTGAGGGAAAGCTTTGATTAACTTAAAATTGTATATGAAAGTAGCAAATATGTTTATGCATTAAAGAAAACAAGAATTATGTAAAAAGATGAAAAAAATGATTACTTTTCGTAAGTTATATGATGACGTCACATCTTGGGTAATTAACAAAATGATGTTAAAAGGCAAGCAAACAAAACAAAACTTACATTAATATGGTATCTGACTACCCCGGAACTTCACATAAACTTTACAACGATTTTCCATGCTTCCAATGAGGTGATCAACCATCGCAGATGCGAGCAATAGCCATTCCTCAGATAGGACAGTTTCCAACTCTCTGAGACTGGCTGGAGGAGGCAAACGTACAGCGACAGCACGCCCTAGGGCGCCCCAACGGTTTTCAATGGGATTAAGGTCAGGGGAATACACCGGCCTCTCCATACGAGACATGCCCTCACTTTCCGGATATACGTCAACGATGGCAGTTCGATGTGGATAGGCATTATCGTCCATAAGGCGGACACATACCCTATCCCAAACAGACCGAACTGTTTAACGTCAAATACCGTAACTGTTGGTACGTCAAATACCTGTCTTTTTGGGAGGTTCTTCGTTTGGGATGGACGCTGTTCCACCCGTAAGCAAAAGGTTAAATGCATTTTTTTCGTAGCGGAATTTTCAAAGGTTTTACATTTTTAAAATGTTCCATCCGTCTTAATTTTTGTTTGAGATGCATAAAATTTGGCAATAAGACACCTTTCATACTTTTTAATGAAACTGGGTATGCATTTTATAATTGGACATTATTAAGGTAATTAAAAGTGAATAAGATCCTAATTAACTGATGAGAATTAAGTTTTAATGCGGAAAAATATTTTTGAAAAATTAACTTTCTAAGGGATTTAAAACTGAATACCCAAATGTGTTCATAATGTGTGTTTGAGTGATCATAAAGTAAAATAAATCAAAAATGTGACCAAATGGCACGCAAGGAGCATTTCCAAATTTTCGTTAAAAAAAATTAAATTTAAAAAAAATACAAAATTATAATAAAATTTAAGAAAAATTAATGGTATTTTATATAGTTATGTTAAGAGGAATATTTATACAAATTTTCATGTTTTTAAGTCAATAAATAAATAAATAAAAATTCAATGTCCACCGTCCCCTTAGATGTGCAGCTCTGTGCGATATCCCATTGAAATTTCAGCCCACACCATGACGCTGTCACCTCTGAATGCGTGATGTTCGATGCTGTTCTTGGCCTGATTGCATGTGCGTCGTTCTCTCCAGACCTTTACAAGCTTTTCATCTGATTCTAGGGCAAATCTGGACTCGTTCGTGAACAGGACGTTGCACCAATCTGAGACAGTCCAATTGACATGTTGACGACACCACTTTAATCTTGCCCCTTTGGCTTGGACGGTCAATGGAACACGAAAACGTGGTACTCGGGCATACAGTCCCTTCACGTGGAGCTTTCGGCGCGCAGTACTGGCAGATATTGTCTTACCAAGTGCCGCTGCAACCATGGATGTAACAGTTGTGGAGGTCGCTCGTCGATTCCGCTTGGCTACTATAGCAATATACCGATCATCAGAGGAGGAGAGGGGGGTGGTAACTCTTGGACGACCGGACACATGTCTTCGGACAACTGTTTGACTTGTTTGGAATTGTTTCCATAATCGAGAAATTACCGAATGATCAACGCCAAAGAAAATAGCGACATCTTTGATTGACTGTCCTGCTTTAATGTGTCTGACAGCACGCCAGCGCTCACTATCTGTCATTCGTCTTCCTTCAGCTATAGAAATGCGAATATCCTCAAAACTAATTCTACAAAAGTTATAAACACTTCGCAGCAGACACTTCGTATCAGCATTTAAATGCACCTCCTCAAACAATTCAGAATGTTGGCGTCTTCAACGACTGCCTAATTAGCATATATACGGATGGTCAATCGTGATTGGCTGTAACATACGATATTTGCATATTGCCATCTACATCCGCAGTGATTTTCAGCCATTCAAATTTAAATACCCTTTCTTGCGTGCTTAACTTTTGGAAGTCTGTGTATTTCAAATATCACAAAACAGAATAGCTTTTAAGCATACATGCTATACATAGATTAGTAGAGACACACCGACACACACATACGTCACGATATATATAGTCAATTTATATTTTGAGTGCCTAAAATGGAAAAATCCATTGCAAAACACGAATTTACATTTTTGCCCCGTACTTAATCTTTCTTTTTGTCTTGTTCTCTATACAGGGGTCCCAAAAACATTGACTTCGGCTTTTATTCCTTAAATATTGATCTTAGACATATATAATAAATTACAAAGTTGCGTAAAAGAAGGTACAGAATTTTATGAAATCGATTAAAATTTTGAAGGGAATTGAATTTTAAGAAATACAAAATTTAAATTTTTATACGGTCCTCGTACAAAAACCTCGTCTAAGATCAATATTTAAGGAATAAAAGCCGAGGTCAATGTTTTGGGGACACCCTGTATATTTCTCCATATAAAAAAATCTGCAAAGTTAGCACACTTAAAAGTGGAACGAGTTGCTGCGACAGGGTGGACAGAGCTTATAACTTCGTTATAAGAACGATTTTTGATATTAGTCCTCCAAGAAACACAAAACCAACATCACTACATCTGAAGCTAAATTCATATGTGAACCCAATTTGTGGTTATCGCTTTGTCCGGCAGTTAAGATGCTAAAAGTGTTATAGATGTTTTCCCTCCTCTATGGCTATAATAATCGTAATAAATTCATACCTTTATTCAATATAGGTTATATATAATTGTTAATTCATTAGATTTATTTGCCATTGATTATTCATTTCTTAAAAAGCATGAAGATGTTGTTATATATATATATAATATATATATATATATATATATATATATATATATATATATATATATATTTATTCATATATATATATATATATATATATATATATATATATATATATATATATATATATATATATATATATATATATATATATATTTATTCATATATATATATATATATATATATATATATATATATATATATATTTATTCATATATATATATATATATATATATATATATATATATATATATATATATATATATTTATTCATATATATATATATATATATATATATATATATATATATATATATATATATTTATTCATATATATATATATATATATATATATATATATATATATATATATATATTTATTTATTCATATATATATATATATATATATATATATATTTATTCATATATATATATATATTCATAAATAAATAAATATATATATATATATATATATATATTCATATATATATCAAGAGTAAAAGTTGTATTTTACAAAAATAACATAAGTATATTAATTCTGTATATCCAGACTAAATTACGAAAATATAAAAGCAAAAATAAATTTCCCTTAAATTTCTTCAACTTTATTTACTCTACTCTAATATCTTCTTAAATAATACGGAAAGTTCACAAATCCTCTGACTTTAAAAAAAAACAAATAGATATTTATAATAATCTATACCCCAAAAATAATATACTTTTTCCATTACATACCTCTTACTTCCATCTTGAAATTTTAAGACCGATGGCATTAAAGTTTTATGGAAAAATTGGATTTCGAGAATAATAAAATTCTTTTTAAATATATTTAATAAAGCAGAGTTTTGTGTGTTGATTCGGTAAAATAAAATGTTATTAATGATAAAATATGTAGTAGTAGTTTTTTTAATAATTTCCCTTTTTTTCTCTGAAGATCTTAAAGAAAGCTTTCCATATGAAAGTTCCATAAGTTCCATTATAAAAGTTCCATAACTATTCCATATAAAAGTTCCTTTTCCATATAAACAAAATTTTGACCTCCTTTACTTTTAATTTCAAATTTAATTCCCACTTACTTTTCCGACATGCATTCAATAATGTATAGGAAAAGTGTTACGACGGGGGGGGGGGGGGAGTCAAAAATATCAGTTTGAGTTTTCAACGGAGTTACATATTTGAAGCATTTTGAACTATAATCGAACTTTGTATTTCTGGTAACGTTTGTGTGTGTATATGTGTGTATGTGTGTATCTGTATATGTTTGTATGTATGTTTGTCTGTGTTCCGCGTGACTGAAAACAAAGAAGCATCTTACAATGGAATTTAGAGTTTCAAAAGAAATTTAGTACGATTATTACAATCAGTGAGTACTGGAGAACCCTATTGATTTTAAACACGATCGAACGTAAGGAAGATCCACACATTTTTGATTTTGTATAAATCATAGAAACCTCAGGGCATCCAACAATAATAAATCAATAATCATGTTAAGCATAACTTATGATTAGAAAATAAATAACACTTATTTTATAACTCTGACATGAGCCTTTCTAGAAATATTTTTCGTTTTTTATTAAATTTATGAAAATAATTTAACAAAATTAAATAAGTAAAAAACTATCATGAACTATATTCTCTTCCTATATCTAATACCCAAATTATTAACACTTTACAACAAAGTTAAAAAGTGTTTATGATTTTGTTCTTTCTGTCGGTCTGTCTGTCAGTTAGCACGATAACTGCCGTAAAATGACTTAATCAGAATGAAATTTTAATATGTTGCTCAGACGGTCTGTAGGACCTATGGGAATAGAAATTATTAATATCACCCAATTAGTTTTGGATTGAACCCGGGTTGAAAAAATGAAATACATTGAACCCTATGGCACCTAATTTTTCAAACATATTTTAAGCGAATTTAAAATTCACAAATTGCTTCGAAAATTTTAGGTAATATTCAAATTGTTCCATAACATATATAAAAAAAATCAGCAAAATATATTCAGTAGTTTTTGAAATAAAAATTAAAATAATAATTACACCTCTTATATGAAGCGATCACGTGACCATGATTTAAAAAGATCACGCAACCCACTTAAAAATGAAATATGGCATCCATCTTGTCTGAAAATTGTGATTTTTAAAGTTCTTATTAATTCATATTGAGTGTTGTATCCGTCTTAAAACCGCTTTATTTTTGCTTAAATTCTGTGCATCTACATACTGAAACAACGCAATTACAATATATTTGAGTTTAAATAATCATCCAAATTTGATTATTTCTACAACGAAGCCTATTTTTCACTTATCCAAAATGTAAGCAGCAAAATATGTAGAATGAGTTCTATAAGAATTGCTATATTTCTTTAACGCAAAATTATTTAGCTAATGGAGTCTGCATAGCTGATATGAATGAAATATTCATTGATTTTACAGAGAGAAGGGCGATTTTTTTCGATGAAGTTTTAAGCATAGAGTTTAATTATTTGTAGCTCCATAGTCTTAATGTTTAAATAAAATAAATTATTATAGTATTGTGATGAATGAAATGAATGAGAAAATAATTATGGATGAAATGCTGCTCTTATAGAGAGAGCCAGGCTTGTTAATTTTTCTATGACGTCATTTGAATGAATTTCTGTTGTTTTCGATGAAGTTTTCAAATATAATAAATTATCGTAGTGTTACGATAATTTTAAAAATATTACCGAGGAATATATCGCATTTTAGAGATGTTTAAACCAGGCAATTTATATTTCAATGCCGTCATTTGAATGAAGTTCATTTTCTTCGATGAAGGTTTAAGTTTTAAAATATAATAAATAATTGTAATATTGTGATAAGTTTTAAACTATTATCGAGGAATGTATTGCATTTTAAAGATGTTTAAATAAAGTTGCATTGAATTTGGAAAGTGTTTCATAATGAATGCCTCAAGCATGATTGATCTTTCTTGTTGCTCTGTGCTTTGGTATGAACTCCTGGACATTGACGAAACGTTGAATTATATATCATCGTCAAATATAAATAACAATATTTTAACCCTAACTGACAGCCGAAGCTCAATTCAACATCTGAGTAATTGGTGGAGAGTTATCGACAAAACTAACCATATCATCAAAACACTAAAGCAATTGTCGTCTCAAAACCGAGAAATACATATTTCGTGGATCCCCCTCCACGCTGATCTCGAAGAAAATAAAATTGCCGTAAAGTTGCAAATAGGCGAGGATATATATACACAAACAAGGGTATCGGATAACGTGTTTTGGATGTAATCTCCTGCCTAGGGCTGGTTTCTGAGACATCGATCCGGGAAGTCCTCGATTCTATGTAGATAGAAAGGAAACTTTCCTTTCAAAATTTAGTAGGGGACATTTTAACCTATATATATTCTACGGTGCGAAATGATATGCCAACTTTGTACTAACAAGGGAATCTCAACTTTTGTTCAGGCTAGTTTCAACTGGAATTGGTTGGAAACGGTAGGTACTAGCAAGAAACTGATGTCCTTGAAATATCTCTCGAATTGAGCGTGGAGATCCGTAGAAAAAAAATCCTAAAGTTTACATGGATTAGCATGGGGAATTAGCATGGATTAGCACCCAATTTCTTTTTCTCTTTTAACTACTCTTTCACAGATTTCTACGAAAAGTATCATTATTGCGAAGAATTTGTTGAATAATTGTAATTTCATCATACAGTAATTTGTATTCGTAATAAAATAAGTGGTTTCCATTGCAAAAATAATCTGATGTGGGCAACACATGACTTTCCTTATATAATGTAATGAATTTACTACTTTTACAGTAAAAAAATAGGTTTTTCTTATAGTAGATACTAATATTCTTTCCAAGATATTGAATTTTCGACAATTAGTCGTCATTTTCATTGATTTAGCGTCATTTTTATCCATTTAGCGAGATTTTCGTTAATTTGGCAACATTTCAAAAAGTCGCCAAGTTGGCGACATTCCGCCAAATTCGTAGCCAAAATCTCGCCAAGCGTTATGGACGAAGAAATAAGTTGTTCTTACAGCAGATAAATGACTATTGGCGCTCAAATACAAAAGTAACTCAAAGTATCTTTTTTCATGAATGGAACCAGCTAGATCCACGAGAATGATGTCATCCAATTTATCGCATGGTATTACATATGAAAAGTGAACATGTTTCTCAATAGGAAATATTTTCTTTTCATTTTATATGACATTTTAATAATTTTTTTTAAAAATGTGCAATATCTCGAGAACGGTTCATGTTAGAGTTCTAAAATTTATGTCAATCGTTTTCTAATGAAAAATTACATAAGAAATGTCTATTTGCGTAACTTTATTAGTGGTTTTGATTTTTTGACGATTTTTTCAAAATTTCATTCAAAAATTAAGGGAGGTTCTGAACATTCGATTACGTATAAAAACAATAGGCTTCCAGTGTTTACGGATTGTGATATTTGTACCAAATTTGGTTCGAATCGGTCCATTCGTTCGTCAGTTATCGTCTCCACAGACTCACTGACACACACACACACACACACAGACATCACTTCAATAATGTTTGATTCGTGATCAGGGATGCTTGAAACGTGCTCTGCCGTCGAAAACTCGATTTCGAATTTTCGACCCCGTCACAATACTTTCCTTATACATTATGTATATAAGGAAAGTAATAATGTACAATCATGAATGTAATATTGCGTCATTTTTGCATAAACATACCACATGTACGTTTGTTTCTGCTTAATCACACACACACTATGTAAATATACTTATTATACTTCAAATAAGAGCTACCCCCCAAACATGCTAATCCATGTAAACTTTGGGATTTTTTTCCTACGGATCTCCAAGTTCAATTCAAGAGATTTTTCAGGTACATTATTTTCTCGCTAATACCTACCGTTTTCACCTAATTCCAGCTGAAACTAGCCGGAACAAAAGTTAAGGTTCCTTTGTAAGTGCACGGTTGTTCCGGCTACGTCTGTACATCTTATTCCTTGTATTGGTTCTATCAGAGAGACTCTCTAAAAAACATTCGATGTTGTTTCTAAACGAACTCAAGGCTAATGGTCCTTTGGACTTAGTGTAACCCAAACTTAGCCAAATGGGATAAGAAGGAAGAATACTATTATTCGACAATTAACTCTATCTATTTCGTTCTATTTCTGGCATCAAAAAAAATAAATGGAGAACAACCGAAAGTAATAATATTAATTAATTAATACAGTATAGTTATAATATAGATTTATTATATCATTGTGTGGTGGGATTTGCTTAAGCCACCAATTCTGCTGCTGCCTACGGAGTACTTACCTAGCAAATTAAATCTCTAAACTAAAACATTTGTATTGTAACAAAATTTCTGCCAAGTAATGAAAAATTCGGTAAAACTTCAGCTATGGAATGAAATCAGTTTTTGAAGCCAAGTGCAATTACATCCAGGTGGAAATGTACCATTAAAGCTTATTTATTTATTTATTTATTACATTTATAACTAAAATAATTTATTTATTATTTATTTATTTATTTATTATTTATTATTTATTTATTATTTATTAATAAATTATTTATTTATTTATTTATTTATTACATTTATAACTAAAATAAGAAAAATGGCGAAAGTGTAAGAGGAAGGTTTACATACCTTGGTGCTCTGTCTCGTTAATTAAGAAGTGTGCATAAAATTCCTTCAGTGTAGCGTTGCTACACTCAAGTATTTTCCGTATCGTGAAAACCGAAATCCTGGCAAGACGCTAAGGTAGGTAAATGGAGTCTTTTCCTTGTTCTATTTTGGCAATTTTCTTATCCTCGTTATAAGTGAAAAGCGTTGATGGTGCGTTTTCACCTAGATGGAATAAGCAAAAAAACTCTGATTTCAATTCTTTTTTTGGCTGGCGTTTTACCGAATTTTTCAATGAATGTTGGAATTATTTCTACAATTGCTTTTACAGTTGCTGTTGCTTATAAATATCGCATCTCCTTGTGGTGAATATGAAGTGAAGCGAAATGATTATGAAGTGAAGCAAAAGTGAAATTATTGCTTACATGCTTTAATCTGCAGTTATGTCAGGTTTAAATTTTTAGGAATGCAACATTTCTGTCAGCGTGTGCTTCACATGTATTATATGTGCAACAATTTTTTTTTCAATATAAATTCGATCGGAAGGAACATGCCGTTGCCTGCGGTTTGGCAATTTTCTTTTTAAAGGGCCTACCTTAGACCTGATTAAAATATTTTTGGTTTAAATTAATGCTAATTATTTTTGTTTCTATGCATGTCCTATGACAGCTATAAAAACACTATTCCTATAACATTAATTGTCTTTGGATCTAAGGTGCTGAAAGCCCCATCTAGAGTTGCGTGAAGTAAATATCCACTTAACACAGCTCGCGCATTACTTGTATATCGATCGCTCTTATAAAAGTTCCATTTTTTTTAATTACTTAACGCGGAACGCTGCTGCGCTTCTAAATTATGGGGGAATTATGGCTCTTATTTCCTAACTTAAGATACGTTTTATGAAATATTTTTAGCACTTGCATTAAGAACATCTGTATAATAAGCGGAGGAAATGGACCCTAAACATCCACCATTCTAATATGTTGGCCAGATCAGAACACGACTTATTGAATTTATATAATTTGAAACAGTTTCAATCTTAAAAGGGTATCTGTCGCTGGATCGGTTGTTGGCCAACGCATAGCATTCCGCTGCTTGTCGATCTTCTGCAGGACAATGTACATTGAGAAAACTTGGTCATCTTTGGTCGCAACAGTTGTCGGGATCGTCCATTTAAATTTACTGTTCAACTGATCATTGAAGAGATTTATTTTACAGTGAGTTTCATTGAAATTAGTATTTTTAGGCCGCACAGCTTCATTTTTCTGTTATTGGACTAGAGACAATCATCGGCATTCAACGGTGGTTGGACCGACTGCTGAGATATGTAACATCACGTGCTGGACCAAAAATTGTGTTAGATCGTTTCAAAAATAAATGCAAATAGTGTTGATGAATTTTGTTAAAATCTGCGCTGTCATAAATAATTCAATAAGCGACTGTCCACCTTGGCGTCAGACTGTCGATTCTATTGTTATTAATCTGTATTTTATTAATATTGTCGAACAACACTATCTCTGAAACAAAATACAGTTTCTTATAGTAATTTTCCCAGATCTGACTTTATACTATTCAAGAAAGAGTACACATTTTGCAATAATTTAGCATTCCAATTGTCATTGATTTTATGGGCTTTATATTAATTGTCAATTGCATTTTACTTCGAATTCTGTACGTGAATATGAAAATGTAACTGGATACGGATGCCCAGTGCCAGGGAGATACATTAAATTTTATTGGGATGCTATTAATCTTATGGAATAATAAAGAATGTCTGCCACCTCTTCGCAGTGTGCTTTCTTGGACTCTTTACTTTTGCATTGACGGTGTTCTCCGTGTTCCCCTGTTTGCTGCTTTGCTTGTTCTTGTTATTTTTCTTTTGTATGTGATGAGATCTTTATTTGCATGGATTAGATTCCAATAAAGTCATATGTTACAACAAGATGAAAATGTAACTATTTTGTGGTTAAGAATATCGTCAAGAACACAAATTTTCAATTTACTTGATTTT
Organism: Amaurobius ferox; assembly: GCA_951213105.1. Classification (NCBI taxonomy): domain Eukaryota; kingdom Metazoa; phylum Arthropoda; class Arachnida; order Araneae; family Amaurobiidae; genus Amaurobius; species Amaurobius ferox. Next base: position 100,568,376 of record OX578146.1, read on the forward strand.
AATTCAAAGCCAAAAATATTGTGGTATGATTTTACTTATTAATACGGGTATTTGGCGACTTTATGCACAAGGGTTTATGCACGGTGGTTGCAATAGTAAAGCGATTCGTCATTCCAAGTTAAATAAAGAAAAGTTAAATATATTAATGACATTTGGAAAAACATAATCATAATCAGAATTTTTAATTTTAATAATAACTTGATTTGGAACCTGAACCATCGGTTTTATACAATAAAATATTAGTTTCTAATAATGTAAACCGTTTAATATATTAACTGTATTGCTTAGCTGATGGCAAGAAAACACTTTTATTAGACATCAGATACGATTTAAATGAGAAAAACATTAGACATTGAAACATACATCCAGTTGTATACATTTTAATAACGTAAATATATAATCATATTATTTTCTATCATAGACAGTGGCAAAAGACAATTTTATCGGGGAAAATATTAAAGATGTGTAATTTATGTAACTGTCCAAAGAATAAAAAGCTAATTCTATTTCGCTCCGAAGATAAAAAATACACTTAATCATATTTAATTAGTTCGTCTGGGCTGTGAAAAATTTTGACTATAATTGAAATTAAATTTATTTCTCTCAAATATCATTTAATTGCATTTAATTTTAATCTCATTTCCAATTATCCAACATTAAATCCTTATCATAAAGACAGTTACCGTTAATACATTTTAATGACTTTATTAAGAATATTTTTACAGTAATATATTAAAAAAAAAATCTAGAGAAATTCTCATTTTTCGTATTTTCATAAAATTCAAGATTTTATTGGAGATAACCTATAGATGAGCGTCTGTCTCAATATGTAGACGAATGTGTGTATGTGTGTATAGTTCTGACATAAAACTCAAAAACGAATGTATAGATCCTCACAACATTTTAAATTATATTACATTGACTTTGATTAATAATGTATAAGTCCCGCGATTGAGATAATTAATCCATCTTATTTTTGCTATCATATACAATTGCATGCATGGTTCCTAAGAAGATCTTTAAGCATCCCAAAATTTTTGTAATTATAAGTCCTAGAGTGAACAAGTTAATGGTTTCAGCGCCCCCTAGCGGATAATTTAAAGGGTTAGGAAAACGAGCTTGCAACTAAAGCAAATTTTTAGTTACAAAGTTGCACTGAGATAAAATGTATGTACGGATTTTGCAACACTGTACAACTTTTGTAATTTACTTTTTTCCTCTAACGGGAGGCGACATAGTACCCTATACCGCACTGAAAATTGTATAGCCCTCTAAAGTTGTTTCATCATGAGATGGCATTAGGATTTTATATAAACCAGTAGAAAAATACACATTTAAATGTATATTACTTCTAAAATTTCATGTATACAGGCACACACATATACACGGAAGCATGCATGCACATACCCTCTAAAGATGTTTCATCATGTAATGCCATTGGGATTTTCTATACACCCGTGAAAAGAAATACACATTAAAATGCACATTTATTCTAAAATTTTATGCACACACACACACACATATATATTCTTTTCGACCTAACTAGCCATGTTCCACGAATTGTAGTAAAGTAACATAACATTTGGTAGATTGTTGGTAATCATTGGTAGATTGTATTTGAATTTTGAAACTCACCAGTCTAACACGTTTTGGGTCTCGCAGACGTTTTTTGGGGGTGGGGTGGGAGGTATAACTCGGAAACCGGAGTAGTTGAAAACCCCAAATTTGGCTTATCGTTGTCTTTAGTGGTATAATGTTATTCTTTGGGTTTGAATCTTATCTGTCAGTTAAGGACAAGTTTTAAGGTTTTACGCGTTCTTTCAAATTGCACTAAAAAATAGAAAACAAGCAAGTGAAAAACAAGTGTTAGGGCCCATACTTTTATTTTAAATTGCACCATAATAATAAAAAAATTCTCACATTTTCATCGCATACAATAAAAGTGAATGTTTAGAAATTTTACAAAGCTAACATTTTATTATAAATCGGTATACAATAAAATTATCAAACGCATGGAATCATCACCAATGATTCCATGCATTTAGTGGTAATAATTTGCAGTACAAAAATTTTTTCATGATATATTTAACTTTATAACATTCCTAAATACCCACTTTCATTTGCTAAGAGATGAAAATGAGCGATTTTTTTCGTTTCATTTTATATTAAAGTGTGAACCCTAATCTTATTTTCTACTTGCATGTTTACCATTAAGATATGTATTGTATTATATATTAATCATTTATTTTAATGTTACAAAACATATTGAAAAAGCTCAGAAATATGAGTTTTAAATAAATTTTCAAATTTATGAAAATAATTTCATCGCTATTTTGCGGCTAATCACTTAAAATGAAATGTCAGACTTGTTAGACTTGAAGTATAACAGTTAAAATTATTGTAGACTGTCATTCAGCATACTAAAATTAAAGACGTATCTACCCATAAGGTGTCATAAACATTCGAATAATGAACAAAATATAATTCTGGAGTCAAAATACTTCTATTAACCGAGTTTCCCAACGTAAAAACAGATTTAAACATTACAATGTAGAGAAGTTTTTCATAAAATGAAAACATCTTTGACGTCAGTTTCGAAATTTAGACAGTTTACTTCGGCCGCAGACATATTTTTCTTCAATATTATGCATTAGATCTCTGCGATCGAAGATCTACGAACTTCCTTTTTTCTCAAGTTCGTCGAGCACGGAATTTTTTGGGGAATCATCAGACTGTGGAATGGACCTGTCAGAAAATAGTTTCTGTCATTCCACATTCCCTCTGTTGTCTTCTGTACGTCCATCGTTTTATTCCCGGATATGCTTCTGGATTGCGGTTAAGAAACCCAAAGAATGCCAGAAATAATTTCAAAATTCTGCCAACTCCTTAGAATGTGCACAGAAAATTAATGTTAACTTAAACTAATCAAATCTGCTATATGCAGAGGGAAGGTACTCTAATGGCACTTTTCCGGTACAAAAGGCACACTTACGGGACTAAACATTTGAAACAGAATTTTCGCGGTATTTACGCCTTTTGAATATTCTAGCATACGAATATTTAAAATTTTTTAACCAAGAATTTAAGTAGGTGTTTGAGTCTGTATAAGATACGTATTAAATATCACTCACTTAATTGTATCTTAGCTGTCAATTTTACCAGCCTTCTTTGTTTACTGATATTTCTAAATACTATATTGTAATTTCCATACATTTGATTTCCGAAAATAAATACACATTTCAAAAGTTATGAATATAAGCCTGTTTGGTAGATGGTTTTTACACTTGGTAGGCCCGGGTTTGATTCCCGCTACTGCCAAAACTGCCGTCGTGTTCACGCGGAGTACGATCACGTTAAATATATGGATCCGTAAGTTCTTCCGAGAGGTTGGTGATAGGGGAAGGAGAGTACGGTCCCTGTGGATGTCTCCCCCACTGGGTTCCGGTCTAAATTGGGTGGCACTTTCCGGCCGTCCAAACAGTTACCTTAGACCTTTCTGGTAGGTCGGACGGTCTGAATCTCAACAACAGCAACAACACTATTTCGGACGTACGTACAAGAGCCCCCAAAAGCCCTCGAAAATATTGTTGTCGCAAAATTTGATTAATTTTAGAGAACAAAGCATGTGCAACAAATCTACACATTGAACAGTTACTTTAAAACTGTTAAAATATTGATAAAATATGCATATATGCTTTAAATCTTTTCTCATATTTCTTTGAGAAGAAAACAGCGATAGAAAGAAAAATTCAGGCGACTGCAATTGTTTCAAGAGCGTTTTTGTATCCTTTTCTTTGGTTCAAAAAAGAGTTTGATCTTAGCAACCGCTAAGAACCAACCGCCCGTTTATTCTTTGGCAGGTGGTTCTTAGCGGTTGTTAAGGTCACACTGTTTTTGACGTAAGGAAGAGAGTTCAGAGATGCTTCCGAAATATTTGTTGTCTCATAATATTTTCATGTCTGTATTACTGAAGTAAGTATTAGAAAGTTATATTCTCATAATCAGCAGTTTTATTTAATGTAAACGTATGCATATAACAGACATACATGTCTGAAAAAAAGATATATTTTTCATAAATATCAGCGAAAATGTTGAAAATAATACTTATTAATATTTTGGTAATATTATTTATAATTATTTTCTTATAGATTAAGTATAATGTACATCATGAACAACAAATTTAGTAGCATATAACTGTTTTGCAGATAGTTGCTAAATAGGTATTCTCAGTGTTAAACAGACCAACAAATCCGATATTTAAAAGACAAAATGGGGGGATATTTTTTTTGCCCTATTTGTCTCTTTAACTTCGAGTTTGTTGCCCTGTTTAGCACTGACGAAGAGAATCCAATGCATACTTGAAACATCTGTATGCTGTAATAATTCGGGTATAATTACGTTGTTGAAGTTTTCTTTATTCTTCGCTAGTTATTGACTAACACATTTATGGTATTTGGAGGGCAACTTCTGGAGAGCTGCGCTGTCGTGGAAGAACTATTATACTTTTCAAGAATTCTCAAAATTTCACAAATTGAACATGTTGAAACAGGAATTGGCGTTTTAAAGAAAAGAGAGGTGCATTTCGTTTAGCATACATAACATTTAAATGTATTATATTTCTTTTATTCTCTTTAGGCTTGTCAAGCAAACTATTTGGGATGTGGACAGCACATGGCATTCCATATATGATGCAATGATTTTACTTCTTTCATAGCAACATAATGTCCAAAATCTACGACTCAAGGTTTTTGACATTGAATTGACATCACGTAAATTGAAATTAAGTGCTTTTCTTAGCTTATTAATCTGGACAGAATGACTTAATCATGTTCATGTGCAAAATCGTCATAAAAATGTAATAGACAATTAATATCCCGTGAAATACGAGTAAATGTTTATTGACCAATTCTTGGGCGTCAAAATCTAAAACTATTGCAATATTTCTCTCATGAGTGGAACGAACAACATAGACGAAAATTATGTCAATATATTTATTTCATAATATTTCATACGAGAATTTAACATGTTTTATAACACTTATTTCTTTTTTATTTCATGTAATTATTTTAATAAATTTATTTAAAAGGTGCGGGATATCTTGAGATCGGTTCATGCCAGTGTTCCAAAATTTATATGATTGGTTTTTAATAAAATATTACGTCTAAAATGATTATTTATCAATATTGAAGCGTTTGAATTTTTAATGAGTTTGTTAAAAAGTGCATTCAAAAATTGGGTGTCTGTGTGTGTGGGGGGGAAGAGGGGGTCTTTCGAACATTTGATTGCTTTTAAAATGAATAGAAGTTCGGTATTAACTGACTGTAGCAATCGTACTGAATTATTTTTGAAACTCTAGATTCGTTCCTAAAATATCGCTTCTATAATCTCACGGACATACACTAATATACATTTACTATACACTAACATACATTTACTGTACACTAACATATATTTGCTTACTAGTATACACACGGTATGCATTTACACTATGCACTTTACTCAACACTATACACTTGTATGGGTGACCACCTGGGAACACCGCGTGTTGTTGGCAAATTTCGGGCGCGGTAGCCCGGTGGTTTGTGCGCTGGATTTTCACGCTGCCACAACTGCCGCCGTGTTCATGCGGAGTACGATCACGTTAAACATGTGGGTCCGTAAGTCCTTCCGAGAGGTTGGTGGTAGGGGAAGGAGGGTACGGTCCCTGTGGATGCCTCCCCCACTGGGTTCCGGTCTAAATTGGGTGGCACTTCCCGGCCGTCCAAACAGTTACCTTACACCTTTCTGGTAGGTGGGACGGTCTGGGTCTCTACAACAACAACATCAACACTATACACAAAGTATACATTTGCTCAACACTAGCACACACTACACATTTACACTATACACTTTACTCAACATTATATACACAGTATACATTTCTTCAACACTAGAACACAGTATACATTTACACCATACACTTTACTCCACACTAGACACACAGCACACATTTACTCAACACTAGCACACAGTATACATTTAGACTATACACTGTACTCAACACTGTATACACAGTGTACATTTACAGCACACTAATATATATTTATTACACACTAGTATACACACAGACATTAACTCAAAAACGTTTTCTTTAAATTTTGGGATGCTTAAAACGTACTTCTCCGTTAAAAACTCGAATTCGAATTTTCAACTCCATCACAGTATAATTTCAATACAGTATTAATACAAGCAGGGAAAGTAATAAATAGCTTTTAAATGTAAGGTTTGTTTTATATATCTATGAACCCTCACGAATTTATAGTTTTCCGCTTGAATATATTAAATCTTTTCTCGAGTATTGGGCGGGAAATTTTTTCTGGGGTTTAGTGGGCTGCGGAATAGACCTGTCACAAAGCATCATCTATGCCATTTCACATTCTTTTCCATTTCAACTCCGAACTTTTTATTCAGCTGCCTCGTCTACTCTTCGCCGATCCCCTATTTTGTTGTCGTCACATTCGAAACAGAGAGGGAGCTAGAAATCATTTAGTAATTCCATGCAACCGTTTTTCAAGAAATGTGCAAAGAATAAATATCATCTTCGTTCCATTCCTCTGATATTTTAGCTTGAATAGAGGCATAATTTGGGAATTGTTTTTCCCTCCAAAGTATAATGCATCGGCCAACGAGATGGCTGAGCAGTCAAGGCAAGCGTTCATTGTGTTCGCTCTGTTACAGGGTTTTGGGTTCGAATCCTACCTCCGGGCATAGATGTTGAGCTGTTGGTCATAGTGTGTTCCACAACACTGGTGCTCCGAGGCAATGCCATGTAGCGGCTAAATGATTCATGATACTGCAGGTTGGTTGGCACATGATCATTGTATTAAGTGCTACTGCAAAATTAAGAAAAAAAGGATTAATTGTGCATAAAGTAAACTTGCATGAATAATATAATCTTGCATGAATAATATAATCTGCATAAATTAATCTTGCATAAAGTAATCTTGCATGTAAAAATTTTACATGAATCTAAACAAAGCATTGATTACGAAACACTTTCCCACTGAAATGCAGTTTTATTTAAACATATCTAAAATGCGATATATTCAGTGGAGATATTTTTTTAATTATGATAATACTACAATCATTCATTTTATTTGGAAACTTAAAGCTTCATCAAAAAAGGCAATGCCGTAAAATCGTCTGCTTCCGTATGTAAAATCAATGAATGTTTCATTTATATCACTTATATTCCAGATTCCAGAGCTAAATAATTTGGTGTGTAAAAGAAAAATTGTATAAAAAATTTAGCAATTCTTATACAACTCATCTTCAGATAACTTGATTTGTTTACATTTTGCATCCATTAAAAATTAGATTTCGTTGTAGAAGTAATCAAAGTTTGAGGATCTTTTAAACTAAAAAATAGTTTAATTGCGTTGGCGCAGAATATAGATGAACAGAAAATACGCAAAAATAAAGCGGTTTTAGGACGGATGCAACACTAAATAAAAATTTAGAAGATCTTTAAAAATCACGATCTTAACACATCGGAAAAAAATGGATGCCATATTTTATTTTGAAATGAGTCATGCGTTCTCTTCATATATCATAAGTGGAATTACTATTTTAATATTTATTTATAAAAACTATCATACATATTTTGTTGAATTTTTTTATATTTTATGGAATAATTTAAATATTTTCTAAAATTTTCGAAGCAATTTGTGAATTTTAACTTTTCAAACTTTTTAAAGCAAACTCTCATGGGGTTCAATGTTTTTCATTTTTTCAACCCGGATTCAATCCAAAACTAATTGAGTGATATTATTCATTTATATTCCCATAGGTCCTACAGACCGTCTGAACAACATACTAAAATTTCATTTTGATAAAGTCATTTTACGGCAGTTATCGTGCTAACGGACAGACAGATAGACAGACAGACAGAATGAACAAAGTCATAAACACTTTTCAATTATGTTGGAAAGTGTTAAAAAGTATAATGTATAGGAAAATAATCGTGACTGGATCGAAGATTTTAATTCGAGTTTTAGACGGTTCTATTCGTTTTAAGAATCTTTGAAATCAAATCAAAAGTTTTTGAGGTAATGATCTGTTTATATGTATGCCTGTGTGTATGTGTGTCTGTGAGACTATGGACGTGATATTTTACGTATAAATGGATCGGTTCGAATGAATTTGGTACAATTATCCCAATAAGTGAATATTTGAATTCTGTTGGATCTCTGTATTTGAAGTATAAATGTGCGCATACAATAAAACAATCATGCATAAAACATTGATTATGAAACACTTTTAAACTTCAATGCAATTTTATTTAAAGATCTCTGAAATGCGATACATTAATCGGTAATTTTTTAAAAATTATCACAATACTACATTGATTTATTTTATTTGTAAACTTAAAATTTCATCGAGAAAAATGAACTTCATTTAAATGACGACATTGAAATATAAATTGCCTAGTTTAAACATCTCTAAAAATGCGATACATTCCTCAATAATATTTTTAAAATTATCATAATACTAGAATAATTTGTTGTATTTGAAAGCTTCATCGGAAACAAATGAACTTTTTCAAATGACGTCACCGAAATATAAATCGGCTGGCTCTTTAAATAAAAGCAGCATTTCATTCATAAACATTTTTCCATTCATTTTATTCATCGCAATACTATAATAATTAATTTTATTTAAAACTTGAAATCATGGAGGTACAAGTAATTTAACTCAATGCTTAAAATTTCATCAAAAAATCGTTTGTTTCTCTGTAAAATCAATGATTGTTTCATACATTTCAGCTATATTGCAGACTCCATGAATAATTTTGCGTTAAAGAAATGCACCAATTCTTATACAACCCATTCTACATCTTTCGGTATTTACATCTTCCATAAGTGAAAAGTAGGCTTCGTTGTAGAAATAATCAAAGTTGGATGATCATTTAAACTCAACTATATTGTAATTGCGTTGTTTCAGGATATAGCTGCAAAGAATGTAAGCAAAAATAAAGCGGTTTTAGGACAGATGCAACACTAAATATGAATTAAAAAGAACTTTAAAAATCATGATTTTGACATAAGATGGATGCCATATTTTATTTTGAAGTGGGTCACGTGATCTATTCATATAATGATCACGTGATCTCTTCATATAAAGGATGCAATTATTATTTTAATTTTTATTTAAAATCTACTGAATATATTATGCTGACTTTTTTCTTATATATTTTATGGGTTAATTTGAATTTTTCCTTAAACTTTTGAATCAATTTGTGAATTTTAAATCCGCTTAAAAAATGTTTGAAAAATTAGGTCCTATAGGGTTCAATGTATTTCATTATTTCAACACGGGTTCAATCCAAAACAAATGGGTGATATCATTCATTTATATTCCCATTGGTCCCATAGATCGTCAGAAAAACTTACTAAAATTTCATTTTGATAAAGTCATTTTTACGACAGTTATCGTGCTAACGGACAGACAGATAGACAGACAGGCAGAATGAACAAAGTCATAAACACTTTTCAACAATGTTGTAAAGTGTTAATAAAATGAAGTATAAATGTGCGGATACATTAAAATGAAGTATAAATGTGCATATACAATAAAATGAATTATACATGTGCGTATACAATAAAATGGAGTATAATTGTGCGAATACAATAAAATGGAGTATATATGCGCGAATAGAACACACACATTGATATCATTACAGAAAGAATGCATTAACAATTGCATTTGTAGGTATACTATTTATGGCTAAAATTTTGCCATACTATAGATTTTGTGAACATTATTTCTTTAAAACATCTATTACTCAGGATCTGCTATAGATAGAGCTCAGATGAAAACTGATATAGATTCAATTTGAAGTTCTGGAGCAGGTAGGGTAATTCACTAAGAATTTTGATTTTCTGTTTTTGAGGTTCAGAATTTTCCTTGAAATAGCTATTTTTCAGAATTGTCTATAGATAGAGCTCAGATGATGATTGATTTAGATTTAGCATTAAATTTAAAAAAAGGAGGAGTTCACTAAGGATTTAAACTTCTGGTTTTGGAGATCTCACGTCCGATTAACAAATTTACATAACCATTGAAACATCTATTTCTCTGAATCTGTTATAGATGTAGGTTAGATGATGCCTGATATGGATTCATAATCAAATTCATGAGAAGGATGGGGTAGGGGTGGACCGCGTTTCACCAAAGATTTCCTCTTCCAGTTAAAATAATTATCTTCAATTATATATCTTTAATATTATTATTTATAATTATCTTTAATTATCTTCAATTCTATTTTATATATCAATTATATTTCAAGATTGGCTATAACAAAAACTTTGATTATGACTGATATGAATTCAGCATTATATTTCGAAGGAGGTTGGAGGTTCGAAAAAAATATTTCCACTTTCAAATGGTTTCATTTCTGAATCAAAAAATTCTTTAAGGCATCTATTTCCCAGGGTTGGCTATGGATTATGAATGATTTCAATTCAGCATGGAATGCTAGAGGGGTACACCAAAGATTTCTATTTCCCGCTCAGTATATGGCATTTCCGGTTTAGCGAACTTTCCTATAACTGAACGAAATATGTGTGCAAAATAGTAAAAATATTCTTAAAATTTCCGTCAAAAATAAAGTGCACATACTACTTGCACCCTATGAAGAACTTCATAAAATTCTCGTTATTCATTAGTACAGGAAGCATGCCTTCTCTGATGTGACATGAAAATCATTTATTGAGCATGAGTTTTTCCCGAATTCAGGAAGTTGTGGAATGGAGCTGTCACAAAGCATTGTCTCTATCATTACACATTCGTTTTTCTTCCCATTTCGGACTTTTTTTTGTGCGGCATTTTAGTCCATTCTCCGTTTTGATTCCCGATTTCATGTTCGTCACATTTGCAGTACGAAAAGGTGACAGGAATGATTTCGAAGCTCGGAATTCCCCTTTTCCCGAGAATGTGAGGAGTGAATCATCTTTTCATCCATCTGAGATTTTCTTTTCAATCAAGGCTCCGTGCCGGTGTTGCCCCGATCGAACTTTTCAGTTGATTTTTTATTTGTTGAATGTAAAAGCAATGTGCTACCGCTTTAGATTAGCAATAAGTAAAATACACTTTGAGCAAAGAATAGAGGAAACTAGTGGAATGTAAATAAGCACAAAAAAAACAAAATAATGCAGCATGCAGCTGTTTCGAGGATACTTTGAATTCCATTCGTCAGTGCAAGAGAAACAACGAACTGAATAAAAATGCACGTCGATTTATGATCTTGACTTCCTTGAATCCTTCCACAAAGAAATCTAGTAATATAATGACATGTCCAGTATTCCATTTTTGTCCGCGGTCTGGCGGAGTGTCCTGTAAATAATTTTCCCCTTTCTTCTTCATATGATTTTGGGGCTCTTATATGTCGCTTTAACCTATTTTTCATCTTGTTGGGTCTCATTTATTCTTGTTCGGACTTGATTTGTATTGTCGGGACATTCGTGTACTGTTTTGGCGCATACCGATCAAGTTGAAGACCCAGACCACTCGACAGACCCTTAGGGTATTCAGCAGCTATTTGAGTGACCGGACACACCGATCTTGTGTTGTTATTTCTCGTTTCTGGTTGGCTGGACAGTTCTTCATGCTTCTTTCTGATTGGCTCTATCGTAATCCAGATCTTGGCTATACAATCCCTCTGATTCTTCCTTCCGCGCCCATTCTTCTATTGAACTTCGGATTTGTTGGTTCTCTTGCACGGACAAAGGGGATCGAACGTAGCCCCCTAACAGCCGTATGCTGCATTATTTCGTTATTTGTGCTTATGTGTGTTGTTCTAGTTTTCCTTACACTTTAGATTATTTCCGGGTACGGTAATTTGAGAGCAAAGGATATATTAATTTTTAACTGTCACAAAATCAACTTTTCAAATTTAATTTGCCGGGGCTTAATCCCAGGGCCAAGACAGAATGGCCATAGTTTTAAACATTTTTCAATTATGTTGGAGCCTTAACTTATTTTAGGACACGTCTTTTAAAACAATTTAAAGGAATTGTTTATATCAACAAGTAAAAACACTCTGTGCAAAGTATAAGGAAAGCCTTACACAGTGTGAATAAGCACAGATTAATAAAACAATGCAACATAGAGCTGTTTGGAGGATATATTTGTTCCCCATCTTCAGTGCAAAATAGAAAAACAAAACCAAAGTCAAAAGGACGACCTGCCCACAAATGAAAAAATCAGAGGGGTATATATACCCAAAGCGGGCACTAAAAGTTCATCCAACGAGCCAAACAGAAAGCAGAATGAAGAACAGCTCAACCAATCGCTGAGAACTAACGCACAAGTTCCGAGTGCCCGAAATACTACAGAAATGCTCCAAGAAGACAAGATAAGGCAAGTCAAGTTTGCGCAAGATGAAATAAGTACAGTTACTCAGGGGCGAAGTAGCCCAGTGATTAGCGAGGTAAACCCCGGGTTCGATTCCCTCCGCTGCCAAAACTGCCACCGTGTTCACGCGGAGTACGATCACGTTAAACATGTGGGTCCGTAAGTCCTTCCGAGAAGTTGGCGGTAGGGGGAAGGAGGGTACGGTCCCTGTGGATGCCTCCCCCACTGGGTTCCGATCTAAATTGGGTGGCTCTTCCCGGCCATCCAAACAGTTACCTTACACCTTTCTGGTAGGTCGGACGGTCTGGGTCTCAACAACAACAACACAATGGTCTCAAAAGCGAAGAAATAGATAAAATGGAAAACAAATAATTATACGTATGGCGGATGTGTTGTAGCCAATACTATAATGACCCTCAAACCATGAGTCTGGGAGAGATGACAAATTATGGTTTATTTAATTCAATTAAATATATGAAAAATAATTTCATTCAATTAAATCGATTAATTTAATTAAATTAATCATTTAACTTATATGAAATACGTCTAATGCAATGGGAACATGTGCTAAAAATATTGTATGGTATCAGCTCAGGTGGAAGGACAGTCATCTGCTCTATGCTTTTACTAAGGATGATGTGCGTCAATTAAAAGTAATGTATAGAGCATGTACACGAACGTAAATAAACAGCCTGCGTAGTAGAATGCGCAGAAACGTAAGGGCAAAAAGACATTATTTCCCTCATAGAGGGAAATGGTAAACCGACTGTGATGGCAAATAAATATTAAAACTAAACCCATTAAACATCGAAATTTACCTTTGTGCTGAAAATAAGTTATTTAGAATACTTGAGTAAAGCTTTCATTTGTTAAAGTGCACATTTAGTGATTTTAAGTGAATGTACACTATTTCTCACTTTTAACGTAGTCAATAGCTAGCGTTCTGAAGATGTAGAATTTATTAGAAAACTTCTGTAGTATATATGAGAAGGGAAAGGTATATACCGAATTAAAAAAAATTTGTGTATATAATTTATTGAAAGTGAACATTTTATTTCCCGATACATTAAAAATATCCATCAAAGAAGAAAAATTTAGAAACACCCTACTAAAATTATAGGTTAAATGTTTGCAAATGTCTGAATTAGCGGATTTAAATGCAGAAATAATGAAAATTTCCATACTGCTAAGCATATGAGTAGTTTGTTTCGGAAAAGTAAGAGCAAAATTCTCCGTCTGACGTCATGTCCTCATACTCTATTGCATCAAGGTTTATAGAATACTATTGCATGACCCGAGACATGCAGCGGTTAATATAACTCTTCTCAGAGACCCAGGTTTTATTCTAAGTTCTGAATTAGTGAGTATAATTTTTAAAAATGTTCTAATGTTCTACAAATGTTAAGTTGAAAGAATTATTACACGATATAGTTTTTATAACCAGAATTTTAGCTGTGAGGTCAGTATACAAGCAGAAATGTATTGACCCATTTATATGAAAATGTGTCAAAATACATCATATGCCAAAATTTAAGGGTCAATTGGTTTCAATATCATAAAAAACCCTTCTTTAGAATAAACAAGAATTGAAAATTCGCTTTTTCAAGCAAGTATGGAATCTGAGGTAAAATAGCACACGTGGCATGATGATAGGAGACGTTTCTATCGTCCGGAGAGGAAATGAAAGCGGTGAAATCCATGGAGGCAGGGTACTGCACGAATGAATGGTGAAAACCACGGAGGAAAAAAAGAATAGCAGAAAATAAAGAGTGAACGAAAATGACACAAGGCGGCGAGAGAACAGATAACAGAAGAAATTGAAACAGCTGAATAGTGAATAAAACTTTCCATTCGTTTTTTTACTTTCTGCTAATTTTTTCCTACGTGGTTTTTACTGTTCATTCGTAGTATTCTATCTCTCGGTTTTCTGCCTCCTTGAATGCTACCACTTGTATTTCACCTTGCAGCAATGGCAACATTCCTCTTACCTTCTGCCACGCGAGTTGCTTTAAATCAGATGTCACATTTGCTCGAATAAGTGAGGTTGTTCTTCTTGTTTATCCTGAAGGAGAATGCTGTTTTGTCTTCGAAACAGGTTGACTCCTAAAATTGTGTATCCTGTAGTTTAACAATTTTGTTTATTATTGGTTTTCATTGGAGAGGGTTTTGAGCATTTTTCGATCATTAATGTATTTATCATATCATCCGTCATACATATCCGAAGATGTAAGGTCAGGAAGTGGCACCCGATTTTGGTTTGGAAGGCCGGGAAGTGGTACCCAATTTTGGTTTGGAAGGCCGGGAAGTGGCGCCCAATTTAAATCAGAACCCTGTGAGACCGACATCCACAGGGACCATACAATCCTTCCCCTACCACAAAACTCTCGGAAGGACATTCAGACCCATACATTTAACGTGCCCGTACTCCGCGTGAATACGGGGATTGTTTGGGCAGAGCCGAAAATTGAACTCGGGTCCTCCGTATGCAATCCCCGTACCTTAATCACTGGGTTATCCCGCCTCTCATCATATCATCTAACGTGTTTAACAGTTTCTATAGAATAAACGAAAATATGACAAAGAATCGTCTCCATTCTCATTGAAACAAATATGGTCGTGTAAAGAAAGAAAAGCCTGGAGATATAATTTCCTGCAAAATAAAGCTTCCCCTCATTATTCCCTGAAAGAGAAATGAAGAAAAACCGAGCCAACATTCGTTTAATCCATAGTTGTAGAAGAATCAATTTAGCCCATGCGTGTTATGGCGCTGTGCAATAGAAGGTACAGTTCCAATTGCGACTGGACAATATATTGGCGAGAATTATTCTTGCGGAAGGAAAAGAAATGGATGGCTGGCTATAAAATATAATTAAGAGATAAAGGCTGGATATTGAGACAAATGCGTTGGGACTGGCGATTCATCCCAAACGTGACAGTGTATATAAAACACAAAAATGGTTTCATCAGAGAATACGGGGAAAATATGCAACACAATGAAGAGCAAATTAAACTAAAACGTAGCACACATCTACTTGGAGAAAATGATGGATTCATTTTGCCATTTTTAAGATAAGCTCAAAGTGAAAGAATCATATGTGTGTAATTCTGACGCGTTGGAGGTGAAACTTCTTATCATCAAATTTTCTGAATATTAAAATCGTTAATTACTTTACCTGCAATACATGGATACATATAGAGAAACTATTGGAATCGCCGAAAATCGCAACTCGAGTTTTTGACGAATCTGCACGTTTTTCGGATCTCTAGAGCACGGAAATATCTATTTTTAGCTTGGCGTCTTTGTGTGTGTGTGTGTGCAATGTATTTACCATTTTAACTCAAAAACTATATGATCAAATTTCATAACATTTTGTATTTAAGTCACTTGTAGATCATCCTGGTGCTGAGTAGATTTTTGTACGATTTGGGATAAAATAACTTGCCTTTTTTTGTAAAATGGCCAGCAAAAATTGTTTGTATCCACTTTAGCTAAAATACTAAATGAGCAAATTTCACAAAATTTGATAGAGCAGTCATTTTTGGGTTACCTTGGTGCTGACTAGCATTTAGAACTTTTCAGAAAAAAATGAACCTGCGTCTTTTTGCGAAATGTCCAGCAAAAATCCTCTAAATATAAAATTAAAGACTACAATATGTCAATTAATCTTTTGCTTACGGGTGGGAGAGCGTCCATTCCAAACGAAGAACCTCTCAAAAAGACAGGTTTTTGACATACCCTATCCCAAACAGTTCGATCCCCCTTTGCAGGCATTGGCGTCCATGGACGCCAATGTCTGCAAAGGGGTAAATGCTTATTTTTTGCCGTAAGCCAAAGGTTAAATACCTATTTACTACATAATTTTTGACGATGAGAAGAATAAGACCAACCCCATTACTCTAGTTCTAGCCGTCCTCGAGATATTTTGCTTTTCGTATTTTTTCTACCTCGCCTTTGAAAATACGTCGTCACCAAATGAAACCGAAAATTGAATTAAAAGTGCACATTTAGTGTCATTTCAAATAATTTTGAGTGTTAATTTGTACAATTCAATATAATGAGTTATTGAAGAAAAAAAGAGAAAATGAATTGAGGCTGTAGGGAAATTCATGTGATACCCACAACAGATTTTTTTCTAATGTTAATAAGTTTAAGGTTTAGGAGGCGTTAATGGGGTATATAAATTGAGTAAATATAACGTAATTAAATATGTTAATCTTTATTCGTGAGTCTCCGTCGATTCGTACTCTGAGAATTAAATTATTGGCTTATGATAACGAAAATAAAATATAAGTATGTTCGCCTGTAAATTGTCTAAATAGCGAGCAAATACTGCATCGATTGTAGTGCTCGACCAATAAGTGGATTTATTTCTATTAGTATTTAATTTTAAATTGGATTTTCCTGTAAACATGCGATCAGCGGTTGTGCTTCTCCTGAAACAAAATTAATGTTGAAATTACCACTGAGAATCATTGGTAATTTGTCTTGATTTCTTCTCAACAATTTTGCACCCACAATAGTGTGTGGCAGCAAGACGCCGAGGATAAATTCGATGATCTCATCAACGGTTTTGTTCTGCGATATGTAGATGGTGACTATGAGAATCGTTTGTCCTTTTTCCAGCCGACATTAGGCTGCACAAAGATCACCAACTACTGTGGATTGGACACCCACAACGATCAGTGCTCGTTTGTTTTGCTATATTGAAATTCACAAAATTTTATTGTTTTCAAAGAACAATTGCCAACAACATAAAACTAAGTTTCATAAATACACTTTATACATATTAAAACTCACAAAGTTTCACAAATTTCAACGACAATTTGCCAACAAATACAATACAGTGCATTATAAATACACTGTATACTCATTTTCCATATGGGATAGCATGCAACAAGCCGACGCGGTGGCCAAACGGTCAGGGCAAGTGTTTCCTAGCGATCATTCGGCCGCCGGGTTGTGGGTTCGAGTCCCACCTTCAAGCATGGATGTTGTGTCGTTGGGCGCAATGTGTTCTTACTCCCACTGGTGCACTGGGCAACGTCATGTGACGGCTGAAAGGTTCACGGTTCTGGCCGGTTTATAGGCGAATGATGAAAATAAATTTCCTGGCCATTAGGAAAAAATATTATGCAACAAATCTGTCAACTCGTGAATCTAGTTCGCTCCATTCACAAGAAAAGACACTTATAATAATAGTTTTATATTTTGAAAACAATTAATTCGCCAATTGTTATTTACTTCACGGGATATTTATTAAATGCCAATTGCGCTTTGGTGAGGATTTTACACTGGAATATGACTAATCATTCTTCTTAAACTTATAAGTAGTCAAAGGGCAATTTCAATGTACGGGGTGTTAATTTAATACCAAAAACATTTTGTAAATCTTGTATATATTATAATTTTGTAGTGTTATTATTCTGTGTTAACCAAATAGTTAATCAATAATCATATTTAACATATTTTTAGTATTCAAAGTAAGGAGATTATAAGATGCATGACTACCCACTCCTAAAAAATAACCTTATGTAGCGAAATACATGTCCCGCCTACATCAGATTTTTTTAATTTTAAGATCATAAATTTATTCACCATCATGAAGAATATAACAACTACTATATAAGTAACAGTAAATAAGGCCGCAGCCATCCTCTAAAAATCCCTGTTAACCTCAAAACAAATATGGCTAAGTAAAAGAAAGATCTGAAGAAATAATTTTCAATATTAGTCGCTCTGCCTCTCCTTCTGGCCACACTTCGTCAACCTCCGTAACTCGCTTCGCCACTTATTTCAAGCCAAACTAAAACTTAAGTCAGTAAACGGTTTATTTCATCGTGTAGCCATATTATTTCTCTATAAATGTACCAAATTTCATATTTTTATATGCTGTAGTTTTTGTCGTACGAAGCAGATAAACTCGAGGAACTAGAAATTTGTTAAACAGCGCTGGCTACTTTTTTAATATAGAGAGAAAAATAAAGGATTTTTATCATTATTTCGCGAGAGAGTTAGTTAAGAAAAATTGAGTAAACAATCGTTTAATGAGCCGCCACGAAAGAATCAATCCGTTTGTTCCATGTGTGTTCCAGACTATTTGAACAGAAGGCGTAATTCCAAATGTGACTCGCAGTCTGTTGGCGAGAATTATTCTTCCGGAAGGAAAATACATGGATCGCTAGCTTCGGAACATAATTAAGAGATAAGGGTTAGATATTGAAACAAATGCCTCAAATTACTTTGGTTCCTTTCGTTGAGCTGAGTTTATTACTCTCATATTTCATACATATTACATAATAAATGAAAATGTCCATGTTTGTGTGTTCACAGAAACTTGTGCTATGCAATCTTGAGAAGTTTCATCTTGTTTATCCTACATAATAAAGGGAGATGTCTTTGTGTCTGTGCAGTCTGTAGTGGGAAATCTAAACATGGTACCACCATGAAATTTAGTACACAGGTATTTCAGGACCAAAACTGTGCACCTCGTTGTTATTTATGTTTTAAATTTCGAATTAATTTTATAGATATGTTATGGTTTAGCCCGATTTATAACAATTTTGGGCGATATTCACACAAATCACTTCCTTAGCGACTTCAAATATTATCAGAGATTCTATCTCTTATCAGACGATTTTTCGTGAATGTTTAAAAATATATATACTTTTCGTGTGTTTTAAACCTCTCTGATTTTTATATTACGATATAAAGAACTGACTTGTCATCCATCGTTCCTTTCTTTTCAATACCTGCTTAAAATATGGATTGAAAGAACGTTCTTTCCAACAATGTTTGAACCGAATTCGTATAACAAGTCTTTCATATATATTTTTTTATATACATCGAAACTTGCATTTTTGAAGTTATTCTATATATATATATATATATTGTTGTTTATTTTCTGATACTATATATATTGTCGCTTCTGTAAAATTAAGATTAACACAATTCTTTAATTTGACTAAACGTTTTCTACGTATATCATCAATTTAAAAAATAAATAAATTCTTGGATTTCAGAAGTAATTTTAATTATTGGAACTTTTTAAATGATCGCATTGACTCCTTTCGGGAAGTTCTCCCGCGTTTAATGAAGATTCGACGTTTCCCCTATTTTAAAAGTTGAGGGGTGAGCTGTGTGCTAACCTTCTTCTTTATTAGAAACTTCTGTAGGTATCCTGTTTCGCATTCTTTGCTAGATATTTTGAATCTTTTATGTTTTTCTGTATTGCGGAGAGCGTGTTTAGAGATCTGGAGTACGGTATTATCTGTATCTGTATTTAAGTAGCGGGCACTTATTTATTGGAAATATAGAAATTACGTTGTTGACGGTAGCCAATATATAACTTGATTTAATTGTGCAGCGATTGTTGAATTAAGATTTAAATTGTGCCCGTTAACGTAGAGCGTAGGGTCTCCTCAAATGACAGATTTGGTTTATGTAATTGAGGAGGTGGGGTGCGTATCACGCCCATTATGCAATTGCACATGTATTGCATGCAGTGTGTGTAGTTATTTATAGGAATGAAATTTATTTAGTGTTATTTTGTATAACTACCCTGCTTTAACTCCCGGGCAGCGCCGGCTACATTTTCTACCCTATTGTATACGCCATTCCTAGGAATAACTTTGTAAAGAAAGGTCTATGAGTGTAACCGTTAGTTCTGTCTATAGAAAATTGACTATGTTCGATTGAATAAAATTGAATATAGCGCTCCTTGCAGAGAATTAAAATATTAAACAGTATATCCAACTTAAAAGGTTTTAGTTTCATTTATGATTAATTGCGATGATTAATTGTTTCATTTATGATTAATTGTTTCATTTATGATTAAGTGTTTCTGCTTATGATTGAGTCTGTTGGTGAAAATTATTACTCAGGAAGAATATGAATCGAAGCATGGCAGTATTATGAAACGTAATTCGGATATAAAGACTAGTTATTGAAGCAAAAGTTATGCAAAGGACGGTGAGTTTCCAGACGTGACTAGGTTTGTAATCGATATTCTGTGAATGACCGCTGTTTGCTATGGAACAGAATTAAGAAGCAGAAGGTCTTGTCTTAATTGAGACTTGTATTACTGAAGCAAATATATTTTATATAGAAAACATTTTTTGCGAAACTATGTATTGATATCCAGAACACTCCCTGCTTTTGCTGGCAGAGAACATCAGATGTTCCTTGTCGTGCTTCTTGTGGTGTTCCTTGTGGTGTTCAGGTGTTCATTACAAATTCAATAAAAGATTAGTAGGAAAATCAGTACAGTTATCAGAAATGAGTGAATTTTTTTTAGTGAATTCCGGTACCCAATAATATGCTCATGTTCAGATATTCTATTTTAAAGAGTCATATACTTTCCCAAACCGGTTAGATTCTTAGCTATTTTATCGTAGAACTTTCGTAATTTTATTTACTAGAAAAGTACTGTAGAGCTTTTTGCTTGTCGTTCATATTCCTATTCGGTATTTTGCCAGGCATTCATTGAATTCTTCTATATTTTATACCTCTTTTTTTACAGTTCATGAATATTATCCTTCTTTATTGATTTTTACCCCATTTCATTTCTCCTCACCCCGTTGAAAACTGTTTTCAGCCTCAACCGCGTTGGCTATTCCACGGGCAGATTTTGATCTTGCTGAGTGTGGGTTACGCTTCTTGTTAGTCCTATGATCAAAAAGTAATTTTTTTGTTTTCAAAACTAGTTAACTCCCTTATGATGTGTTGTGTGTTATTTTATATGATGTGTCATATTATTTCTAACTATGTTATCCTGCTTAAACCATGTGCTCACACCTCAGGAGAGCAACATAGTGCTACAATCACATTATTCCGTTTTACTTGAAAATTGAAGTTTGCGGCGAAGGCCATTGATATGGCGAGAAGAACAAACAATAAAATGATCTACTAAGCAAATGAGTAAAAGTAAATAATATACCAGGTATTAATTAAAAAGGTAAAAATAATGAGTTCCAGGATATAATTTTGTATCCCTAAGTAAAATTACGATGCATCAAATGTGTGGAATTATTTTACAATAATTTTAATCTTCTAAAAATCAGAAACTATTATTACCAATATTTTAGAACTTTTATCAATGTGATAGTGATATTAACTTATACAGAGTCTTATAACATATACACAGTATTACAACATATTAAAGATAATCATAATAAAAAACCCTGCCTGTAAAGGGCCTTCCCGAAAACTTGGGAAGTACTTTCATGACAGTTACCAGCATCCATAATCATCACTTTTTGATTACCTCATTTTTATTATTTGTGTTCTTTGTAATTGAAAATTTTCACTTATCTTGTAATACGTTTTCGAGATAGGAATTCTAACTTCTTCAATTTGCCCCTAGAGGTGCTGCAAACGTAATTTATAGTTCATAGTCACTTACCTATTAGTAAATACTGCTTTTGCAGCTCTAGAACACTCCAGTCGAGAGTTAAATGGAGGTATAAGGACTTAAGATAGAACACAGTATATTAAATGCAAAGAATGATATTAATCGCCAATCCATTTGTTATCTCTCTTGAAATAGATATCACTAAGAAAACAAACAATATTGAGGTACAATTTCTAGCTCAGTGAATGTTTTTCTCATTATTTTTCAAGAGAAGAGAAAAACAAACAAACAAGCGTGTAATGAGCTACGAGATGAATCAATTAGTCCAAAGTGTCTACTGGAGCAATTCATCGGACAATGCAGTTCCAAATGTGACTTAAATGTTGGCGAGAATTCTTCTTAAGAAAATAATTGCCATGGCATACGCATTATCGAAGGTAATCAAAAGATATCGTTAGATATTAAAACAAATAAGTAAAGTTGATTTTTATTAATACAGAAGCTACGCTTTGTATAGTTTACTTGAAAATATACCCGGAATTTCTCGTGACTTAAAGCAGGGATTAATTGCATTCATTCATTCGATGTTTCAGAAGCGGAAACGCCCGCTTCTTGGACGCTCCTGATACTGCGTTTCTCCCGCTATGCAGGCGTAATAGGCCCTAGATTAGTGACTAAACACGTTCTCGTCCGCTAATACAGTCGTATAAGATAGTACTTCCATTCCACACAATAATCAGATAAATTAAACATTTGTTATGTAATTTCAAATATCGTAATATTATGTTGCTTTTAGAAAATTTAACACCGAGGTAGAAATAGAACTAAGTAATAGAACTAAGTTATACATTTCAAACATCTTTATGCTGTTCACTGCCTATTTATTTTGTAGATAGTTGACTAACTATTTATTTTGTAGATAGTTTATCTATGTCATAAAAAGCATATAACATCTCACATTCGCCTAAAACTCGATTTTTAATTTTCGACCGCATTTTAATATGCCTTCCCTATAAATTACTATATGTGGAGTGGGAGATAAAATAAAATGTTTTTCATGACTGAACTATATTAAACGCATTGAATGGCAATAATCTCAATCTATCTATTACATTTCTTGAAAGAAATATCAGCAATAAAACAAACTGCACTATGGAGATACAATTTCCAGCTCAATGAAGGTTTTTCTAATTATCTCCAGGAAAAAGGTGAGGTGGAAAAAAGAACAGAGCAAACAAGCGTTTAATGAACTACCAGAAGAATCAATTAGGTCCAGAGTGTGTGTTGGGGCGATGCGCCGAACAATGCTTTTGTCTCGAATGTGACTTCCGTGTTAGCGAGAATTATTCTCCAAAAAGAGATTTCTATGGCATACTCGTTATGGAAATTAAGATATAACGTCATAAATTGAGACAAATAAGTAAATTTAATTTTGTTCTTTTTTTCGGAATAAATTTATTACTTTATTTATTATTATATAAACTAAATCATTTATATAATAGTGTAAGCATTTTTACCTTCCTCACCCAGAAGCCCTCTTGTAACCTAGAAGACAGAATCTTTGCACATTTATAGTTTTGATTACGGGACAGAACCTGTCAGAGCTGTAATTTGGTTCCTCCCCCCTCCTGTGGCGAAAAAATGTTGAAGATGGTTGTAATGTCTTTCCTGTCCTCTAAGAAGCCCCCCCCCTCCTGTGACCTACTGAATCTTTGCGTACTTATAGTATAAATCACAGGATATAATCCAACGTAGGTAGATTATGATTTTTATCTCCCGGGTTGGCAGGTAAAATGAGGGTGGTCGAAAAGTCTTTCTAAACCCTCCAGAAGTTCTCTGCTGTTTAAGATGGTTGAAGTTTTGCACACTTATAGTTTCTACCACAGGATATATCTCAACGGTGCTATTTTTGATTAAGACGACAAGTTTGGAGGCTGAGAGACAACTACATTGTTAAATGAAATAAAACTTTTTAAAAAAGTTACAACTTATTTTTTTTAAGAGTGTTAGTTTCCTCTTCTTTAACAGGCTTATAATATTGAAAAATCTGATGTGGGCAACACATGACTTTCCTTATATAAAGTCATGAATTTACTACTTTTACAGTAAAAAAATAGATTTTTCTTATAGTAGATACTAATATTCTTTCCAAGATCTTCTTTCCAAATCTTGCCAAACGTTATGGACGAAGAAATAAGTTGTTCTTACAGCAGATAAATGACTATTGGCGTTCAAATACAAAAGTATTACTCAAAGTATCATTTTTCATGAATGGAACGAGCTAGATCCACGAGAATGATGTCACCCAATTTATCGCAAGGTATTACATATGAAAAGTGAACATGTTTCTCAATAGGAAATTTTTTTTTCATTTTACATGACTTTTTAATATATTTTTTTTAAAATGTGCAATATCTCGAGAACGGTTCATGTTAGCGTTCTAAAATTTATGTCAATCGTTTTCTAATGAAAAATTACATAAGAAATGTCTATTTGCGTAACTTTATAAGTGGTTTTGAATTTTTGACGATTTTTTCAAAATTTTATTCGAAAATTTAGGGAGGTTCTGAACATTCGATTACGTATGAAAACAATAGGTTTCCAGTGTTTACGGATTGTGATTTTTGTACCAAATTTGGTTCGAATCGGTCCATTCGTTCGTCAGTTATCGTCTCCATAGACTCACTGACACACACACACATACTTTCACACACACACACACACACACACACACACACACAGAGACATCACTTCAAAAATGTTTGATTCGTGATCGGGGATGCTTGAAACGTGCTCTCCCGTCGAAAACTCGAATTCGAATTTTCGACCCCGTCACAATACTTTCCTTATACATTATGTATATAAGGAAAGTAATAAAATAAATACAGGCTGTATGAGAGCCTCTTTAAATTTTCTAGAAGAGGATCAGCAGAGGATAACCGCATTTGTTTATGATCGGCGTTTCAGACTTGACCTAGCATTTTCTAGGTCAAGGGGTTTAGCAAAGGCAATAAATGAAGGTTATTTTGTTTTTCTGATTAGAAGAAATTTATTTATTTCCCAAAATATTAATCAGCGTGAAGTTGTGAGCAGGGCAAAAGAGTTTTGAATGACGGTAGCTAAAGCTATGAAAGTCGTGTATCAGTATAATAAAGTGACCATGCAGCATCAAAGGAGACTAACGGCAGTAGTTGATCACCAAATTAGTAGGAAACATCATTTCATTTAATATAAAAGATCTGTTTACATAACCTACAGTTTAATGTAAAGTATGTTCTTCGACTGCCATATGAAATGTTTGTATGCAGGAAATAATTTCCTGTTGCACGTTCTCCAGCATTACGGGTGGATGTAAAGCAGTAAGAAATTGTAACAAATACTGTCGTGCAACTTCTACGGCGTTTCGTCCAAATTCAGCGTACAGCAGTACCATCTAACATGTTTTCCGATTGAAAATTATCCTTTCTGACACGATACTAAAGGAAGTACACACACAAAACACGATACTCATGCGAGGATTGATGATAGTTTGCGAATTACCTATCATGTTTTATCTGCAGGAGTGGTGTTGTGCATTCGTCCGAAATATGTTTTGCAATAATTAGAATTGTTCCTTTGGTCGTATCTAATTAATCTGTGAAACATTGCTAGTGAAATGAATTGGAAAAGAAATCGATATCTGAATGTAATTGTATAAGACATATATACTACTAGCAGCATACCCGTTCTTCGTACGGAGTATATAATATAAAGAAACTTATAATTCGCAATCATATGCAAATTCTGTTAAAATATTAAATTTATAGCTCCTAAAGAAAAGTTTAAGAATACCTGTTCTCACTATGCAAAATTATCTTCACGGGCAGATCTGAAGAATAAAACATCCTGGCCCCTTTAGTAAGCAAATTTACAAAAATACAACAACAAAAGGAATTGAATCAATATATGCAACTCCGTACTACTTATATTGTCGCAGATTAGAAAACATGCCAGTGTGTTAGTAGAAGATTACTCGTATTACAATATGAATCTCAAAAATATTTGCTAAAATAAAAGAGATGACGTAATAAATTGAAAATATCAATAATCTCCGTACTTTTTATACCAGAAGGTCATAATTGATTCCAATATACTCCAATATATATAAAACAAGAAAGATCAATCATGCTTAAAGCATTGATTATGAAACACTTTCCAACTTCAATGCAATTTTATTTAAACATGTCTAAAATGCAATACAGTCCTCGATAATACTTTAAAACTTATCACAATACTACATTAATTTATTATATTTGAAACCTTACACCTTCATCGAAAAAAATTAACTTCATTCAAATAACGGCATTAAAGTATAAATTGCCTGGTTTAAATATCTCTAAAATGTGATACATTCCTCGGTAATAATTTTAGAATTATCATAATACTACGATAATTTATTATATTTGAAAACTTCATCGAAAACAATTGAAATTCATTCAAATGACGTCATAAAAAAATAACACGCCTGGCTCTCTCTATAAAAGCAACATTTCATTCATAAATAATTCCCCCATTCATGTCATTCATCACAATACTATAATAATTTATTTTATTTAAAAATTAAGACCATTGAGCTACAAGTAAGTAATCTCTATGCGTAAAACTTCATCGAAAAATATCGTCCTTCTCTTTCTAAAATCAATAAATATTTCATTCATATCAGCTAAGCAGACTCCATGGACTAAATTATTTTGTGTTAAAGAATTACAGCGATTCTAATACAACTCATTCTATATATTTTGCTGTTTACATTTTACATAGGTGAAAAATAGGCTTAATAGTAGAAATAATCATATTTGGATGAGCATTTAAACTGAAATATATTGTCATTGCGTTGTTTTAGTATGTAGATGCACAGAATTTAGGCAAAAATAAAGTAGTTTTAAGACGGATACAACACTCAATATGAATTAAAAAGAACTTTAAAAATCACGATTTTGACACAAGATGGATGCCATATATCATTTTGAAGTGGGTCATGTGATCGTTTCATATCATGGACACGTGATCGCTTCATATAAGAGGTGTTATTATTATTATTTTAATTTTTATTTAAAAAACTACTGAATATATTTCGCTGAATTTTTTTTTATATATTTTATGGAACAATTTGAATATTGCCTAAAATTTTCGAAGCAATTTGTGAATTTTAAATCCGCTTAAAAAATGCTTGAAAAATTAGGTCCCATAGGGCTCAATGTATTCCATTTTTTCAACCCGGGCTCAATCCAAAACTAATTGCGTGATATTATTCATTTATATTCCCATAGGTCCTATAGACCGTCTGAACAACATACTAAAATTTCATTTTGATTAAGTCATTTTTACGGCAGTTATCGTGCTAACGGACAGACAGACAGACAGACAGACAGACAGACAGACAGAATGAACAAAGTCATAAACACTTTTCAACTTTATTGTAAATTGTTAAAAATATGCCAATCACAAAATATTAAAAATATGCCTGTACTACTTATATTCTCGTAGATTAGAAGATATACCCATGTATTTGTAGAAGATTACTCGTACAACGTACAATATATGAGTTTAAACAATTTTTGTCGTAATAAAACAATTGCATAATAACTTGAAAATATCAATAATCCCCGAAAATATCAATAATAATAACGTTTAAACCTGAAGACCGTAATTGATATTATCCAGACAAAAATGCTATAAGAAAAATCAAATCGTTATTTCTAAAATATATTTTTATATCCATTTATTAACACTTTACAACAAAGTTGAAAAGTGTTTATGACTTTGTTCATTCTGTCTGTCTGTCTGTCTGTCTGTCTGTCCGTTAGCACGATAACTGCCGTAAAAATGACTTAATCAAAATGAAATTTTAGTATGTTGTTCAGACGGTCTATAGGACCTATGGGAATATAAATGAATAATATCACCCAATTAGTTTTGGATTGAACCCGGGTTGAAGAAATGGAATACATTGAGCCCTATGGGACCTAATTTTTCAAGCATTTTTTAAGCGGATTTAAAATTCACAAATTACTTCGAAAATTTTAGGCAATATTCAAATTGCTCCATAAAATATATAAAAAAAAATTCAGCGAAATATATTCAGTTGTTTTTTAAATAAAAATTAAAATAATAATAACACCTCTTATATGAAGCGATCACGTGTCCATGATATGAAACGATCACATGACCTACTTCAAAATGATATATGGCATCCATCTTGTGTCAAAATCGTGATTTTTAAAGTTCCTTTTAATTCATATTGAGTGTTGTATCCGTCCTAAAACTATTTTATTTTTGCCTAAATTCTGTGCATCTACATACTGAAACAACGCAATGACAATATATTTCAGTTTAAATGCTCTTCCAAATTTCATTATTTCTACTATTAAGCCTATTTTTCACCTATGTAAAATGTAAACAGCAAAATATGTAGAATGAGTTGTATTAGAATCGCTGTAATTCTTTAACACAAAATCATTTAGTCCATGGAGTCTGCTTAGCTGATATGAATGAAATATTCATTGATTTTAGAAAGAGAAGGACGATATTTTTCGATGAAGTTTTACGCATTGAGTTTACTTACTTGTAGCTCAATGTTCTTAATTTCTAAATAAAATAAATTATTAGTGTTGTGATGAATGACATGAATGGGGGAATTATTTATGAATGAAATGTTGCTTTTATAGAGAGAGCCAGGCGTGTTATTTTTTTATGACGTCATTTGAATGAATTTCAGTTGTTTTCGATGATGTTTTCAAATATAATAAATTATCGTAGTATTATGATAATTCTAAAATTATTACCGAGGAATGTATCACATTTTAGAGATGTTTAAACCAGGCAATTTATACTTTTATGCCGTCATTTGAATGAAGTTAATTTTTTTCGATGAAGGTTTAAGGTGTCAAATATAATAAATTAATGTAGTATTGTGATAGGTTTTAAAATTACCGAGGAATGTATTGCATTTTAGACATGTTTAAATAAAATTGCATTGAAGTTGGAAAGTGTTTCATAATCAATGCTTTAAGCATGATTGATCTTTCTTGTTTATTATTCAAATCGAAAAAATAATAATTAAAGTTAACAGACACATTTAATTTAATTGCGTTTCTGAGCAACATGAGGTAAGATAGAATCTTTATCATAAACTGCGAAATTAAATAACCATTTTATTTCTTTATACTTTTCATTGTTCAGTAAATGCTTGTGAAATATAAACCATGGAGATAGATTTCCTACTTAAATCATGTTTCATTCATGTTTTCAGAAAGTGACTAATTGGAGCAAAAAATCTCCCATCAAACTCAGAGATGAAGTTTTAATTCACTTTCAAACGATTTTCAAGCTTTTCGTTTGGAGAAACCACGGAGTTAAGAGAGTAGAACTCTTAGGAAAAAGTTTCGTTTTTCATTAATATCTCGACAACCCCTGATCTTAGATACTCGAAACTTAGGCTAAATTTATGGGGGGGCTATTTTAAGACTATCCACAAAATTTCATCAAATTCGATTCAGCAGTTCTTCCGTGATGATGAGACAAACGAAAATTTTGTTTATTACTAATATCTCGAGAACCACTGATCATTGAAGCTCCAAACATGGACTAAATTTTAAGTGGGACTATTTCCAGGCTACCCACAAAATTTCATCAAATTCGGTTCCGCCGTTCAACCGTGATGACGGGACAAACAGACAGACAGACAGATTTTCAATTTTATTTATATAGATTAATCAATATTCTATTAAACTGTTTCTAATTTGTAACTTTAGAGTTATGTCATTTTGTAAGCAAAACATATGCATCACATATTAAATAAAACAATAAGCTTCATAGAATTCCGATGACTTTGCTTAAAATACAATTATTTAGAAAGTAGACGCCCAGAGAAGTAATTATTAACAGGATATTTTATCATTATTTCTTCAAACAGGAGTGAAGAGCTGGGAAAAGAAGTGTTCAATGTGCAACTAAGAGAATATATCGCGTTTGTGTAGGTTATGGCGTGATACGACGGACAGAACTTTTCCATATGTGACTGGAGTTAGTTGGAGAAAATTATTATTAAACTGAAGAAGGATACAATTTACTAAAATTAGTGGGGTATTAAGATATGAAATATATATATTGGAAAATTTGCTTTTTCATTCTACAGGCATTTACAGCAAACATACTTCTACATAGATATGATTTGCTATAAAAATAAGACGTTTTAATGTAGTTATATAAGAGTTATATTTTATTAATCTATATTCTTTAAAAATGTTTTACATTTGTGGCTTTAGAATAAAGGTCTTGCCATTGGGTGCGGGATTAAATGTGCAAGACATAATAAATATAAACGAAGCCACTAAACGGAATTTCTATCGTCTTGCTAAAAACGTAAATTATTAAGAAAGCAGATGCCTGGAGAAGCAATTAACTAAGTAATAAATGATTTTCTCATTACAAGCCTAAAGAGAAGCGCAGAAGAGCTGAGCAAACAATCGTCAAATGAACTACTAAGAAAATCCATCCAACTATAAGTGTGCTATGGTGTGATGCGACGGACAGAACAGTTCTTAATGTGAATGGAGTTAGCTGGCAAAAATAATTCGACCGGAAATAAAATAAAGATACCCGGTATTAATATGTTATTAAGATACAATATCTATATACTGAACTACATACATTTTAGTTTGTTCTTCCATCCATTCTACGAGTATTTCTGCAGACATATTTTTAAATCATGGATAAGATTGGATGTGAAAAGAAGACACTTGAATGTAATTATATATACAGTTATATCCTATTTATACAACATTTTATTTAAATTGATCTGGTGTTTGTTTGTCAGTATGATTCAAATCTTTGAGGCTCAACTTAATCAGGGTTCACTTAAAACAGTAACATGGAATTTGGTATGTTGTTGTCTTTTGTGGTAAAGTTTAATACTTTTGATTTTGAACGTATAATTTGAATGATTTTGATTTGAACTTATGGTGCCTATGGTGAACCCATCCTGGGCTCACAATTGCCTCTTATTGCATATTTTAGTTCTTGGGATTTTGAACCTCATTGGGTTACCCCGTCTACGGTCCGACATAGGAATATATTCGTTTCTGGGGAATATGTTTGGAACCGGAGCAGCTGGAAAGTACTGATTTGGTATGTCGTTGTATTTCATATTAAGTTACATATATTTTAATAAATACATTTTTCATACATTTAAGTTACATAAAAATAATAAAAGAAGATTAAAAAACTATGTATTTTTTTACTTGTTCTGCATTCCATTAAATAGTTTTGTTTTTAATTCTTTACTTTTGAGTATCAATTTTTGTCATTTTGTAAGGAAATCATGTAAAAGATATAATAACTGACAATAAACTTAATGAGCTTCCTGTCATCTTGATTAAAACACAAATTATTAAGGGAGCTAAATCCTAGAGAAACATTTATCTGTGCAATAACATATTTTCTAATTATATCTCAAAAGAGGAATGAAGAAGAGCTGAGAAAAAGGCGTTCAACTACTAAGAGGTTCTATAGAATTTATGAGTGTATTATGGTGTGATGTAACAGTTCTAATGTGACAACACTGGATAATAAGAATAATTCAAACGAAAAAAGGAACTGGAACGTGATATTGGTATGCAAGTAAGAGAATGATGAAGTTATATAGTTCAAGCATCTTAAATTTGTTTACGCTCAACATATTTATTCAAAAATGATGGTTGTATACAGAGTTACCTTTTACGTCCTTATGCATCCTTTTAACTACAAAAGCTGGGACTACAAAAGCAGGGACTACAAAAGCAGGGTCTACTAATACGTAGACTATGCTCTATAGAATGAAAAAGTTTGAAGCTTCTTTAGCGGCGAATTGAGGAAGTTAGTATTCCTATCTCGAAAATTAAGCATGATAGGCAAAAATTCAATTACAAAGCTGTAGTTTGTTTTCTATTTAATATGGGAAGACGTGTGGTTTGCACATAAGACGTACGCAGACGATAAAGTATGAGGAGAGAAAAAACGATAATTATGCAAATATATTGTTTATTACTGAAGTTCTTCTGATATAAGCAGCGAGAAAAACACATGGAAAACTAATAATCCTTGTTATAAGCTAATACGTTTTTTGTAGCAAAAAATAAATGCTGTAAAAATATAGCGCACAATTGATGCGGTGTGGAACAGTACAGTGGTTAGCGCGCTAGGATTACACTTGGTGACCTAAGTTCGATTCTGGGTCTGCCCAAACTGTTTCCACGAGGAGTGCGGGCACGTTAAATAAAGTAAGGCTTTCCGAAAGGATTGCGGTAAAGAAAGAAAGAAGTGTACGATCCCTGTGGTTGCCACCCTCACTGGGTTCCGGTCTAAATTGGGTGACACTTCCTGGCCACCCAAGGGCCTTACACTTTCGGGTAGGTCTGACGGCCTGGATCGTAGAAGACAATTAATATAATATAATAATTATCCATTTTATTTGACCTCGTTTTTTATGATATTTGTACACGTTATACTTAAACCGTTCATCTTTCTATACTAAATAGAGAAAGATCTGCAACTTTGTAATTGAAAATTTGTGTCTATCTTTCTCCGTTTGCAGAGAGGAATTCTAACTTCTTCAATACGCCGCTAGAGGCGCTGCAAACGTGTGCAGTCGATAGCGTATAGTCTCTTTCTTATTATTAGACCTTGCCTTTACAGTTAAAGAATATGTCAATCGAAAGTCAAAGGGATGCCTAAGGTCTTATGAGGAAATCCTATACAGAGTGTCCCAAAAACATTGACCTGCGCTTTTATTCCTTAAATATTGACTTTTAGACATATATAATAAATTACAAAGTTGCGCCAAAAAAGTACAGAATTTTATGAAATCGATAAAAATTTTCAGGGGATTAAATTTGAAGAAATACAAAATATAATTTTTATACGGCTTCAGTACAAAAACATTTCCAATGAGTAAAATGTGCCCCATACACTGATATGGTAATGTACAAAATTTCAGAATATTGTCATAAAAAGTCCTAGAGATATGAATAAATAAAGTTGATGAGGGATTAATCACACATTAAAATGTAAATGTTTACAGCAAGAGTACGCAACGCAACGCAGAAATGCATCATAGGCAAATAATATCTGCCTCTTATCTTTAATGGATCTTTGGCATGGATGGAAAATATTTTGAACAAGCTTTGTAATCTTTGTGTCACTTTATTATTTCTACACAGTGCAGATACTTTTGTACCAATTATTACTTATTTATGTAATCATTGTTTTCTTTCGTAATTTGTGTATGACCCCTGACACGCGATCTGCCTACATGATATTTCCCCTCTGAGAACCCATGTCGATGCATCGAAAAATGGTTTAAGTCAGCATTTTTGTCTTTTCATATCTCCGAGACATTTTATGATAAAATGCTGAAACTTTGTACATCCCCTTATTAGTGTATTGGGTATATTTTACTCATAGCAAATGTTTTTGTATGGGGGCTGTATAAAAATTTAAATTTTGTATTTCTTAAAATTTAATTCCCTTGAAAATTTTAATCGATTTCACAAAATTCTGTATCTTCTTTTACGCAACTTTGTAATTAATTATATATGTCTAAGATCAATAATTAAGGAATAAAATCCGAGGTCAATGTTCATGGGACACCCTGTACAGTATATGAGGGAAAATGATAGTTTCGTTGTTTTAAACTGCATCAAAATTGTTTATATTAACATAGTTTAAAATAGTTTACGTGACGGCATCAAAATAGTTTATATTAATACAGCTAAGACAAACACATCCAACGGTGCCAATGAGTTGATGCCAACTGAAAAAATAATTTAAAAATTTTTACAAAATATTTTAAATATTTTAATTATTATTAAAAATATATTGCAAAGTATTTAACTTGGCTACGTAATCTGCAATTGACATATATAAATTTTCCATCCTGATAAAAAATGTAATACAAGTAGAACTAAACACTATGGAATATAAATGTAGAAGAATTCCGACTTGAAACTCACATTGAAAATATATATTTTTAATGTCCACTTGTTTTATTTAAACTATGTGATAAGAATTGCAGACGATCACAAATCTGAATGTACATTATTGAAAAATGATTATTTAAATGAAAAATGGAAGCAAATATATTCCCTCCATTCCAGCAGCATATTGTCTGTCACAAGATATCAGACGGCCACGCCATAAAGTGTCAAAAATACAATATTTTCCTCTCTCTCTTATCATTCTTTCGAAAATGAAGCTGATTTTTAGACAGCACCGGGATTTGAATTGAACACGCCGAAAATGCGATGGCATATTTAAGACGAATTGTTGCGATTTTGGTCTTTTTTTATTTTCACTATATTGTGAACGTGTAGTGAAAGTTCAGGAGCGGTGATTGTAATAGTGACGAAAATTTGAATTCGGATTTTTGATCACGTTCTGGAAGCTGTAAAATATTCTTAAATTTATTTTTGATCTTGACGTCTGTATCTTTGTGTTTGTGCCTTTTGAATGCATGCATCGACTTTTAAAATCTATGGAATTTTTTCAAATAAAACTAATTACATCACTGACATTACTGTAGTAATCACTGTATTACTATAAACCTCGTGTATCGACTTTTAAAAATCTATGGAATTCTTTAAAATACAATTACTTACATCACTGCCATTACTGTAGTAACCACTCTGCGACTACTGTGTTACTGTAAATCTGATGTCTCGACTTTTAAAAATCTTTGGAATTCTTTAAAATAAAACTAATTACATCACTGCCTTTACTGTAATTACCACTGTGTGACCATTGCGTTACTGTAAACCACTTGTGTGATTATTTTGGGAAAAGAAGGAGGGGGGAGGCGTATGTTATTGAGTTGAATCCATGGTAAGTGACGATGATGTAATCTAATATTGCATAATAAAAAAATGTCTAATCTTACATAACGTGTATCTGTTTCATCTGCAGCGGATAATCAGAGCTTCGGAAGGCAGAATTCTATAGAGGTAGATTTCGGAACAGATGTACTTCAGATCCACCTTACGATAAGGATCGGCGGGATTTTTGAAATTCGAATTAGTTTGAAAGCGATAAACATTGCCGAAATTTGTAAAGCCAAAAATCCGTCAAAATTTCGACTTCAAAGTTTCAACGTCGGAATTTCTGCAGTATCAGTTTTGTTTCGGATATACGGTTTCTAAATACGAAAAATACTCAAGTGTTTTGATTAACTAACAAACAAACATCTGCTATCAATTGAAAATCAACTGGTTTTTGTGTTCTCTAAAATGAAGGATAGCACTCTATAATTTTGTTCGATTGCACCAATAATACAGATTTTCCAAAATTTTCTTGTAAAATTAAAATAAATAAATAAATAAAAAGGAAAGAAAATGCCAAGCTACTTAAAATTAGATTATGGTATGAAAAGACGAGTGTGGAACCACATTCCTGTTAATTTTTTTATATGAGAGGAAGTAATATCTGAGTTAACTGTAAAGAAAAACGCGTATATCTTTGAGCTCTGAGTCAACAAACTTTAAATTAGGAGAAAGTTTTATCACTTTAATATTACGCAATTATGATAACCCGAAGAAATTGCATCAATATATACCTAGTATGTAAGCACGAGAAATTAATGTTTGAATTTTATTTATTTTAATTATAGTTAATTAAAGAGAAAAAGTAGTATTTATGTGCAATTTTTAGGAAATTTCTCGATTTAATATTTATCCCAATTGAAAATATACATTGCCCCGAAAGTATGTAGCACTATGGATACTGACCACACAAAATGATAAATTTATAAACATTTATAACTTTGTCCGACACCTCTGGTCATTATACGAGGGTAGTTCAAAAAGTAATGCAACAAGTCCTGTGCGAGAAAAAGCTTATTCACGAAATAAAATAGATCAAAGTTAGTAAGGCACTGGTACATATTATTTTTCCATATAATCACCATGGTTGTCGAAGCATTTGTCCCATCGGTAAACCAATCTATCGAAACCGGCATAGAAGAAATCAGGGCCCAGGTCGCGGAGCCACTCAACGACGGCTTCCTGAACTTCGGCATCGGTTGTGAAATGGCGACTTGCCAGATGCTTCTTCAACGGTCCGAAGAGATGAAAATCGCTTGGTGCGAGATCCAGTCTGCAGCATGGGTGTTCCAGTACGTTCCATTGAAAACGATGTACCAAATCACGTATAACCGAGGCTGTATGCGGTCGGGCGTTGTCGTGCAACAACACAACACCTTTCGTTTTCAATTTAAATAATTAGCACACCGAATTTGTGCACCCGTGAGAGCTCTTGTTACCTTACTTTTTGAACCACCTACGTACATTATGTTCAGACCCTATTTATAGTGACCAACTAATCACCAGGTCTATTTTTCAATTGAGTTTGCAATTGAAATAATACATTTCCCGGAAAATATGTAGTTTTATGCATACTGGTCACTCAAAGTGATAAATTATCAAATATTTATCACTCTGCCCGTCTTCTCTGGTCATTGTACATAATGTTCAGATGCTATGTATAGTGACAAACTAATCACCAGGTTCATAATATTTGCAAAAACAAACAGAATGAAAATTAAATATTTGCATTTAATATAAATTAGGATTAAAAACAAAATTGTATATGTAAAATTGTAATTTAAACTTAAAAAAAAATCTCTAATGTAATCTTTAAAGTAATCATAAGAATAAAAATTTTCAAAAGAATGCATTGTCATCAAATCAAGTGAATAACTCGAAATTATTCAAGCGGTATAAAATTAGCTTTTCTGAAAGCCAATAATGGATAAACTAATCTAAAATATTTTCTCTGATATTCTACTCTCTTTATTCGCCGTTCTTATGGGGAAGAAAGGGGCCAAATTAAGATGATATTTTATCCTTCTTGTTTCTAAATGAGATGAAAAAAGAACATCTACAAGAAAAAGTAAAATCTCATTTACAATTATTTGGAATATCTTCTAAAACGTGACATAGAATAAAATCTATTAAACACAAAAATTAATTTATAATTAAACTAGGAAATTTATTTGGAGTTGCTCAGGATTAGAAGCAGAAATTTTTTTTTATCAATTGTGTTATTATAGTAAAGATAGATATTTTATAGCTATATTATGAATACAGATATATAGCTTATTGTGCTTGAAAGAAAATTTTCTATGATTTCATTAATTTGAACTTCTTTTCCTGCAGTGCATTCTAATATACAAATAATAGAAAACTAATTGTAACGTTAAGCTTGGTCATATATTTATAATAGTGTTAATTTCAAGGCTATGTCACTGAAAGATGGTGTTTTTAACACATTCAAACATAGTTCCAAAGTGTTTAAGACTTTGTTCATTCTGTTTGTCTGCCTGTCTGTCTGTCCATTCGCACGATAACCGCAGTAAAAATTACTTTATAAAAATAAAATTTTAGTATGTTGTTGAGATAGTCTGTGGGGCAAATGGGCATGTAAAAGAATAATATATCTCAATTAGTTTTGGATTTCATCCGGGTTGAAAAAATGAAATACATTGAACCCTATGGGACCTAATTTTTCAAACATTTTTTAAGCAAAATTAAAATTCATAAATTGCTTCGAAAATTTTAGGAAATATTCAAATTATCCCATAAAATTCAAATCGGAAGGACAACGACCACGCAGGAAGCTAGAGTATGTTAAGATGAAAATGTGATATGTGTGAAGTGCATATAATTTAACTTTTAAAATTAATATCAATGGCATAAAAATATCAAAACCTCAAGAATACAACCCAATACGCTCTTTAAATATAGGTTGTGTATGCAGATAAGATGTACATTTATTTTAAAATAGCCAAAGATCGTTAAGTTAAATGTAAAATTTTAATTTTCTTTAATATAAAATGCCTAAATATGGAATTTTAAATTCAATGTTATTCATTCACATTTCTAATAGAACAGAAACAGTTAACTCCTATTGATAAATTATTTATAATTGTTATAGATTTAAAAAGTTAACAGATGCACTAAGTTTTAACACATGCACATACTGTGACAGGCTATTAAAAATAAACATATGTAAGGACAAAATCATAAATTAGGATTTTCTTTAAAAGGTTGGTTCTATTCTAATTTCTTTATAAAAATAATTAATAGTAAGCAAAGTAGACCTATGATCTTTGATATAACCTATAATATAAGCTACAACTTTGATATAACTTAAGTATACATGTATAATAAATTAAATTGATAATATTTTAATGATATTTCCGGATATCAATTACATTTCTAGTTATCATAGTATTCATTTAAACTATTGACAATATAAGTTTATATATCTAGATTTTTTGTATATATTCTGCACAATGTTTTCTTATGAATGTATCGATGTGTTTGTGTTGTGTTGTGTTGTATAACGTAATGCTTCAAAATTACTGTTTACATTTTATTCTTTTGTTTCTGCATTGAAATTTGATTTTTCTAAAAATGAAACGATTAAAAATTCCTATTTCTCTTTAATTTAATTTATATCACACATATTACACCAACTCATTAACATAATCTTATTACTAATTTACTTTTATTGCGTTATTGTATAATATATTATAATAACATATCTATTAATTATCCCATTTTATTGACATTTATACAATTAGTAGCCACAATGACAGGATAAAGTGAATATTTAATGCATTGTTCATTCATATTTTAATAATAATTTCTTTAAAGCGTACTAACACGCGGAAATTAAATGTCTAAATAAATTATAATTTATCAAAAATTTTAAATTTATCTCTTATGTTGCTAATAAAATTTTGCATGTGAACCCAAATAGTCAATAAAAATACATTAATTATTCAATTTATGAACTTAATTTATCAAAAATTACAATGGATAAACAAATCAATAATATTTTCTTGAATATTCTCTTTTATCGCCGCTTTGATCAGGAAAGAATAAATCAAATTAAGATGGCTTTTTATTCAAAATGGAATATAAAATAGATAACAGATAAATGAAAGAGAAAAGTCTTATTGACTCTCAAAGTTTATAGATAATTCTAAAAAATAATTCATTCTAAAAATAATGTATAATTGATAATGATCTGAAGGACCATACTGTTTTGAAAATTGATTTAACTTGAAAAATATAAAAGTTAATAAACTGGTTTATATAATAAATCATTTAAAATTTGTATTATCAAATTTATAATAATTTAAAGCACACATAATTTTAAACTTTAAGAAATTGTATAATAAAAGTGGTTTATGAATATAGAATAGAATTCATCTAAAATTTGTTATATCCAGTACAGTAAATAAATTATAGGCTCTACTTAAAAACTACTACAATTAAAAAATTGTCGTAATTTAAGTAAAAAATAACTTTATTTAAGCTCAAAATCTCAATTTTGTTATCTAGCTTGATGCTTTTCAATATCTCAATATTTAGTGTTTCATTGCGCAATTTCGAATATTTTATTTTGACACATATTTTCTAGATACATTTTAATTTGATAGACATATTAAAAATTAACACAAATCCTTATTATATTAACATTATGAATAGAAAATGTTTTTATTGTTTCACAAAAAATTATGAAATATTAACATATAAGAATTAAGATATGATAGAAGTTCAAAAATGAAAAATAAAAAACTTGTTTCAAATTCTCCCAATACAAATAATTTTGTTTGTAAAAAATATATTCAATCGGTTTTTGTTTTGCCTGAAATTTAAACATTATGTAATTTGTGCGAAAGAATGAGATACAGTCAATGATGCAAGGGTTAAAATCATGACGTATTTGATTTTGAACCATGATTTTGTAAAGTTTGTTGACTGGCTATTTAAATAAACTTCCTTTTAAATTATTTAAAGTATGGGGTCGATGAGCACGCAGGCAGACGAAAGCTTATCCTCTCCCATAATGGTATTGAGTTTGTGCACCTAACTAAGGCCTACCACCTGCCTAACTGTGGCTTTCACCTACAGTTGAAATCTTGATCAGCAAAACGTCATTTCGTTTATATATGTATATATATATAATAATAATAGTTTAAAAATCCAATAATAGAATAGTGAGAAGCTGCAAATCAAAAATCCCAACTCAAAAAATGCCCACACATAAAAAGAAGTATCAAATATCAAATAGAGAATCATCAATCAAATGGGAAAAAATGCAAACCTCTAGTCATAAGGCAAAAACAGTAAAAAAATATCAATGGAATGGAATCGATAATTGAAAAGCAAACAAAATCCAAGCATTAAAGCCATTCACATGGACAAGTACTAGACCCACATAAATGAATTGTTCATTTTGAAATAACTTTTCGTCAGGTCCAAGTATTTAATCAAAATGAACACAAAATGTGTGTTTCTGATATTAGAGATAGATAATACTTATAAACTCCAATAACTTGGACAACGCACATAAAGATGCAAATCAAAAATCCCAACTCAAAAAATGCCCCCACATAAAAAGAAGTATCAAATATCAAATAGAGAATCATCAATCAAATGGGAAAAAATGCAAACCTCTAGTCATAAGGCAAAAACAGTCAAAAAATATCAATGGAATGGAATCGATAATTGAAAAACAAACAAAATCCAAGCATTAAAGCCATTTACATGGACAAGTACTAGACCCACATAAATGAATTGTTCATTTTGAAATAACTTTTCGTCAGGTCCAAGTATTTAATCAAAATGAACACAAAATGTGTGTTTCTGATATTAGAGATAGATAATACCTATAAACTCCAATAACTTGGACAACGCACATAAAGATGCAAATCAAAAATCCCAACTCAAAAAATGCCCACACATGAAAAGAAGTATCAAATATCAAATAGAGAATCATCAATCAAATGGGAAAAAATGCAAACCTCTAGCCATCAAGCCAA
Organism: Amaurobius ferox; assembly: GCA_951213105.1. Lineage (NCBI taxonomy): Eukaryota > Metazoa > Arthropoda > Arachnida > Araneae > Amaurobiidae > Amaurobius > Amaurobius ferox. Next base: position 100,609,023 of record OX578146.1, read on the forward strand.
AGACAGTATTTAATTATGACATTATTTAGACAAGTTTTTAATCAAAATGAACACAAAATGTGTGTTTCTGATATTAGAGATATATAATACCTATAAACTCCAATAACTTGGACAACGCACATAAAGATAAAAACATTAGAAAGTATATATAATAAAAATAATATATGAAATACCAATGATAGATTAGAGATAAATTGCAACTCATTTATTTATTTATTATTATTGTTATTATTATTATTATATTAGGAAGATAATTATGCACATCGAAAGTTTTAGCTGATGCATTTTTATATTTCATTAAGACAGAAGTATTTCATTATGTATATTAGCGCATTAATACTGAATATTTACATTACTATAAATTCATATAAAGGAGTAAATCATTTATTCTCAAGAACTTCATTAGATTGCATATCTATGAAATAAAAATATCTAGTAAAAGTACAGCATCATTAAATCTAATAAAAAGACTGGAATGCATTCCATCAGTATGAAAATAACTTCGCTACAAAAATAATAATGAACTAACATATCTAAAATATTTGCTTTCAGATTATATTCTCCTTCATCGTCACTGTAACTGGAATAAAAAAAAACCAAATTAGGACAACTCTTTATTTGTCTTTGTGCAAATGGATTAAAAGTAATAGTTTAAGGAAGGAAAATCTCATTAATATTTAACATTAAAGAATTTTTGAAACACGACAGAAAACTTAACAGACACCCAAAATTAATTCGGAATTTTATGCCATGTTATTGTTTTAAAATAATTTAAATTTTTTCCATATTTCGATGGATTGAAGTGTTCATAATGACTTCTTTTCTTTCTATGTAATGTTTATATTTTGCTGCGTCGTTATCAAGATAAAGTAGGTATGGTGCAGCATAGTTGTTTTAAATAATTATTCTGTGTTTTCCAGACTCTAATTTGTGTTTTGATTTTTATATGTCTGTTGCATTTCTCACGGGATAATTTTTATTTAAAAAATCAAAGGGCGCAGTAGCATCCGTTCCATGAACATGCAAAGTAGAACTACGTCAACTATCACTATTTTGGGGCTCTATCTCGTTAGTTCTACGTCCTTAAAGTATTCAGCGAAGCACAGTTGCTACTGTACCACTTTGGCATTTTTGTTGTTGTTGCAGAAACAGAACTGTACAGTAGTAGCCGGTATATAAAACCAGATCCGATAAAGGCCAGGGTATAAAATCATTCAACCATAGGTAGGATTTGATTCCCTAGGTGTAGAATGTATTTGTTTGTAACACTAGAAAATCTGTAGTTAAGAGATTTTTGGGCTGCAAAGACTTTGTATTTCCTGAAAAAAAAATAAACAATTATGCTTTTTTTTCTAAAACAGAGAATTTGAAGGAAACAACTTAAGATATACTATATGTAACACATTTGAGATAGTATCATATGATTGTGGTTCTTGGAGCAACATATAAAAACATAATTAAATACATACGTAAAGAAGCACAACATATGCCAAGGTGGTTGTAAAAGCGCAGATCAATGCAAGATCCATACAAAAGGGCGCCATGGAAATCTGGAGATTCTTCAAGAACCAGCCAATGGGAATTGGCCCGGCCTCTCACACACGGCCACAGAATTAAGAACAAAAGATAAATCTGAAGGGAGTAGAAGAGAAATGACAGTTGAAGGGCAGCAGGCGGTGCTGCGGTGCTGCACCGCCTGGAGGAGGAGGAGGCTCCCTCTTTGGGAGGATGCCTCTTTGGAGTGGATCCTCTCAGAGGGTCTTGAGACCCCCAGGAGGATGCCTCCCCTCTTTGGAGTGGATCCTCTCAGAGGGTCTTGAAACCCCCAGGAGGGAGGATGCCTCTCACTGCCCCCCTCCCCTCTTTTCGAAGTTTGGTACAGCACCGGATGCCTCTCTTGGGAGGATACCTGTTTCGAAAGAGGTCTATTTCCTAGTATTGCGAAAGAGGCATGATGACTCATACGGAGTGAGTTTCACTTCACTCGAAGTCTTGAGAGGGAGTGTCACAATCGCTGACTGACCCTTGACCTGAGGAAGGGGTTTCAAGCGATGTCGCAATCAGCGACTGACCTTTGACCTGAGGAAGAAGTTTCAAGGGATGTCACAATCGCACAATCTGGAAATGACGTGTCGACCTTAGAAGTAACCTTTGACAAGAACACACGTCCTCCCTCTCTGCTGGTCAGTGACAGACTGAAAGATCTTATCAGCGTGACGTAGTTAAAGCGCCCTCTGGCGAATTTTGATGAAGTGCTGCCATCTATCGGCATTTTTTTTTCCAAAAGAATTTAATGTTTCACTGGTCAGGAGCTGGATTCGAACTTGGGTCCAGCCGATTACAAGCCGAGCGTCTTACCGCCGTGCCAAAGCACCCGTGCTTTATAGGAAGTTATCTTCGAAGTGTACCTTATCAGCAGAAGTTAGATTATTTTTCAAAGTTCATTCGAATCGCTCGGTGAATAGCGATGTGTTTTAAAACAGAATGCTACGGAGTGAATATAAAATTGTGTTATTAATTGTGTATTATAACACTATGATTTTTTAAAACAAATTGTGTTCAGTGGACACAAAAATTGTGTTCAGTGAATAGGATTCGACCCTTTCAAGTGTTGTGTATCTAAAAACAAATTTATACACATACACAAACTTTAAAAACACGAATGTAATAATTAGCTAAAATTGTATTAAGTGATATATAGCAATGTGTTTAAAAATAAATCTAACAGCATATATCAATATGATTTTTATAATAATAACGAAATGATTTTTTTTTCTTTTTATAAAAATAATAATGAAAATTAGAACTCACGGAACAACGTCTTCGCAGCTTCGCATCCACGCTGCAAATGAGTGATATACTCTCATTATGCTATTAAAAATTAGATCTTATCTATAATGACGTCAGCAGTATGAGGTGTTGCCACCTATTTTTTCTAATAATATATTTTAATAGTTGGATACTTCAAGGGTCTGATTTGCTACACGTAATCTGAAATACATCATTTTAATGATATTACGCATTGAATATGATTTGACCATTTTAAAGTGGTGGATGTAATTGAAATATCGAAGTTTAGAATTTAACAAGCGAACGAATTTTCACCCCTAAAATTTTAGCATTAAGTTTAAATAAAATAAAAACCAACGAATATGATATAACCATTTTAACAGTGAAGGGTATAATTTTTACTACCATTATAGAACTTAGAATTGAGTGTACATTATTTTTTTTCAGGACACCTACACATTTTAAAATCTATTGAATAGGAATAGACCATTTTGCACATACATGTACCTAGATTTCAACACCCGGTATTAAAACCTGCTAAACATGAAACGAGTAAGTATTGTGTGAGATTTTATCACACTAACTTTCAAACTTTTTAAATTTTTAAAAATGTCCGAAATAGTTGTATTTCATCGGTAGACATGAATTGTATGGAACATATTTTTATGAAAAAAATATCTGTTTCGACAGCTTTTAAAAATAGATTTCTACAGTTGTACACTACGGTTCTAGAATTTTCTAAATACGAATCGACTGTTTGAACTACCAATGGTGGTTTTACCGATTCAAATATTTACAGGACAAATATTTCGATGAAACCGAACTTAGTTGAAGCTTCTAAGTTTGAATATTTAGAATCATTTCATATAATTTTTATATTCACATTGAAAATAGTTAACAAAGTTGGAACTCACGGAGCGACAGCTTACTGTCCACACTCCAAATGAGTGATACACTCTCATTACATTATTAAAAATTAGATCTTATCTATAATGACGTCATTATGTTGACGTGTTGCCACCACACAATTATTATTTCCAAATTATGCATTTTTTCTTTTTTTTTTTTTTTAATAACATGCGACTGTCTTATGCTATCCATTTTTTTTTTTTTTTCATATAAGCAGATATTCCATATACCTTCTAAATGTTAAGTTATAATTTAAAAAAAAAATTAGAGGTGTATTTTACGTCTGAATTCGTCCATGTGGAAATCCGACGATTGCAAATGCATGATTGCATCCTTACATTTCAATAGACACTACTAAAATGTGTGGATCTTATTTTGAAAAAGCTGCTCTCAGAAAGAATATGTATATGAATACATATTTTCCATAAATATACCCCCTCCCCCCACAATACACACAACATGCAAGCCAAAGACTCACCCAGAATACATTCCAAATCGGCTCTATAGCTTATCGTGCTTATCAGTGTAACAGATAGTGACCCAAAGTTCATGTTCGCAAAGCGAGATAATTGCAATGTTATTGTTTTAAGCAGTTCCCATATTTAAATGAAAAATTTATCAAATTATACAATACATACAAGAGCTGGAAGATCTTAACATTTCAATATTATGGAATACTCACGAATGTTTTTTTTCCCCATTTAAAATTATCAAATTTTAATGCAATTTGACAAAAATTGCACAATACTTAGTGTATGACTATCAAATAAGAGCTAGATTTTATTGTTACAACAACGTTTAAGATCATTAAACGAGTATATATATATATTTTTTTTTTTTTAAAGAAGAATAGCATATAACTTACTGTTTTTAAGGATAGGTGATTGTTAACATTGAATTTAAATGAAAGAGTGACCCTCTGAGACAAGTACAGTACATTGCAATAACATTAAAAAATATGAAAGATATGCAATTAACACCTTAAAAGAAACATGTAATGAGTTTTGATATCTTAATACGAGACATTATTGACATGCACATAGAAATGTCACAATTTTGTGGTTGTAGGCGCTCCATAAGACCCCTCTGCTCTTAATAAATGATTCCATTTGAATGTACATATTTATCAACACACAGAAAATGACAGGACCACAACAAAATTTTACACCTATTACAGAATAAGTCCCAACTTCGTAGATTTTTAAGAAACTACAGTCGAATTTTCACCGATTCTTAGAGATTAAAACACAACATTGTTTATGAATCTTCATACTTTAGAGAATGGAACATAGATTAGCATTTATTTTGAATGAATTCAGAATTTTGACATTGATTATAAATTTATGATTTAAACTCTGTAAAGTGTAAATATCTTTTGTCATGAAACTCACACTGTAGACATTTGATATGATTCGAATAAATCTATTTTTAATTTTTTATGTTTTATTTTAAAAAGTGAGATTAGTAAACCTGTTACACTTGAATGCATAGATACATAACTCATAACAATATAACATTTCTTAAATGGAACATGCTAAAAAAAAAAAAATTAGCTAATGAGTATAAATAAGGAATTCAATTTGAAAGATAAAAACCATTTAATGAATCTATTATTCATGAAATACACATTAACCATTATCAGTTGTACATTTAAACAAATAAGTTAAAATAATTTCCTTATCGCACTTTCATAGTCCTCTGATTTGAATGACTCGAAAAAATTTCTATCATAGCAGTAAAAGACTTCTTCACCACGCAACAAAACTTTCTTAGCAATGCTATTAATGTCAAGATTTAGAAGTACTTGTTCAGACACTCTGTCATACATTTGTAATGGAGTGCTGTAAAGACATTCATGGTAACTTAAATCTTCAACTTGACCAACACAGCCAACACATTTGAAAAGTTTTCTTACATGACACATGATGTTGTCATGAATACAAGAGATTAATTGTTCGAATGCAACATTTTTGAGAGAGCTTATCAGTTCTTATCTTATCTAAGATTCCACATAAAATGACGTCATCACTCCAAAGTTCACAAGATGACGTCATTGGTCCAAGGTTCGCATGATAGCCATTTAGCCCTTTAAAATTACGAAGTAATTAAAATTCTTAATTTTAAAAGGCTAAATGGCTATCTTGCGAACCTTGGACCAATGACGTCATCTTGTGAACTTTGGAGTGATGACGTCATTTTATGTGGAATCTTAGATAAGATAAGAACTGATAAGCTCTCATCTAATTGTTGCAATTAGTGTGTTTATCGTTTATTTCTAGTTTGGATGTCGACTTGTGAAGGCCTCATACTGTTAGTTATTTTCGTGTTTTTGGTAGCTATTCTTGTATATTCCGCGTGATACATATCACCTAAAGTTATAAAAATATATATAAAATTTTTCTAAGTATATAATGTTAATGTGATTTAAAATTCGGAACTTTAAGTAAGTTTGGTACATATTTTCACTCTATGATTTCGAAGCTGAATGAAATAATATAGAAATTTTCTCATGTAGATAACAATTGTATTTACCACAATCTAATGTTGTACGATTCATTAAAAATTATAAGTTCTAATCACTGCATAGCTTATGTGATCTGTTTGCACACGACACTCGATTTAGGTTACGTGATTATACTTATGAAGTTGTTTGATAAGTCATTTCAACTTTGGGCGTTGTGTGGATAGGTTTGGTTCGTTCATAGCTGCGACAAAATTATAATGTTTTAAGATGTTAGTGTTTTAAAAATAAATCTTATACTGTGAATGTCGTAGTTGGATGTTACTATCTAAAAAGAATGCCTAAAATTCAAAGTATGCCATCACTCGAGCAAATAATTTCTAGTGTAAATAGTGCTGAGTTGACTGTTCCTGCCCTAGAAGAAACAAAATCTGTGGACATTGTCTCAGATGTGATTAATTCGCCCTCACAAAAATTTGCTGTGGATTGGTTAGAAACCTATCTTATGTCTTCCAAAACCCCAGCAGAAACATCTACCGTTGTCAATTCACAAGTTCTCACCGAGGTTGAAAACTCAACTCAAGATCTGCTTGCTTTCTTGTGCTCTAACACATAGCGGACTGTTATCTTTCAATGGAGAATCAGTTTCCAGCAGACTGTTCAGGAGACCTAAAAGGCTGGATTTTTGAACAATTATATTATCGACCACGGAACAGCACCTAATAGCACCGGATTTTCAATTCCTCCGGATGCGGATAAAATGGGGTGATTAAGTAAGAAGTCTTCTCAGATCTTCTAGAAGTGTTCATGTGACCTAAATGGCAGAAAGTTTGTGTACTTATAGTATCGACCCAAAACAGAAAATAAGTGAGATAATTTTCGATTACTACAATTTTTTTCAGCGCTAAGCACCATGTGATATAAAAGATAGAAACCTAAAAGACTACAAATGTGAACAGGAAATTGACAAGAAACATTATGTGATAAAGTAAAGGCCAGACATAATGGAACCTAAAGTGACGTTCTATTAGACAGTTGTTTACCACTAAATAAATGAAAATTGGTATTCAGGCGCAATATTATGGGAGACCGGACTTTCGCAGTGCACCAACTAGAAGTTGCAACATCGTCAAGTGGGAGACACTACTTTATCCACTCAGAATTGACCCAGAAACCGCATGTGCGAAAGAATAAGTTTGCATCACCAATCAAATTGGAATAGTCTCAAACACTATGTTATGGAAGACTCGAAATTCGTAGTGCACCAATTAGAAGTTGCAACGTCAAGTGAGAGGCACTAATTTATTCATTCAGAATGGACCCAGAAATCGCATCTACGAAAGAAGAAGTTTGCATCACCAATCGAATTCGGGGACTTAAAGGAAGCCGTTTCTTCCCGATGACAAGTTCAAAAAGGTGCACAACTAGATATGAAGAAGGAAGTTGAGTCGAGCTGTTGGAGTTGATAAAGTGAGATGATGAGAAGTGTAAAAACTTGCGTGCTTAGAATTTGCTTAAAATCCAGGACCACAAAGGTATAGTAAAATACAGAAATCTACCGGTGTTACCTGCAGTATCAATGCCAAATTGTTGCAATTCCGCAGATGATTAACAAGGTTCTAAGTAATATTAAAGTGTGTGCGACTGACTTCTATAGACTCATATTCGAGAAGTGTTAAAACGGGATCCGGCTTAAATGTCTTTCTCTGTATATATATATATATATATATATATATATATATATATTATATTTGTCATAATTAAAGTAGAGGTGTTTAAAGCCCGATAGTGATCAAACTGTTGGGTCAAGCTCAACCAAATTTGCAGTAAATACTATTTAGACCATGGGGTTTTGCTTTTAAAAAATAAAAAAAAAATAGTTGGGATTTTTGCAACCGCGGGACAAAGTGACTCTGTAAGTTCTATTTTTAGAGTAAAATAGGCATAGGAAGTACAGAAAGTTAACATTTTAAATGCATTTTGAAAAGAACATCACATTTACATTTTATACGTATTTAGTACATTTCATATGTTCATTTACATCTTATATTTACATACGTATGACATTCATGTTTATATTGGCATCATTTACATGTGTGATAAGATATGTTTTCCTTGCATATGTTCCAAAAAGTGCATTTTCTCTTAACAGTATTCTCTACTGCAGAATGCAGCAGATCTCCATTGATTTGCTTGACGTTCAATGTTATTCGGTCCTTCAAAGTGACAAATTTATCCACATTCATTTGGTATACCAAGCGCTTTACATAACCCTACAGTCAAAAGTCACAAGGGGTCAGATCAGACGAACAGGCTGGCCACTTCATAGGAAACGCTTGAATAATTTTTCTGTTGTTGGTAAAATGCTGTTGTAGGACTTCATGTACGTGCAATCCGATGTAAGGGGGTGTTCATCCTGCATAAATATCGTAGATTCAAGACATCCACGCTGTTGAAATTGCGGAATAACACAGTTCAGTAGCATTGTTCGATACCTCTCAGCATTGACGGAACTTTCTGTACTTCCAATACCTATTTTACTCCAAAATTGGAATTTACAGCGTCACTTTGGTCTGCGGTGGCAAAAATCCGAACTATTTTTTTCTTTTAAAAACTAAAATCCCATAGTCTAAAAAGTATTCACCGTAAATTTAGTTGAGTTTGTCCCAACAGTTTTCTCACTGTCGGGCTCTAAAGAGCTGTACTTTAATTATGGCCACCCTGTATATATACACTTATGTCCAAAAGTTAAGCATATTTCATAAAATGCGAAAAATTCGGAGTTAATATGGATACATTGATTTACGATCTGTTGTGGAGAATCGTGGGACAAAGGTAAATCATTGTGAATATGCAAAACAGTTCAGTCGACGTCGACATGCGCAAAGCACCGGCGCACATCGGAACGAGTATAAAACGGTCTCGAGTGGCATGGCCAATTGAGGCAGAATTTCGCAATTGCTGTGGTACAGAGCATTTTTAACAATCAAAAGGGATGAAAAATGTCACAAAGATGCCAACTGGACATGTTTTTATAAAGACGAATTATTGGAATCCTAGAATCCGGTCGATCCAGAACCGGAACGTCTCGAATTCTGAATGTGCCTTGTTTTGCATTGTTTTCTTCCTCTATAGCCCTATTACACCAGTATACCGCTTTTCCTTCCATTTCGATGTAAATTTCCAGAAATTTTCACATAAACAGCAACTATGCTTAACTTTTGGACATGAGTGTATATATATGTACAGGGTGTCCTCAAAACATTGACCTCTGCTTTTATTCCTTAAATATTGATCTTAGAGATATATAATAAATTACAAAAATGCGTAAAAATATTCAGAATTTTATGAAATCAATTAAAATTTTCAAGAAAATTATATTTTAAGAAATTCAAAATTTAAATTTTATACGGCCCCAATACAAAAACCTTTCCAATGAGTAAAAGGTGCCCCATACACTCATACGGTGATGTACAAAATTTCAGCATTTTATCATAAAAAGTACTAGAGATATGAAAAGACAAAAATGCTGACTTTAACCACTTTTTGATGCATCGACATGGATTCTCAGAGGGGGTCGGCAGATCGGGTGTCAAGAATCATACACAAATTACGAAAGAAAACAATGATTACATAAATAAATATTAATTTTGCTATTTATTAGTACAAAAATATCTACGCTGTGTAGAAATAATAACTTTACACAAAGATTACAAAGCTTGTTCAAACTGTTTTCCATCCTTGCCAAAGATCCATTAGATAAGAGGCAGATATTATTTGCCCATGATGCATTTCTGCGTTGCGTCATTTGCACTCTTGCTGTAAACATTTACATTTTAATTTGTAATTAATCCCTCACCAACTTTCTTCAAACATATCTCTGGGACATTTTATGTTAAAATGCTGAAATTTTGTATATCACCTTATTAGTGTATGGGACACACTTTACTCATTGGAAATGTTTCTGTACGGGGGCCGTATAAAAATTTAAATTTTGTATCTCTTTAAATTTAATCCCCTGAAAATTTGTATCGATTTCATAAAATTCTGCACATTTTTACGCAACTTTGTAATTTATTATATATCTCTAAGATTAATATTTAAGGAATAAAAGCAGAGGTCAATGTTTTGGGGACACCATGTATATATACACTCTGTTATTTTTCAAATCTATTTTTCAAATGTATTTCTTCAAATTTAATCCTCTGAAAATGTTTATCAATATCATTATATTCTGTGCCTTTTTTACGCAAGTTTGTAATTTATTATATATGTCTAAGATCGATATTTAAGGAATAAAGGTCGAGATCAATGATTTTTGGGACATTTTTGGACAATGTTTTTTTCTTACATATATATATATATGAGAAACAAGTGACCCTAAATATATATATATGTATATATATATATATATATATATATATATATATATATGTATATATATATATATATGTATATATATATATATGTGTGTATATATATATATATATGTGTATATATATATATATATATATATATATATATATATATATATATATATATATATATATATATATTTAGGGTCACTTCTTTCTCATTTCATAAAATAGAAATACTTGAAAAAGAATATTAACACTATGAGAATTAAATACACTAATTAACAGTAAATCAACATTATAACGTTAAAAACATTGTTAAAAACTCAATTATACCCTACATTTTAATAATGAAATTGTGCAATAACACTGCATTTTCATTAAATCAAATAAAACACTTGAACATATTCTAGCTGAATGAAATGAACTTTTTCCAAAGTAACTTATGGATAAACTAATATAAAATTACTTCTCGGATATTCAAATCCTTCTCCTAGCTCCTCTGATTGGAAGAAACGAACCACATTAAGATGACTTTTCTTTTTGATTGTTGGAAATGGAATAAAAAAAGAGCTGAGTGAAAAAGAAAATTCTATTAACAGCTAACTTCTATTTAGAATAAAATTATCCGAATGATGATAAGGTTACTAAAATTGATTGAACTCACAAATCTAATACGAATATAATATCATAATTATTCTAGCAAATCAAATTAGAATAAAATGATATGTGCACGGAGACAAATCTAAATACTTATAACTTTGAAATTTTTTAAATTAATTTATGAAGTATAATAAATGAAACATGAAATATATATACGTTAGATTCTCAATTACATGTTTCATATATATTCCTATATCGTCATATATCTTCTATTTTAAAATTGTGATATTTTTTCGTATAAGCTAATCTCCACCCTCTAAGCGAGCGGGTCAGACTAGCAATAAACACTAAGATTACAAAAATTGAAGTGATATAATCAAAAGTAGACAGTATAATATTTGGGTTACCTGCCAGGTATTTCGTTACATGCCTATTGGTAAACCGGAGTAAGGAAAATAACCGATTAAATATGTACTATCCATTGGCCGTTGGCAAAACTGATTAAATATACCATTTTCTAGGCCGTTAACGAATTAATTATATAAGAGTATTTCAGAAGGTATTTTAAATTCTACTTTGATATTGTGCAATGATGAAACAATAATTTACATCGATGAAACTTATTTATTGCTGTTAATTGTTTAGCGAGATATTTTTTGCGATTGATATTTTGTAAATAAATAAAACATTTTTAATATACTAATATTTACTGTTTTGAAAGCAACTGGTTGTTTTATAGATATAAAACTTTAATTATATATCGACTATAGGTTTTTGGATCACGAGTTGTAAAAAACGCTGGACAAAGTTTCAGACGTTTTAATAGTGCAGATTTTTCAAAAAATGAGTTACAACGCTGAAAATTGTTCATCGTAAATTTAACTTTTAATGCTCCCTTGAAGAAAGCAAGCATAGGTCAATTATGTGGCTACAATTGTTATGAACACTGATTGCAATCTTCGTACCAACGCTGCATTCGCAACACTCCATCAAAACGCTCCATTTGTTCGTGTGATAACGCTTCTACAGACTGATGGACACATAGACTAGCACACATGCACACATATTAATATACATACACACAAATTAATGTATATACACACAAATTAATGCATATACAGACAAATATACATTCTTTCTAAAACGCGCAATTCAACTTTAGGGATGCTCAACCTGATTGTCCATGAAAATCTCGAATTTGAATTGTTGACTCCGTCGCAGTCCTTCCCATGAAGATAAACTATTCATGAAGGGAAAGAAATAATATTTAATACTGACGAAACTCAATATATACCAGTCTTCTCATAACAAGCAAGTTGATAATACTATACACGTAACGTGACTCTCTTCATGAAAATAATTACACAGTAACACATACAGCTGATATGCAGGTCTTACCAAAAATCTTCTCAGAAAATCACCTAGCAAGAAAATAGACACTATTATGGAGATTCTCTCACTACAGGTATAACCGACGTTATATATGTAGTTGGATACCTAGATAGATAGATACATAGGTGCACACGTTTTTATTGGTAGATATTAAAAGTATGAAAATACAACATTGTTGCATTGAGAAATAAAAAAGATGCTTATGAAATATTAGTAAATGGCCATTGAAATAGATTTGCAAAGAACCTTGCTGCCCCAACCGGGAATCGAACCGTGGATCTTCGAACTGGCAAGCCGACGCTCTACCGTTGAGATAATGGGGGCGAAATTGCAAATTCTTATACACGAAGTGTACATTGTAGATTTCATTTTTAAATCTAGACTCAATAAAAATCCGAACATAAAGTTCCAAATTTGAAGGATACAATATAAATGCCTTTCAATACTTGTTTAAAAGAATCTGATGTGGGCAACACATGACTTTTCTTATATAATGCGATGAATTTACTACTTTTACAGTAAAATAAATAGGTTATTCTTATAGTAGATACTTATATTCTTTCCAAGATATTGAATTTTCGACAATTAGTCGTCATTTTTATTGATTAAGTATCATTTTTGTCTATTTGGCGAGATTTTCGTTAATTTGGCAACATTTAAAGAGTCGACAAGTTGGCGACATTCCACCAAATTCGTCGCTAAAATCTCGCTAAGCGTTATGGACAGAGAAATAAGTTATTCTTATAGTAGGTAAATGACTATTGGCGTTCAAATACAAAATTATTACTTAAACTATATTTTCTCATGAATGGAACGAGCTAGATCCACGAGAATGATATCACCCAATCGCATGATATTACATATGAAAAGTGAACATGTTTCTTAACAGTTAATTTTTTATTTTAATTTAAGGAATTTTTTGATAAATTTATTTGAAAAATGTACAACATCTCGAGAACGGTTCATGCAAGCGTTCTAAAGTTTATGCCAATCGTTTTCTAAGGAAAAATTACATAAGAAATGGCAATTTGCGTAACTTTGTTAAAGGTTTTAATTTTTTGATGATTTTTTCAAAATTTCACTCGAAAATTTAGGGGGGGGGGGGGGTTCTGAACATTCGATTACGTTTAAAAACAATAGGCTTACAGTATTCATGGATTGTGATTTTTGTACTAAATTTCATTCGAATCGCTTCATTCGTTCGTGAGATATCGTCTCCACAGACTCACTGACACACACACATCCATACACATACTTTCACACACACACAGACATCACCTCAAAAATGTTTGATTCTTGATCAGGGATGCCTGAAACGTGCTCTCCCGTCGAAAACTCGAATTCGAATTTTCGACCCCGTCACAAAACCTTCCTTACATTATGTATATAAGGAAAGTAATATGAGAATATTGTTTTCTGTCTGTAATTAATGAAGCTTTATGGTATATATTATATTCTAACACATTGCGCAATCTTATCCCGCCGGCAGGACGTTGCATTAAGATCATTAATTTGCGTTTCCCGATCATCATGTGCTGTGAGCAAATAAGCTGATTATGGAACTACTCCATTACAATAATTGGGGACTTAAGATTTAAATATTTGATGCTTAGAATTCCGGAAACAAGTTTCAAGTCAATAGTGTATCACTCAATGTCTAACACTTTTTGAAAATTCAATTTGGCGTTTCTTCTTAGCGAGATGATGCCATAAGCCTTTTTTATTGATCATTTTTCTGCATTTTGCTTAGTTTCTGTCTTCCGGTATGGGTGCTTCTATAGCATTCATTATCTACATAAACTCCTTAGATTAGTCGTGGCCATTTTACAGCAGTTGCATTTTTCGAAACATTTAACATTCATTTGAGTAATTCCGGAAATTGTTTGGCACTATTTGTATTCAAAACGTACGTATTTCTTTTGGTAATTCTAAGTTTTTTTACATTTTTTACATAATTACGATACATAACCTATATAAATAAAATTGAAAATCTGTCTGTCTGTCTGTCTGTTTGTTTGTTTGCCATATCATCGCGGAAGAACGGCTGAACTGAATTTGATAAAATTTTGTGGGTAGCCTTAAAATAGCCTTATTTAATACTTAGTCCATGTTTTGAGTTTCTACTTAAAGTGGTTCTTGAGATATTAGTGAAAAACAAAATTTTCGTTTGTCTCATCATCACGGGAGAACAGCTGAACCGAATTTAATGAATTTTGGGAGTAGCCTTGAAACCGCCCCACTTAAATTTAGTCCAAGTTTTGAGTTTCTAAGACCAGGAGTTGTCGAGATATTAATGAAAAACGAAACTTTTTCCTAGAAGTTCTACTGTCTAACTCCCTGGTTCCGCTAAACGAAAAGTTTGGAAACCGTTTGTTTAAAACGTGAAAGTGAATTAAAACTTTATCTCTGAGCTTGGTGGGAGATTTTTGCTCTACTTAGTCACTTTTTAAAAACATGAATTGTTTGAAGCATCAACTTAAATGGAAAATCTATCGTCATGGCTAATTTTTCACAAGCTTTAACTAAGCAATGAAAAGTATTAAGAAATCAAAATGTTTATTTAATTATTAGTATTTTATGAGGAAGATTCTATCTTATATCATGTTGCTCGGTAACGCAATTAAATTAAATGTGTTTGTTAATGTTTATTATTACTTTTTCGATTTGAAAAATAAATAAATGGATATAAAAATATATCTTATAAACGAACGGTTTGATTTTTCTTTTAATTATATTAATTGCTGACTGCGTACATCACTTTCATTTATTTTGGTAAAGAGTTTTCAAGCTTATATAGTGTTTAACTAATAAACTCATATATTGTGTTTAGACAATAAATTCATTTAGCCGATTGTCGAAACAGAAAATGAGTAGAACGGGTGTATCTTCTACTAAAATTTTAGTGTTTTCATTTTACATATACGAACGGGATCAGGATGTATTATGCAGAACTGCAAATTCAGAGTTACGAATTTGGCGGGATATCACTAACTTGGCAACTTTGATTATACGTTGCCAAATTGACAGAAATGTCGCCAAATTGTTAAAAACGATGCTAATCAATGAAATTTATTTTGTTTTGTTAAAAGAGCATACTGAAATGATGTTTCGTTAGCATTTGTATGTCCAACCGTCCTACTCAGTAACACATTTAGCGAATTTTTAAAATGTCACCAAATTGATAAAAATGTTTGTAAATCCATAAAAATATTTTAAAATTGATAAAATTGCGCTAAATAAATGAAATAAATTGTGTTTTGTTAAGGTATAGTATTGTGATGATGTTTCATCAATTTGTCGCCAAGTGGGACTGTCAGTTCTGCAGTTCCACTTGGCGATAAATTTATCGATTTTTTAAAATGTTGCTAAATTGATAAAAATGTCGCCAAACCTTCCATAGAGATAGCATTATTCAGGCGATATTTTTTCCACCAACTTATTTAAAGTAAATAATATCATGTCACTTAGCAAGGGATTTAAATCCAATGTGTTTATGCGGCAGACGATTTTCATTAAATCTTTTCCGATTTGAATAATGAAGATATCTATATAAATTAAATTTCATTGCCATTGCATTTTTGACTGGATAATATCAATTGCGGCCTTCAGGTTTAAACATTATTATTATTGATATTTTCGGGGATTATTGATTCAGAGATTATCGATATTTTCAAGTTATTATGCCATTGTTTATTGCGGCAAAAATTGTTGAAAATCATATATTGTACGTTGTACGAGTAATTTTCTACAAATGCAAGGGTACATCTTCTAATCTAGAAAAATATAAGTAGTACAGGTATATTGGCATATATTTTAATATATATCAGCATATATTGGAATCAAGTACGGCCATCTGATATGAAGATTACGGGGATTATTGATATTTTCAATTTATTACGTCATCTGATTTATTTTGGCAAATATTTTGAGATTCATATTGTAATACGGGTAATCTTCTACTAACACTCGGACATATATTCTAATTTACGACATTATAAGTAGTACAGTTATCTTCTCATATATGTGAATACTTACATGTTGCTTAAATTTGATTAAACTCCCTTTAGCAGCAGCATTGCGTGCATTGCCAAATGACTATTTTTTAAACATTTACTAATACACTCTTGCCTGGTGATTTGATTATCGTATGAAATATAAGTATCGTATGAAATATATATACTGAAATTTCTGAGATAGGGGTAGAGGATATGCGCTAGAAAAAAATTATTGGTTGGATGATATCTAAATTTGAACTCTTTTATGCGCGCAGACGATAATTTGTGGCAACAATTACAATTTAGCCATCGTAGATTAAATTTTGAAAGAAAAGACAATGGAGTTGACTCGAGGGCATTATCGAGCTATGATCTTCTATGATTTTAAAGTGGGGCTAAATCAAGAAGAATGTCTTCAACGTCTACAATTAGCATATGAAAATGATGTGCCATCTCGTACCACTGCATTCAGATGGTTTACAGAGTTTAGAATAGGTTGAACTTATCTCCTAGATGAAGAAAACACGGAAAGACCTTTGTCATCTGTAGTTCCAGAAAATATGTTGGTCATTCGAAAAATATTAATCGATAATAATTGCCGCACCTACCAAATGATACAGAAGGGACTTAACATTGGATTCACAGCTATACACACAATTACTTATGACGAAATGCATATGAAAAAAATTAGTTTGTCGTTGGGTCCTCCATAATTTAACAGAACACCAAAAAGCAGAGCTTTGCAGAATTAGTAAAGAACCCTATAATTACTTAATGATGGTGGACACCGATTTATTTTTAAAATCATAACTGGTGGTGAAACATATATACTGTTTTTTGACGTTCCAACACGTCAAGAAAATAAAGTATGGATCTTTGAAGATGACATCAAACCAACAATGGTGAAAAGACAACGAGTAATGAAAAAAGTAATGTATGTCGTGTTCTTCAAAAGTACAGGTCTGGTCAAAGCTATAAAGCTAGAGGGACGTAAGACAATTATAGCTAATTGGCATACCACTAAGTGTCTTCTAGAAATTCTGTTAAAGAAGTGAATGTTAGGGGACTCATGCTTCACCATGACAATGCATCTTCTCATTCAGCAAGAATGACAGTCGAATTTCTTGAACAAAAAATATCAAAGTGATAGAATATCCACCCTATTCTCCTGATCTTTGCTATGTGTGACTTTTGGCTATTTTTTAATCTCAGATATAAATTAGCTAACATGCTGCTACTGCAACCACCTTGTGACTAATTTATATCTTTATCATTATGAACAGTCTTTTACTTCAATTGATTATAACATTTACAGATATGTTGATGATCTGATTTGTTTAGTATATACTAAAAATTATGTCATAGATATAGATTTCTATCCAGACAATTTGGAATTCATTCCTTATGAAGCTACTATCAGTAATAATATTAATTTTTTGGATTTAAATCTAATTATTGAACCTACTCATGGAATTGTTACAAATTTATATGATAAAAAGATTATTTTAATTTCAACATTAATAGAATATTACCATTTAATTCCTGCAACTCGATTCAAATATATAGAAATATTATCCTTAATCAACTTTTGAGAATTTATAGATTATCAGATAAAAAATTTCATGCCAAGCATATAAATAATCTTAAAATTACCAGCAATGTATATAAATATCCAGCATATTTAATAAATAGTTTTATTAAAAAGTTTGGATTAGCTGCATATTCACGAAATCTATTCTTTGTGTCTTATATTAGCCAGACATCAACATTCTCTTTATTTAACATTACATCGTATTTACATCCCCTTATATATTAGCTTCATTGTTTTCGATTATACGTTCCATTATTTTGTAGCTCTTACTGTAGAATATAATTTTTTATTGCCTATTCGCATTACTGTTATTTGTTACACGCGATTGGCAACAGCGGATCTCTACTTTTAAACTTTGCTATTGGCAACACTGGTCTCTTCATTTTGGGCTCCAATGGTTAGCACACTTGCAATTTTTTTATTCTTAATATTCTTGTTTTCTTTATTATTCTGTCTTTATGTGTGTAGTCCAAGTTTTTAGAATTTATAGATATTATCTATCTCTAAAATCAAAAACACACATTTTGTGTTAATTTTGATTAAATACTTGGACCTGACGAAGAGTTTTTTCAAAATGAATAATTCATTTATATAGACCTAGCGCTTATCCACGTGTACAGCTTTAAAGTTTGGATTTTATTTATTTTTCAGTTATCAATTCCATTCCATTGATATTTGTTGATTATCTTTAGCTTGATGACTAGCAATTTGCATTTCTTTTCCATTTGATTGATGATTCGCTATTTAATACTTCTTTTTATTGTGTAGGCATTTTTTAAAAGTTGGGATTTTTGAGTTGAAACTTCTCTGTACTCTATCATTGGATTTTCAAACTATTATTATTGAAATCTTTTTATAAGCTGCATTTGCGCAATAAATTAAATGTATTTTGAATCCTCAATATTACTTAATAACTTTAGTAATTTTTACTATTCATATTTGCAAAATATCTTTAATTCGTTTAGCATGCTTCGATATTTATGAAATTATATATATAATAGCATGTAAGTATTCATAGCCATTAGAAGCTTTTAACATGTGGAAATATCATATCTTAAAAGTCATTAACAATACTATTAATAGAATAAGAATTTCCAAATCACTATATTGGCAAAATAAAAAAACCTCTATTAAAGATTTACAAAAATATTGTGTTATCACTTTTGTAGATAACGCCTCCAACAATTATGCAATTATTTGTAAACAATTCTATATTCAATTTTTAATCTGCTATTTAAAGAATAATGACATCTTAAATTCACTCACATTCACTTAATAATATTTAACTAAAGATTATTACTTTCCTTATATACATAATGTATAAGGAAAGTATATTGTGACGGGGTCGAAAATTCTAATTCGAGTTTTTGGAAGGGAGAGCACGTTTCAAGTATCCCTGATCAAGAATCAAACATTTTTGAAGTGGTGTGTGTGTGTGTGTGTGTGTGTGAAAGTGTGTGTGTGTGTGTGTGAAAGTGTGTGTGTGTGTGTGTGTGTGTGTCAGTGAGACTGTGGAGACGATAACTGAAGAACGAATGGACCGATTCGAACCAAATTTAGTACAAAAATCACAATCCGTAAACACTGGAAGCCTATTGTTTTTATACGCAATCGAATGTTCAGAACCCCCCTAAATTTTCGAATGAAATTTTAAATAAATCGTCAAAAAATCAAAATTACTAATAAAGTTACGCAAATAGACATTTCTTATGTAATTTTTCATTAGAAAACGATTGGCATGAAATTTAGAACGTTAACATGAACCGTTCTTGAGATATTGCACATTTTTAAAAAAAATTATCAAAAAGTCATATAAAAAAAAAAATATTTCCTATTGAGAAACATGTTCATTTTCATATGTAATACCATACGATAAATTAGGTGACATCATTCTCGAGGATATAGCTCGTCACAATCATGAAAAAAGATACTTTGAGTAATACGTTTTTATTTGAAAGCCAATAGTCATTTGTCTGCTGTAAGAATAATTTATTTCTCCGTCCATAACGCTTGGCGAGATTTTGGCGACGAATTTGGCGGGATGTCGCCAACTTGGTGACTTTTTGAAATGTTGCCAAATTAACGAAAATCTCGCCAAATGGATATAAATGATCCCAATTTAATGAAAATGGCGACTAATTGTCGAAAATTCAATATCTTGGAAAGAATATTAGTATTTACTGTAAGGAAAACTTTTTTTTTTTGCTGTAAAAGTAGTAAATTCATTACATTATACAAGGAAAGTCACGTGTTGCCCACATCAGATTTTTAATACTTATAGAGATTTTCAAATAAACTCAAAATTTTATAATTTTCCGTATATAGTTTTAATACCTAAATTTCACAAGAATCCCATTAAATTTAGATCCGTCACAAGCGGACACAATACTTATCCTACATCTACAACTAAAGTATCACTCAATTGCTTGAAAGTACTAAGTGACAGCCTTCGATTTTCTCAATCTAATTTTTCTATTCTAGATAACACTCAAGAATTAATTGATAAATTTCATTTAATTGATAAAATCGTTGGTTTTCAAACCTTTGATTTTAAAGATCTCTTTAATAATATTACTATTCAAGATCTATGATATCATCTTATCTCTTTATAATACATTTGTTGCCAAACATGCCGATCATATTAAAATCAAAAACTTTACCAAACTTCTGCACTTTGTTTTATTTAATAACTATATTTTTCAGTGAAACCAATTATATTTACAAGTATAAGGTGTTCCACAAGGTGGTTTTAGTAGCAGTATATTGGCGATCTTTATAAATATCTTTATAAATATAAATGTACATTTACATCAACTGACTTGAAATTATATCGATATGATCTTTGTTGTTAAAACGGATTTCAATAATATTAACATCGATTTCTATCCAGATAATCTGGAATTGTTGAATAATGAACCCTCTATTAGTGTTAAGGTTAACTTTCTGGATTTAAATATATGTATTATATCTTCTAATAGCATTATGTATAATTTATATGATAAAATTGTTATTACATTCCTTATATGCATAGTATAACGTATAAGAAAAGTATTGTGACGGAGTCGAAAATTCGAATTCGAGTTTTCAACGGGCGAGCACGTTTAAAGCATCCCTGATCACGAATCGAACATTTTTTAGGTGATGTCTGTGTGTGTGCGCGTGTGTGTGTGTGTGTGTGGAGACGATATCTTACGAACGAATAGAGTGATTCAAATGAAATTTGGTACAAAAATTACAATCCGTGTATACTGGAAGCCTATTGTTTTTAATTACAATCGAATGTTCAGAATCCCCCAAAATTGTTGAGTGAAATTTTGAAAAAT
Source organism: Amaurobius ferox (assembly GCA_951213105.1). Classification (NCBI taxonomy): domain Eukaryota; kingdom Metazoa; phylum Arthropoda; class Arachnida; order Araneae; family Amaurobiidae; genus Amaurobius; species Amaurobius ferox. The sequence goes on from OX578146.1 coordinate 100,630,442, forward strand.
TCATAAAAAATCAAAACCTTTAATAAAGTTATGCAAATAGACATTTCTTGTGTACTGTTTCCTTAGAAAACCATTGACATAAACTTTAGAATGCTAGTATGAACCGTTCTCTAGATATTGCACATTTTTCAAATATATTTATCAAAAAATCCCATAAATTAAAAAACAATTAACTGTTGAGAAACATGTTCACTTTTCATATGTAATATCATGCGATAAATTCAGTGACATCATTCTCGTGGATGTAGCTCGTTCCATTCATGAGAAAAGTTTGAGTAATACTTTTGTATTTAAACGCCAATAGTTATTTATCTGCTATAAGAATAACTTAATTCGCCGCCCAAAACGCTTGGCGAAATTTTGGCGACGAATTTGGCGGAATGTCACCAACTAGGCGACTTTTTTAAATGTTGCCAAATTTTTAAAGTTGCCATGATTGATCTTTCTTGTTTTACTGTAAAAGTAGTAAATTCATTGCATTATATAAGGAAAGTCATGTGCTGCCCACATCAGATTTTTTTAATTTTAATATCAATAAAATATTTCCTTTAATTTCTTGTAATTCGGTTCAAATTTTTCGTAACATTATTAAAAATTAATTGTTTCGAATTTATAGATTATCAGATGACAAGTTTCAGCAGTTACATACAGAAAACCTTATTCAAACTAGTAAGTCATACTTTCACCCATTATATTTGGCTAACAGTATAGTAAAAGATTAGGGTAACACAGCTTTGTTAATGCACTTTATTATGTCTAAATCACCATAGAATGTTAATCATTCCCCGTTCATTCCCTATTAATTACTACCTCATTCTCATGGTTATATTTACCATTATTACGCATTTCGTTACACTTGCATCATCTAACAGAGGATTTTGCCAGGAGATAGATGCAAGGAATCAGTAGAAGAACTTGTGTAATTTCTATAATCGATTAATACTCGATTGTCTATACAATACATATTTTATTAATTCTTTCATTTATTTTGTTGGGTTAATAATGATTATCATTTTTATCTATATGTATTAATAGGCACTTGTTGTATTTTGAATGCAGTTTTATCTGCATTTTATACATCCTAATACTTTAAAATTGATTTACTACTTATAGAGTTTTTAAGAATGGCAACATGGACATTAATCTTTAGGGTTGACAACATCTTCTTTGCACATTACGTAGAGATGGTTTTGTTGCTATAACTTCTACACATGAGTAAGTCAGTCCTTCCGAGAGGTTGGTGGTAGGGGAAGGAGGGTACGGTCCCTGTGGATGCCTCCCCCACTGGGTTCCGGTCTAAATTGGGTGGTACTTCCCGACCGTCCAAAACAGTTACCTTACACCTTTCTGGTAGGTCGGACGGTCTGGGTTTCAACAACAACAACAACATGAGTAAGTCACCTTCCAAGAGGTTGGTGGTAGGGGACGGAGGGTACGGTCCCTGTGGATACCTCCCCCACTGGGTTCCGGTCTAAATTGGGTGGCACTTCCCGACCGTCCAAACAGTTACCTTACACCTTTCTGGTAGGTCGGACGGTCTGGGTTTCAACAACAACATGAGTAAGTCGATTCTATTTTGCCAATTTATTCAATTCTTTTTAGTTTTTCAAATTTCTCAATCATTTTCCATTTTTAGCACATAGGGGCTATTATTGACATTTTGTTCACAGTTACAGGTCAATAAATGAAAGTACTAATTGAAGCTAATGTATAGTAGTCGTCCCCTGAAGATTTTACTATCACATCACCTTCATTCTCTCATTTCATAATCGGCTTTTCTTTAGTATTTCTCTTTTAAATATAATGGGTGTTTTCGGACATTCCCTTGAGTTTTTTCTGGTTGGAATTTGAATGCTTTTGTTTGTTATGGATGCTTTACTGTTTCTTTTCAATAATTCTATTTTAATTCATCTTTGTTACTTAAAAATTTCATCTTATGTATATGTTGCACTAGCGCAATAGGTGGATGTATTTCTAATTGAACCGTTTTTTAATGCATTTGTATTGTTAAACTTACTAGTTTCACATGCTTAGTATTTTATATTTAAACTCTTTGATTATATATATATATATATATATATATATATATATATATATAAATAATATATATATATATATATATATATATATATATATATATATATATATATATATATATAAATAATATATATATATATATATATATATATATATATATATATATATATATATATATATATATATATATATATATATATATATATATATATATATATATATATAATATTATAATTGAATTTATGACTTTGCTACCTACATGGACAAAAGAAAGATATTTGAAAATAAGATGATTGTCTTGATTATACTATTTTAATAACACAAAAACATTTTCAAAATTATATTAACACCATTAGAATACATATTAAGATTAGCAGTAATATTTGTATCAGAACAAAACTTAATTTTATGCGTAAAAGACAATTTAATTCCAAATCATCTTGTCATTTAATAGTCTTAACATTTATGACTTTACTATCCACATTGACGAAAGAAATATATTTCAAAAAATAGATGATAATTGTCTTGCTTTATACTCTTCATTTTACAAAATATACTCTTTATTACACAATATACTCTTTACAAAATATACTCTTTATTACATATACTCTTTATTTTCAAAATTGCACTAATACCATGAGATTAAATATTTAAATCAACAGTATATTAATAATAGCGAAATTTAATGCATTAATAAAGGCAGTTCTATCTTATTACTTGAGAAAAAACTCTAATAAAAATACATAGTCATTAAATCAAATAAAGGATTCAAAATTTTTCAAGCGGTAGGGAATGAACTTCGTCAAAAGCTAACATTAGATAAACTAATCCGAAATATTTTCTGCTATATTCCATTCTCTCTTTTCCGTTTTGAGTGGGTAGAAAGGAATTAAATTATGAGGACATTTTATTCTTCTGTGTCTCAATGGAATAAAAAAGAGTGGACAAAGAAATGAGAAAAAACTCATTAACCGTTAACGCTTGATAAATATTTTGAAAATTGAATGAGATTAACATTTTATATACTTTATAATTAATTTAGGATAAAATAATTAGAAAAATGATCGTTTATCGAATAAAATTGATTCTAAAATAAAATAAATTAAGTGAACTCGGAATTGTCCATGCAGTAAAATTTGATTAAAAGAAAAATCTGCTTAAGTGGAAACATAATTATGAATATGTTAATACAGAAAACCAGAAAACATTTTTCTTCCCCCCAAATTGGCACAGAAATTATTACATTGCCATCTCTGTCCCAGTCAGAGTTTGCTAAAAGCATAATTTTTTAGATCAAACTCAATTATTCGATGAAATTGAAACTTTTTTTAAAAAGAATCCTTAAGCTTTATTTACTGAAAAGCAAAGGCAGGAAAATCTAATAGTTTTCTCAATCATTTTATGAACTTTTTTTTCAAGACAATATAAGTTTAAGACATTCTTAACAAGAGATGTCCTAGAGTAACAAACATAGATATTCTACGTATTGGGTATTTTAACAGAGCTGAAAGGCACATTTGTAAAGAAAGGGATTATTATTTTGCCTTCGAATTCAGAGGAACTGGATTTGAAATTCCATGTACAATTGTCGAGTCTTTTGTTCTGACTAATCCTTTAATTCATATTTGAGCAGTTTACTTATGCAAACGTGTTCTTTACTCCGCATTAAACTATACGTTTTAGTCAAAGTAGCTCTCGTGTTTATAAATAATAACAGCAGATCGACACAATACTCTTATCCAGTCCATTCTGTGGGTGGAAAACGTCCAAATAAAGATTTTGTTGTTCATTTCTCAATATAACAAGAAAATATATTGCTTTTTGTAAGGAAGCTGGATTTTAATTTCCTACACGATAATTGAGTACAGTTCTATCAGTGTATGTAAATTTTTAAACTTTGTATAAATAATATCAATCAATTATTGTCAATATCAAATAGAATTGATATTGAGAATAATTGATCACAAGTTTTAATCCATTTTTGTTCAAACGTAGTGCAAACAAGTATGTTTGGTTATTTCTTTTTGGTATGTCCTAAAAGAATTGCATAAAATACACTGCTCACAACTGAAATCATAATACCATAATGTTATAGGAGCTTCATGTAAATCAGGCAATGGAAACAGCAAGGCGGGATATGCAAATAATCACAGTTTCGTTACGCATAGTGATGTAACACCTTGCCAAGCAGCATAAACCTCAGGTCAAGGAGGAGCGATATCACAAATAAATTGTATCGTTATTGGTTTCAGGTTGTAAAATTCATCACAGTAGGCCAAGAGTACATCGACGTACCGCATACGTTCAGTTGTCATCAACGGAACGGCAGCAAATCTTTGTTTTACTTGAAGGTGGATTGAGCTTTCGAAGGATCGTGATGTGAGCACAGTTCAACGGTATATGGTACGGTTTGTGAGAGACAACAGAACGACGCGAAGATCAGGTAGTGGAGCCACACTACGGTGTAACACACCACGTGAAGATCGTATGCTTCTGAGAAGCGTTGCGCGGGAGCCGTTTACCACAACAACCGTGTTACAACGACATTTATCCCACACTACAAATAACGTGGTTTTGACGCAAACAATTCGAAACAGTTTGCATGACGCAGGACTCCGAGTTAGAGAACCTTTTCGACGCCTACTGTTTCAACGTCTTCACCGGTTACGTCGCCGGTGTCAAATGAGACGCAAATGGTTGACAGAATGGCGAAAAATTCTGTTCACGGATGAATATTCTGTTTTGGCATACCAGATGGCCGTACTCGCGTATAGCGGCGCTTTCAATAACGCCACCAGGAAGCTTTTCCTATCAGATGTCGCCCAGCCCCCTAAGTTGCACCATGTTTCGGTGTGGTATAACATTTTGTGGACGAACACCTTTGGCCCACGTTCTTAGCAGTATCGCGGCAAGACGATACGTCTCTGACATTGTGTGACCTGTGGTACAGCCATATTTGTGAACTCGGCCTGGACTGCTTTTTCAGTAGGATAATGCCAGGACACATACTGCACGGGTAACTATGAATATAGTGCAAGATTTTGATATCTTGCCTTTCTCAGCATATTATCCGGCTATGTCGCAAATTGAACATATCTGGGATATCATGGGTCGCCGATTAAGAACACTCCCAATTCCAGCAAACCATGTTCAGTTATAAGCCCAATTGCATGCAGTGTGGTATGCCATCCCTCAGTATACCATTAACAATATCATTGATAGGCTACCTCTTCGTATTAAATCCTGCATAGTAATTCACGGTGGGCCTTTTCCATATTGATCTAATGTCAATAAAGTTCCAGACTTTCATTTTGCAGTTATGATTTTTGATCATTTGCACATCTCCATATTACAATTATATTTTATAAATTTCATAAGGATACATCAATTTCTTCATGGTGTTGCGATTTCAGTTGTGAACAGTGTATAAGCAGATTATCTCCCAAATTAAACGATTTCGAAGAAGTTTGATATTTTTTTTTTGTGATTTCTTTCGCTAGTTCGTAAAGGAGAGACTATATGACCAGTGAGCGCAAAATTCTTTTGAAGTGTAGATGCTTGAATTTTGACGTATAAATAATATCAATCAATTATTGTCAATATCAAATGGAATTGAATTTTTAACCCATTTTTGTTCAAATGGAGTGCAAACAAGTATGTTTGGTAATTTCTGTTTGGTATGTCCTAAAATAATTTCATGAAATATAAGCGGATTATCTCCCAAATTAAACGATTTTAAGAAGTTTGACATTTTTTTTTTGTGGTTTCTTTCGCTAGATCGTAAAGGAAAGACTATGTGACCAGTGAGCGCAAAATTCTTTTGAAGTATAGATTCTTGAATTTTTTTGTTTGCTTTAATATTATTAATTTCATTCAGTGAGAATTGGGGTCTATTTTAGCCCCGCTTACCATTGAATAAGACCTACCATCTGACTTACCAACTTGCTCTCCCCCTGTCTACTATCTGACCTATAGAATTAAGTTATTCAGACGACCTTGTAAAACATGTCCCCGTCTTCAGTCAAGGTTCAGGTACCCTTAGGAGGCGACGAATACCACTCGAGTAGGAGGTCTCAATTTTTGGTTTTGAGAGATGAAAGATGAGTAATTTATAAAACAGATTCAAATGTAAAAGCGAAAGGGAATAAATGTCTGTAGAAGGGGCTTATAATTTGTATGACTGGCCCTATACAAAGATTTAATATGATATCAAATTTATGATTATACGTCAATTAGAACGTAGTTTCAAAGTTTTATTACATGGCTTTTTTTAACAGGGAGCGTGTTTGATTTTAAATTTTTCTCAAGATTTTTTTTTTTTGGAATATATGCACATTTTCATCCGATTTGAAGAAACATATAACTACATTTAAAAATAAAATGAAATAAAATAAATTGCACTGGATATAAATGCATCTTTTAGCGTATGTATGCTTAATTTACGTTCAATTTTCAATTGGTTTTCCTTAAATAATTCCTAAAAAATGTAATATGTTTTTCATTATTAAATTTGAAAGACTCGAATTTTAATGGTTAAAAATCAACTCTCTCCCCTAAACTTTCTCTCAAGATCTAAAGCTCAAATTCAACGGAAAGACTGTAAAACTATTAGATATTGAAAAGGTAAATATAAGTTAACTTTCAATCATCGATAACTATGTAAACAGTATAGTAGAATATAGAGCAAATCAGTACTTCTTTTGCAAAAGAATATCCACTAGAATGGAAAGTATTTCAGAATATAGCTAAAAGTAAACTCTGGAAATTTGCTCTAAAATGTTTTTATTGCATTCGAACATACGGATAGGGAATCTAATACTTTTCAAGCAATGATGCATCTGTTTATTTGTTGAAGTGATATAGAGAAGTCTTTTACGAAGCATTTCTGAACTAGAAGTTGAAACTTATTATGAACGACAAAAATTCGAGCAACTGCAGTATTGCCTTATCCTTCAATAATAAATATGAGAGACAGGGATGAGCAAGAAATGAAATAAAATAATGTGCTTTATAAAAACACTTAATATGATCAAAGATATACCACAGTGACATTATAAAAGCTTTTGTCTGAATTGAGCTTTGAATCACGAATATCCACCTGCCAATGAGAGGAGAAGAGAGGGGAGAAAATTAAAGGACCACAGGGCTCAAACGCATTTAAAGTATGGGTTCTTGAATTTTGTAGTGTAATTTTTAAAATAACTCCTTTCAGATAATGACAGTTTGGTCTATTTCAGCTGTGACTGTAAAAAAATTAATTTGTAAATACCATCAACAAAAGTATATTTGCTGAGGTTAACAGTGAATCTACGTTTGCCCTAATATTGGATGTTGCATATGAGTAATTAGGTGAAGAGCTGGCCAGGTGAGCACTTTCTCCCTTATAAGATATCTAATACACTACTTTTTGCAGTTCGTCAAGTACTAGTGCAACGCTTAGTGTCAAGGCAGACAACTGTCAACTTATAACCTATGGGTACACTTCTACCCGTGGAAATATGGAATCTAGAAATATTTGGTGCATGTTTTAAAATATTTACGTGCAGACAACGGCAGTTCGAGGCTTCGTTACCTTAATCTAATAGCGAATCTACCATCAACAAAACTCTTTGCTTATGTGACTAATATGCTTCAGCCTTTTTACCGGATGTTGGAGATGAATAATTTTATCGGGTGTTAAAATTTTTATATAAGATATCTAATGTACAACATGCTGCAGTTCGTCAAATACTGGTTCAACTATTAGTGACCAGGCTGTTAACTCATGAACACATTTATCCATGAAAATATTATTTAAATGGGGAAGACAATATAAAGAAATGGTTAGGTGAGGACTTTCTTATAAAATATTTAATGTACTGCATGCTGCAGTTCACTAAGTATTGGTTGAACTTTTTAGTGATTAGACAAACGATTGCCAACTCATGAAGCACAATAGAAATTTGTGTGGGTTGAAGGGTGTGGGCAACGTGAAGGAAAAGCGAATACTTTCTGTCGTATAAGATCTGCGTTGTATAGTAGCCTAATTAACTTTTCTAACACAGACACACTTAAAACGCCAAGCACAAATTTAGTGGCCACGATATTTTTGTAATTGTCACTAAGACGGAAGCGAATGACCTAACGTGAATTTCACGCTCTCCTTCTCAATGTTACGCAAATTGAAATTCAAGCGTGGAACATAAATGCAATTTTCACGACTACTTTTCTTTTTCACTGTCTTGAGAGAATATCATCATCCACAGCTGGGAGCACTTTCCAAGTCCCGTTACAATGAGACAAATGATGCTCAGTTTTAAAAGTGTAAAGCAGGTCATACATTGAAGAATCAGGACGCACTGTACATCATGGACTATGTTTCGTATGTCGCTAGAATATGCACTAGAAACCAGTTTTTCTCTAAATTTTTTGCATCTCTTCTGCCGCATGTAGCTGTGTGCCTTTAGTGTGTGGACAGTTGATAGTAATCTTTTTTCAAAATGAACCACATTTTGCAGGATGCAGCATGCGTCTTCAATGTGTGACCTGCCTAAGAGATATCCATGACATATCTATGCTGGCAGTACGAAAATTTGAACGAAATGTTCGGAGACACCAATGAATTATCCCCGGATCCTTCTATGCCCTGTGCAATCCCAGTGTCCTGTGCGACAATGCTTAGAGACATAAATGGAGTAGCCCTAGTTTTCACTACGACTTATGCCAGTACGACCCCTGTGTCTTGAGTGACGACGCCAAACGCCATTTTTGTTTATACATCATTTCTATCTACGGCAGTAGGCTGCATACATACAAGTTGAGTCGGAACTCTTGGGACAAACTTTAAGGGGTGATAAATTACATCTTAACAAGCAATTTTTGTCATACAAAGCAGGACCGTAACGCAAGAGGTGAACCGCAAGAGGTGAACCACTAGAGGACGGCAGAACATATCTTCTATTTTTATAGGAGGTATTGCCACAGTTACTTCAACATGTTCCTGACAACATTAAAGCATGTATGTGGTTCCAACACGACGTAGCACCACCCCATTTCAGCGTGGGTATGCGACACATCCTAGATGCTACATTCCCAGGGCAATGGATTGGTCGGGGTGGTCCCATAGCTTGGCAGTCACGATCACCTGATCTCTCCTGTCTCGACTTTTTCTTATGGGGACATATGAAAAGTCTCATCTACGATAGCCCCATCGACTCCGACGAGGACCTTGTTGCTAGGATTGCTGTTGCTACCGGCGTTGTCCAAGGTATGGCGGGTGTTTTCGCTAACGTGCGTCGCTCGTTACGTGGCAGGTTTGAAGCATGCATTACTGTTGGTGGTCGCACTTTTGAGCAGTTTCTGTAACTTTGTCTAGTTTATGCATTCTGCAATTTCTGTCAGTAAAATGTACTTCTTGCCTACTCTGTCATTTTTGTGTTTCCTCTTTTCACGGGAGAGTCACAATTTCCTCATCTCATGAGCTATCACCTAGCGGTTCACCTCTTGCTTTACGACCCTGCTTTGTATGATAAAAATTGCTTGTTTAGATGTGATTTATCACCCTTTAAAGTTTGGCCCAAGATTTCTGACTCACCCTGTATTTTCTCTGAGGAACAGTATCCCTGTGTACTGATGTGACCAGTGTCCTATCAGTTCCAAGGAGACAAATGTCCGATCCTATAAATGCCCAAAAGCAGGAGTTACCTTAAGAGGTTTATAGTAAACTTTCCTAGACAATCCAGTGGGACATTCAAAGTGACGTAGCGGACTTTCAATGCAAAGAAGAAATTGCAAAGAAAGGATGCTTAGGATAGTAAATCCAGCAAACCACAGCTTCTGTTATGGTGGGCTGAAGTATTGTGTTTTTTGTTTAATACAATATGTAAAAGATATTTAATATTAAGTGTCAACTTAATGAAGTTCGACAAGGAGCTAGAGTCTCAACAAAAATCAAATCTAGGTTGTGACCTTTAACTTTTCAGCTTTTAGTAACCAGGCAAACAATTGTCTACTCTTGATCTATGGAACAATCAAAACAATAAGCTATAAACAATAAGCTATAAATACTCTTTAATTAAAACTATGTGAAAAATGCGGAACTGTTATCGTTAATTAAGAAATATACCTCTCCATCCAAAATTGTATGTATTGCATGAAATCTATATTAACATGCATTAATCCTTAAAATGAGTTAGATTTAATTTTATTTGATAAGCAAATTCAACGGCTTAAACTAATAAAGGATTTATTTTAATACTGCAAGAATCATGATGTTCTTTCGAAAAAATATGCCTGTTTATCTTCAATTTCTTAGGGAGAAAACATCAACTAATTAAACCCACATAAAGATTCGTAATCACTGAAGCTGTATAAAAGTTTGCTTAATATAGCGGACAATAGATAAATTAATCTAAAGAACTTTTTTAGTTATTGAACTGCCTTTGTTTGATATTTTGTGAAAGGACTTAATCTGCAATGAGGTATATAAACTCTTTTAGAATATAAAAGATACTACTGAATTTAAACAGAAGATCTCATTACCTGCAATGACAATATAAGTAATTAGTAAAAGAGTAAGAAATATGTTTAAGGAAGAAAAATCAAAATTCGCACGAAATAATAAAAGGAATATCATTTTATAGTGAAAAGTTCTTATAATGGAAAATAAGATTTAATTGTATAAACACAGGTCGATTACAATTAAAAGATCAAAGTTTTATGTTAAGCTACTGAAGCATTACGTCATAGAAATAATTTAGGTAGAAATACAATACAGCTTCATGGTGCCTACTGAAAGGAGCTTTGAAGGAAAAGAATATTTTTTTTAAACTTTTAAAATAAGCTTTTTACTTTCCTTATATACATAATGTATAAGGAAAGTATTGTGACGGGGTCGAAAATTCGAATTCGAGTTTTCGACGGGAGTGCACGTTTTAAGCATCCCTGATCACGAATCAAACATTTTTGAAAAGTGATGTCTATGTGTGTGTGTGTGTCAGTGAGTCTGTGGAGACGATAACTGCCGAACGAATGGACCGATTCTAACGAAACTTGGTACGAAAATCACAATCCATAAACACTGGAAGCCTATTGTTTTTATACGCAATCGAATGTTCAGAACCCCCCTAAATTTTCGAGTGAAATTTTGAAAAAATCGTCAAAAAATCAAAACCGCTAATAAGGTTACGCAAATAGACATTTCTTGTGTAATTTGTCATTAAAAAACGATTGACATAAATTTTAGAACGCTAACATGAACCGTTCTCAAGATATTACACATTTTCAAAAAAATTATCAAAAAGTCATGTAAAATAAAAAGAAACATGTTCACTTTTCATATGTAATACCATACGATAAATTTGGTGACATCATTCTCATGAATTTAGTTCGGAAAAAAGATACTTTGAGTAATACTTTTGTATTTGAACGCCAATAGTCATTTATCTGCTGTAAGAATAACTTATTTCTCCGTCCATAACGCTGGGCGAGATTTTGACGACAAATTTGGCGAAATGTCACTAATTTGGCGACTTTTTTAAATGTTGCCAAATTAACGAAAATTACGCCAAATGGATGAAAATGACGCTTCATCAATGGAAATGAGGACTAATCGAAGAAAATTCAATATCTTGGAAAGAATATCGACTATAAGAATAACATTTTTTGAAACTGTAAGTGTAGTAAATTCATTACATTATATAAGGAAAGTCATGTGGTGCCCACATCAGATTGTTTAAAGATAACTTCAAATAGAAAACTTGCAGCCATAAATAAAAACGAAAATTCAAAATTTGCGCATATACGTCCATCGCAAATCCACAATTCCATTGTATTGTATTTGTATGTACTATGCAATAACATTTGTCGCTTATGCTTTGCTCTATATATTTTAAAATCCAAATCCAAATTCTGATTCTAAATTATGGTATAATTCACTACATAATTTTTCTTTAGTTTTATACTTTATATAATATTGCAAAATATAAATAAGTTGTAAATATCAAATTTTACACTTACTCTATTTAAAAAAGTACTTTCTAAAAAGTCGCCTTTCCAAACCTTATCCTTTTGAAATAATTTTACTCTTAACAAAATAAATATACGCTTGCGATTTTGTATATCTTCAGTAAATGTATAGAATGTTTACTTAAAGATAAACATCAAAATAGTATATTATTTGTGTTCTTAAATTCAACTTTCTATTTAGTTCTGAAAGACAAATTTAACCTAAAAGTGTAAAACAATAAACATTGGCTTAGATGGATGTAGTTTTAACTTATACTGACAGATAAGTCAAAAATTTGATGTAGATAGCATTTCACGTTCCCTACATAATGCAATCATTTTGCATCTAACACAGTTCAATAAGGCTGTATAAGATCCACGAAAACCGTTGAATTATATATTATTATTGGAGGCTTTTGTCCACTATATTTTGAATCAAGATTATTAATTTCCACAAAGCAGGAGGAATTATCAAATACTTTTAAATTTATTTTCCAAGATATTGAAAACTGTTATCGGCAGTCCAAACAGTTAGTTACCTTACACTTTCGGGTAGCCGGCCATCGATCTTGTTGCTCTATGTCTTCGGACGAGTAGGCTGGCCTGGGATTTCGACACTTTCGGGTAGGTCGGACGGTCTAGATAGGGAAGGTACTAAATATTCACTGTGCATCCATCAGTACGCTCTTGTTGCGGAGGGCGCAATTTGAATCTGTATACATTGCAAATCTATAAAGATATTTTACCATACTGTCAGGCTCAGTATCACGTCTATGTTGCTACACTTACAGTTCTTGTTGCGGAGGAATATATACGTTGGCACCTTTCAACTCCTTATGTTGAATCCCATGTCTTATTCTCTTTTTGTATTGGGAATTCATTTTACTTTTTATTATCCTTGATGCTGAAGTATTTGTAATTGTTAATGAAAATAATAATTGCGAAACGCTCTGTTTGTATGTAAGAACTAACAATAAAGTATGTAATTGTTCATTTTTCTCCAAGTGAACCAACTAAAGCTGTAGTCTACCATCTTTTGGCATAGTTTTGGCGTTTTTAGCCAGCAAACAATCAAGAAGAAGTTAGAAATAGGGCAGACGAATGAATTATTTGCTAAAACTGGCAATGCAAAATGCAATTAATATTTAATTAACTGAGGCCTAAATCAAAATTTAAAGTCTGTCTTGCACATCTGCGAGCTCATACATTAATCTATGTGTTAAATTTCAGAACAGTACGTTTTGTGGTCTGCTCGTAATGAAATGACAAAAAATCTTGTTAAATTTTTCAATATAGAGATATAGCAATTAGAATAAATTAACAATTAGACATAATTAAGTGCCATAATAATTACATTTTAATCGTGATTGTTCAGAACAACAATAGTTTTGAAACATTCTGTTTGTAAGAATAAATAATAAGACAATCAACATTGTCCCAAGTGTACTAACTAATGCTGCAGCAATGCTTAGAATGAAATATATATATATATATATACTTTTAATGTTTTCATTGCTTCAATAACTCAGTCTACGATCATCTTTGTAACGTTTCAGCCAACAATCAACCTCCGTGAAGTTGAAACTCAATTAAACCTTTATCCGTATTGAAGAAAAATGTTCATTACATTATGCTCTGCAATTTTACAATTGTAATTTATTACATTTATAGCTATATGTCAAATTCGTTATCCTGCAGTGTTTCTTTCAGGCATACCTCCGAAGGGCAAAGACACTCCTCCCCCCCCGAAGACACTTTATGTTACTCTAGTTTCTATTTATGTGTTCTATTTAGATATATTTAAATAGAGCAAGTAGAAACCCCTCTAAAATGTCATTCGCCCCCCCCCCCCCGGTCAAAAGGTCCTGATGAAAAAACACTGTTGTTGATGTTGAGACCCAGACCGTCCGACCTACCAGAAAGGTGTAAGGTTAGAGTTTGGACGGTCTTGAAGAGCCACCTAATTTCGATCAGAAAGCATCGACAAGGACCATACTCTCCTTCCCCTACCACTAACCGCTCGGAAGAACTTAGGGACCCACATGTTTAACGTGATCGTACTCCGCTTGAACACGGCGGGAGTTTCAGCAGTGGAGGGAATCGAACCCAGGCCTGCCGAGTGCAATTCCCACGCGCTAACTACTGAGCTACCGCGCCCTGAAAGAAACACTGTATCCCTATTATAAGTTCTTCGCTACGGGTGTTGCAATCGCTTTTATTCTATCGGACATGACCATTTTACTAGAGATAGATCCAACGTGTACTCTCATGAACCTGTCCTTACAAAGTTATTTGGGTATTGAAAGACTTTCCCAGAAACCCGCTGTTGCACAATTAAAAGACATGGTATTGTTGTAAATGCTAAAATTAACTGTCACTCTCTCGTATAGATGGCGCTGCTACTTTTCCATTTTCCACCAAGTTTCAGCAGGTGTCATATGCATGGAATTCAGTTGTACGTGTGTCTGTGTTGATGTTCTGTACATAGGCTGCGCTATGTACGGGTATTCTGTACATAGGCGGGAGTTGCTAGGGGTGCTTCAACACCCTCATTGCAAATTGCGCAAACACTCATTTTTACTTAACAACTGCCTCTAACAATTTTCAGTTTCTGTCTCTCTCTCTCTCTTTCTCTCTTTATAAAGTTGTTATTTCTTTACGGATTTATAAGTCTGAGATCAGATATTTTTAGGGTTTCTAGCTAGATCCAGTTCCAAATGACTGCACATGCGCAAGGCTTCAATAAATAAATCTGACTGTCATGAAGTCGTGACTATCGCTGAAGGATACAGAGACGGTTAGTTACTTATCGAGTTTGGCGGAACATTGTCAATATTCCATTGGCGTCTGTGCTAACGTGTTCATAGTTTTCAAATTTATTTTTATTTAGTATTTTTTAACGAATTAAAACCACGGCTATATCATGCAAAAATTGGTGGACAAAATATGATGAATTAAAGTTCCACAAATAATATTTTTGTTATTCTTAAACTATAAAACTATACGAGCCCCCCTTCCCCCCCGCAAATTAGTAGCCCCCTATTGCATAGAATTCCCAATTGTGAAAGCTATGTGCCGCCTATGGTTCTGTAATGTGATTTAGTTTCTATTAAAATGTGTGTATAGTAATTTTTCGTTATTCTTTACTTCCTATCTCCTTCTATACCCGAACCATAAATCAAATCAAATGTGTAATTCATATATAATATTTAGTAACAATTGCTACAATTACATAACTTCTTAATTCATAATTAAAACAGTTTCTTCTATATCTTTTAAAATATAATAGTCTTGTATAATGGAAATATAATTTTTTTTAATAATTTATTACATTGTAAATTATTTTTAATTTAAAAATCCTCGAGTTGACAATATGTGATAAATCCGAAACACAACATAAAAGAAGCACAAATACATTCCATTATTTTGAATATTTTATCTCAAATTCCATTTTATTCTAATATTCAAGGTACTTTGTAGGACGGTTAATATTATATTTGTAGCAAAAAACTGAATTCTAGTTTACCTTAGACTAAACCTAAGTACTTGTCTTTAAAAATTCAAGCTTAATTCTTCCATTAGATGAAAGTCGAAAAAATAATGTTTTTTTAACTATATAGTTATTGAAGATTGACAAAATAATGAGAAAAAATTGGGTTGGAATGTTGTTTTTGTAAAAATGATAAAAAGCTTCCTGGTATTTTTTTGTATAAAATAATCGTACAGGAACACTTTATTTTTATTCGTACAATATTCGTCAGTTTTTTTAATGTTGTTTTAATATCTTTAGAATATTTGTTATAGACCAAACCAAGACCGTTTTCATGTATTAAATTTTATTTCTAAACAGAAATAGGAACATATAGATCTATGTAAAGATTTACGGGAAAATAACAATATAACTTTTATAAATGACCAAATCTATATGATTAAATATTTAAACTCATATTTACATACGATATATTTGACACTTTACAAAATCAATTTCTTGGGGGCGCGACAGCCCAGTGGTTAGCGCGTGGGAATTGCATTCGGACGGTCCAGGTTCGAGTCCCGCAACTGTCAAAACAGCGGCCGTGTTCTCGCGGGGTTCGATCACGTTTAACATGTGGGTCCGTAAGTCCTTCCGAGAGGTTGGTGGTAGGGGAACGAGGGTACGGTCCCTGTGGATGCCTCCCCCACTGGGTTCCGGTCTAAATTGAGTGACACTTCCCGGCCGTCCAAATAGATAGCTTATACCATTTTGGTAGGTCGGACGGTCTGGGTCGAAGAAGAAAATCAATATCAGTTTTAACACACTATATGAGAATTTAGATTAGCAAAACTGATGCTTCTAAATTTTCCAAACGCACGATAACTTTCTCGATCAATATTAAGGATTAACAAAACGCAATAAATTTACGACGCTCTGCTAGACCTTCCTAACGAATGCTATACGAATAGGACTCAATAATAAATGTTGATCCACGAACAGAAAAATTTGCAACATCTTGTATGAAAATGTCAAATTCATAAATTACCACAAATTGAAATTGTATTTTTAGAAGTAAATTATCGAAAAGTTGACAGCTTTTCTGAAAAGTCAGCATGTTTGTGATGTTGTGAAAATTGTGTCGTCATGTTAACCAATTTTTTTTTTGCTAAATATGTCGCTAGGAGAAATAGACAAACTCAGATACTTGTTTTTTATATGTATTAAGTGTTAAACACGTAATATGATATGATGCGTTAAAGTTATTTAAAACATTACTTCTCATCCTTCCACTTTGTGGTTCTAATGTCCAAGGGCATACGCGAACTGCACACTTGTTTAAATCAATATTTTTAATTATTATATGATCTTCAAATGAAATATAATTATTACACAACCTTAACAAAACACGTAATTAATTTACGCTCTTATATGCTCCGATAAAAGATATTGGTTCCACGATAAGTGAAACTTACTATATTTTGAATCAAAGCTATTAAATTAAAAATCCCCTCCCAGCTACTCTTTCTTCGACTCAGACCGTCTGACCTAACAGAAAGGTATAAGGTATCTGTTTGGACGGACGGGAATTGCCATCCAATTTAGACCAGAACCCAGTGTAGGAGGCATTCACAGGGACCGTACCCTCCTTCCCCTACCACCAACCTCTCCTCCCGCAGCTACTGAAATTAGCAAATAAATTGAACTTAATTTATCGAAATATGATTTTTGTCAATTTGGCGACTTTCCTCCAAAGTTGCCAATTGACCGATATCGTGTTAAATTGTCGCTAAATGCATCTATCATCAGATGGGCTAAGTAAACAGAGAGAAGGATTCGAAAAATATATTTCAGGGATAAAATTGGATGAATAAATTCAATTACATTAAGCAGAATATTTTATTATCCAATATTCTATTAAGAGGTTTTAACTGTGTTATGTTAGAGAAAACATGGAAAATATGAAGTTTAAATATGCATTGCTTAAATTCATCCAATATAAAAGTAGAATAAATATTTCAACTAACTATCCTTTGAAAACTTTGATTAAAATACGTTGCAATTCTAAACAGATATATATATTCGATGAAACTTTAAGCGCAAACATTTGTAAAAGTTTAGTAAATCTAAATAAAATATAAACGAAAAGTTTCAATGATTAAGAGATTAAAACACATAAATATTAGGACGCAAATTCTCCCCGCTTTGCAAATTGCAGTGAAACAGAAAATTAACTTTTGTTAAATGCTCTTGTTGAATTACAGAGACGGTAACATTTCTTTTACGTTGAAAATGGCCTTTATTTTATGAAATTATTTTTAAGAGTTGTTACAACAGTCTGTCAATACCGCGTGCTGTTGGCACATTTCGGGCGCGGTAGCCCGGTGGTTTGCGCGCTGGATTTGCACGCTGCCACAACTGCCGCCGTGTTCATGCGGAGTACGATCACGTTAAACAAGTGGGTCCGTAAGTCCTTCCGAGAGGTTGGTGGTAGGGGAAGGAGGGTACGGTCCCTGTGGATGCTACCCCAACTGGGTTCCGGTCTAAATTGGGTGGCACTTCCCTGCCGTCCAAACAATTACCTTACACCTTCCGGTAGGTTGGACGGTCTGGGTCTTAACAACAACAGTCTGTCAATGAAGGCGGAGTTGGTATGGAGTACATCACTTTTCCTGACTAATATTCATCAAAGAGGTGACACATTTTGAGTTTTCCTTTTAAAAGATTTCATCACATTGACCATCAACTTAAAATCAAATTGTTATTTTAAATTTCATTATTATGTAATTGATGAAAGTAAGTTTCGGTTGTCAGTAATTGGTGAAAACTAAAATGATATACTCACTTGAAAAAAGAAATATCCTTTCTTGCTCTGTGATATGCGATTTAATTTCTCAATGAAATTAAATATGTGACACCTAAGAAAGTCATCTGGACCGCGTCCTGGCAACAATCCCCTAATCGATCTCCTGTAGACTCGAATATTTTAAAACTAAGTACGAATCCTGCCAGACCGAGCCTGAAACTTCACGTGTGGATTTACTGTTGGCGAACTAAGCCATCGCATAGGGCCGCGCAAGACAGAAGATTCGGTGCTATAAAACATTTTATCAGAATTTCGAGGGACCAGAATATTTTACAACTACCTATAGAACCTGGTCTGACACAAAACTTCCCATACACTTTTACGATAATCGGACTAAGCCTTGCTTGGGGTCCCTTAAACAGGGAAGCCGATGCTCCTACACATTTTAGCAGTAATCTGGGGGAATCCGAAATTTTTAAAACTGAGAGGCCCGAAATCTCGTATGATAACATTATTCTAATCCACCATATAATATGATATTGCGCAAAATTAAAAAAATTAAATGTTTTCGTGTACTGTTTGTATGTACCAATAATATTATGAAAGAATATTTTATGTAAAAAATTATTTCATTATGTACCTAATATGTCATATTCTGTGGTTAATAAACATTTTCCAGAAAGCTGCGCTGATTGAGGCTGCAGCTAAGTAAAACAGTGATTCACAAACTTTCCCCTTATTTGCTCGTAACACATTATTTCGCCATGTGGAGTCTTAAGCCCTCCACACACCGGGAGTATTGTTACCAGACATCGGGATTTATTAAAGGACGAGCTTTAAGTTTCCCTGTATGTGGTGGTAAACGCAGGGAAACATTTTCCGTCGTTTTGCTTGAGATTTGGATGGGGGTCTTGCGGTTGGAGGGTTGTATGTTTAACGACCGTTTGGCACAGACTTATTTTTCTTTGGCGTATTTTCTTCTTTCAGAATCCTTTGGCGTCTTTTTTCGTCGGGGTTAAAAAAATACTCATTTAGCTAAAATATTTTTGCTTCGGTAAACAGCAGCGAAAATATGTACAGTTCTTAAGCAATTCTAGTAGAGTGAAACTTTGCACAGGTATCGTGGACATAACCGAATTGAACTTCTCCCCCCCCCCCCCCATTTTCCGAATGAAATTTTGAAAAAATATTACTTATAATTTCATGAGCTATTGATTAAGATGAAAAATAAATTGAAAAGGTATGCATATCATTTCAATCCGACCTTATTTAATTTCTATACAGTTATTTTAGGCATTATTTT
Organism: Amaurobius ferox; assembly: GCA_951213105.1. Lineage (NCBI taxonomy): Eukaryota > Metazoa > Arthropoda > Arachnida > Araneae > Amaurobiidae > Amaurobius > Amaurobius ferox. Next base: position 100,650,044 of record OX578146.1, read on the forward strand.
TTACTCAACTTTTTCGAAAAATCATACATTAACCATCGAATTTTGAAAATCCACTTTTTCAAAGCGCTCCTTAAAAACTGCATTTTTACACGGAAAAGGAAAGGGGGGGGTTATTAGGTGTTTCACTCTCTCTCATTATGGAAAAATTACATTAGTTATCCAAAGGAGTCCATATTGTAAAACAAACCCTTTTTACCAGATGATAGGTGTGTGTGTGTCCGTGAGTCTGTGGAGACGATATCTCACAAACGAATGGTGCGAGTTCAACGAAATTTGATACAAAAACTACAATCAGTGATTACTATAAGTCTCTTGATTTTAAAAACGCAATCAAATGTTCGGAAGACTCCCCCCCCCCCCCCCCCCACAATTTTCAAATGAAAAAAATTATCAAAAAATCGGAACCTTCAATAGTATTTATTACATGAATAATCATTTCTTATGTCATTTTTAATTAGAAAAGATTGACACAAACTTTAAAACGCTAGCACAAACCTGTCTTGAATTACTGTACTTTTTCTTAAATAAATGTATTAAAAAATCACGTAAAATTAAAAAAGTATTAAATATTACGAAATGCGTTCACTTTTCATATATATATATATATATATTATTTCACACACACACACATATATATATATTAAACAAATGTAATGCAATTTAGTATACTACTAAATAAAGAATAATTTTGTTATACTGTGTACTACTATTTGTTATACTACTAAATAAAGAATAGCGCTAAGCTGCCGAATTCAATCGAATCAAATACAAACATATCTAACCAAACGGAAAATTGGACTGGAAAATGGAGGCATAAAGCATGCGTGGGTGTCACCCCCCCCCCCCCCTCCTCCTCCAGCCAATTTATGGCATCTTACTCTTCATTTTGTATTGTATTCTAATTTTCAAATTTGGTTAGCTATATATATATGTGTGTGTGTGTTGTAGAATGTAGCAATAGTGCGTAGATTTTCATTGTCCGTTTAAATAGAGAATTAAGTATTTGAAATATATAATACCCTTTTTAGATCCCACTGCATAAACTAGCTCCAATCACCAGATACATTTAAGAAGACTCCAGTGCAACACCAGAGAGTAAGACACCAGTGCAACACCAGAGAGTAAGACACCAGTGCAACAGCAATGGCAAGGACAATTTCACCATTAAGCGACATTTTGCAAATAAATGACAGTCACATATGAGTGCGATCGAAACTCACGACAGAAAGCGACAACCAAAGTTATTATTTATCACTCTTTGGCGATAACCCGCCAAATCAGCACACTTTCACTCTGTCACTTTCTCGGACCTTTCAAGATTGATGACTTCGGGAGTTTACGGAGGGCGACAGACCGGGGCCGGCGGGATTAGTTCTGCTCTTTATCGGGCCTATGCCTGCGGCGCTGCTGTAGCTCGTGACGTCATAAAGTACATCCCACAATTTGCAACTTACATCATGTGTTTGAAAGTATGATCGTGTAAATATTGACGAAGATACAGATGTCACCGAAAGGGGTTTTCTTTTAAGTGTATTTTTAGAATCTAGAACATGATTAGAAGTGATTTAGAACTAGATTCATGGATGTCAAGATTTTAGGTAGCGTATTTTTTTTCAAATCCAACGTCAAATTCGTCCGTTGAACGAGTATTTTTGCTACGTAAGAAGCTGCTGGAAATCGGGTATAAATAAACAGACCTTATTGGAATAAGTAGAATGCAAATACATGTTTTTTTATTTATGCATTAGCATAATGAAATTTTTCTTAGTAAAGTTTGTTGTTGTCAATATAAATAATTGTTCGATTTATATATGTAAAGTGTAGAGTTAGAAATTGCGGATTGTTGATGCACCCTCCTAAAATTTTTGGTACCCCCCCCCCCAAAAAAAAAAAAAAAAAAAAAAATCATAGATTATACACCCTCAAATTTTTTGGTGTAAGTAATTAAAGTAAATGTGCAGAAAATTTCATGTAAATAAAAGTTTTACGTTATCTTGTTCTTTTTGTGTACGTGTATTGATTTTTTATTAGTGAGTCAAAAAGGAATTATTGATCTGCAATTTGTAAATGGTCTATGGGCAGTTGTCATATTGTCGTAGCAAAAGACAAGATTAAAATTGAGAATTTGCTACAGTACTATCAATTAATGAATAGTGTAGCTTTATTCTTTCAATCATCTGACCTCCAAAGAGACTGGAAACCGATGGTTTTATTTATTTTATGCACATGTGTATTAAATATAAAAATGTGAAATACACAAATCATTGGTGTGTGTTTTTTTTTACATGCATTTTTGTAATTACAAAAAAAAAAAAAAAAAAAAAAAAATCTGAATTTCATAAATTTTTTTTTGGAAAAACTGAAATTCATATTGGCTACGAAAACTTTTCGTGGATTATTTAGTTTTATTATTGTTTCATTAAAATGCAGATGACAACACTCAGCAACCTTAAAGTGTTAAAAGTAGAATTTTCAAAACTTCACATCACAGGTGAAAATTGTCTGTCAATAAGTAACGTCTAAAATTATTTTCGTTGAAAAAAAAAACAGGTAAGATTTAAGCTATTAAAATAAGTTTGGTAAAATAGTTTGTCATTGTAATACAGTATTACATTTGATATTTAACCGATTTATTCAATTTATTAAATTATTTCTGTTGTAAAAAAGCGTATCACCCGAAAGCGATTTTTTAGTTTTTTAAAAATTCTTACTATTTGAGACTACTGTCTTTTCCTGTCATTCACGCTAATCTCTACATTTCATTTTACCAAAACAGGGATTTCAATTTAAACTGAAAGTGCACAATAACAAAAAATAAATATGTTTATATCACAACCCTGCTATCAATTACAAATGTAACTTCCGAAATAGTCGCTCATAATGTGCGTGATCACTTATTGACGCTTAAAATATAAATCTAATGTCTGTATTATTATGTATGTATATTATTATTATTAAGTATGTATGCATATTATTATTACGTATGCATATTATTAAGTATATATATATTATATTAGGTATGTATTATTATTAAGTATATATATATATTATTAAGTATGTATGTATATTACTATTAAATAAGTATTCATATTATATTAATTAATAGTATTCAATAATTATTAATAGTATATTAATTATTAAATATTATTATTAAGTATGTATGTATATTAGGATATATGTTATGTAAATCTGACAGTTAAAACTTTTGAAAGACCTTATTACAAACATGTTTTAGGAGAGCTATGTAATTAAAAATTTAATTAACTCTGCCCAAAAGCATTATTATATATATATATATAAGAGGTCATAATGTGTTTCTGTGCATTAGGTTATTTAAGAACAAAAGCCACATTTCTCAAGTAAATGAATTTTATGAAAAAATAAAATTCAAACGGTTGAAACCTGGCATTGAATCTTTTAGAAGAAAAGAAAAAAAAAACCTCGTAACTACGGAAATATTTAGTATTTTTTTACTTTACAATCTTATTTATATTCCTTCTTTATATATATAATTTGTTTTCGTTATATTTATTCAATTAAAACATTTTTACTTCAACCAACTTCTATCACTCTAAAATATCGACTCCATAATCGACGCTGATTAAGAACTAGAGCAAAGTGTAAACGCCGTGGATGGGATGTAAGTTGTGACGTCACGAAACCTGCATCTAGGCCCGATGAGAAGAAGAAATCCCGCCGGCCCCGGACAGACCCCCTGTAGTTCCCGTATCGTCTGGAAATAAAACTCGTCTCTTTGATTCTCCAATGTATTGGGGGCTTTAATAGAACGGTGCTGGAGATGCCCCCAAGCTATGTATTGCAAAAAATATCCAGAAAGCTGTCTTGATTAAGGCAGTTGTTAATAAAAGTAAATAGAAGTGATTATACACAATATATTGTTTTATACACAATATATTAATTTTATACACAATTTTATATAATTTTATACACAACTGTTTTATACACAATATATTGTTTTGTCGAGTGCGAATTTACACTCCTTTGGTAGGTGGTAGAAGGTTAGAGTGCCTATATAGATAGGTTGAGTGTCTGGATGGTTAGTTAAGGCTCTCTAGGTATATGTACTTAAATACTGTTGGCATCTGTCAGGACAGAAGTAATGAAGGTGACATCTTCCGATCCATATGAATAGCAAAATTGCAAGTTGCCTTCTAATGGAAACTAGTGAGTGGAGCAATGAAATAAAGTTAACAATTGGTTCACATTAGTTAACAAATACAAATCAAAATAATCAAATCAAACCCAAAATACAAATCAAATTCTTGGTCTCATCTCGGATTCCCTCACTTCCTTGAAACTTTCAATTTCCCACGAAAAATCAAAATGCATTATTATCAACAAATACAGATCCAAAAGAAAATATAATCGATGTATTAGACTTCAGAATAAACCCATCAAAATTTCTAAAACTCTTAACTACCTAGGTATTATAATTGACAATAACTTAAAATGGAGCGCTCACATATTCTACTTAAAAGAAAAATGTTTCAAGTTGTCCTCAACATTTGGAAAAATTTCTGGGAATAACTGGGGGGTTAATAAAGCTCTTTTAAAAATATGGTACTTGACTGTAATTGAAAAGGTTATTATTTACGGATCTGGGGTTTGGGGGGGTAATCTCACACGGGATCAAATTTCAAAACTTACTTCATTACAAAGAATCTTTTTATTAAAAATCTGCCCTGGTTTTCGGACAACTTCGAACATTTCTCTTTTTTCAATTACCGGTATTCCCCCTGTCCATTTAGTCATTAAAACTCTTTTTATTAAATATAACTTTTGGAAACATAAACTTAACTTATTTTCGGACCCCTCCATTCCCTCCCCTGATCAATTTGATTCCCTTTGTTCTCTTTCTAGCCTTCCTCCTCCCCTTCGTGTTTTAAATTTTTCTTCCTCGAACCCTTCCTCGTTTTCTAGGTTTAATGTATTCACAGATGGGTCAAAACTGGATAATAATGTAGGTTTATCAATATGCATTTTCGAAAATGATCGACTGATCGAATCATTATCCTTTAAACTTAGAACTGGAAACACAGTTTTTCAAGCCGAACTTGAGGCCATCAACCAGGCCATCCTCTGGGCCGGCAAAAACAATTTAAAAATCAACATCTTTTCGGACAGTCAGTCATCTATTTCGGCTTTTAAATCTATCAAGAATAAAACGAAATTTCTATCTAAAATTAAAACTAATGCTCACCCCTACAAATCATTAATTAACTTATCCTGGGTCAAGGCCCATTCTAATATTCAGGGCAACGAAGTCGCCGATGAACTGGCCAAACAAGCTACGATCTCCGGCACCCCACTCCTTATACCTTTTCCCTACTCCTTTTTGATTAATAATTGTAAATCTTTCCTTCTTAAAAATTGGCAATCTCTTCTTAATGATTATATTTCCCCCCGGACTCATGACCCTGCCAGAATTCTAAGCTATTTACCCAAAGTCAACCCCAATTTTCAAATTTATAACAAATTCTTAATCTATTTTTTAACGGGTCATGGTCCTTTTCTTGACTATCTTCATTTTTTCAAACATAAACGTTCTTCAAATTGTCTTTGTAATTCATATGGTGACGTAGATCATTACGTCTTTAATTGCCCCCATACCTCAAAATTTCACTTAACCCGTCCTCCTGATAATCTTCGTGCGACTTGGTTCTCTGGTGTCAGAACCAATAAAATTCTTTTAAATAGGTTGAAAAACTGTGTTTTAATTGCGAGAGAAATCTCCAATCAGGTTCCTTAGCAAGCTTGGTGCCAACTGCTTTCAATTTTCTTCGGTCAATGTTGTCCTCCCTGTTCCAGGCGTTTGTCTCTTATTGTTTCTGTACTTACACTTTTTGGTGTCCGTCTTTTGTATATTTTGTTTCCTGTCTATATTTCTCTGTTGTATATATCTGTTTTCCCTGTGTTCCTCGGCTGTTCATATATTTGAAAGTCTTACCATGTACATGTAGTGCTGTATTGCACTTGACTTTTTCCGGTTACCTCAACTGATTGTAACCTTTATTCAGCTATGTTCTTTTTGCTTTCTTTTGTTGGTTTTTACTGTATTGTCCCTTTTCCCGCGGTTGCTCGGATTCTTTTGGCCATACGTTTTACATAAATTTAATTTCATTTTAAGAAAATAATTTAATTTTTACCTCAAAATTCAAAATTTGTTAAAATCTACGTTTCTTTGCCTCCCTTCCCACTGTATTTTATGTAAAACTCTAAAACTGTCTGTATATATATTTACCATGTAACCACTTTATTGAATTTTAAATAATTGCAGACTGAAACTTGGTGACTGACTGGAGGACGGTTTCGGCTAACCTCCTCTCCCGGCCACACATTAAACTGCCGTAAGCCCTAGGGTTGGCTGTGTGGTCTGGGCCTTCGACATCGACATTAGTTAACAATTGGTTCAAGTTCTTTCAATGCTATACAGTGACCGCCGGTTATAAGGTTCAGTGGTTATAAGAAACAGCCGTTTATAAGACCCAAAACGACAGAAACAAATACAAACTTCGTTTTAACATTAAAATTGCGTCGCTTATAAGAAACACGATTCCGCTTATAAGAAACAGTTTTCTACAGAAAATTTGTTGATTTCCTTGCGACACGGGTGTAAAAAAAAAAATCAATTTGTTTAAGGTTAACTGAAGGACGAGTTGTTATCACTTATCACTGGGCGTACGGGAGCGGGTGGGAGTTTGCTATGTAACAAAGGATGACAGAGAATTTCTCCATAGAAAGGCTTGGGGGGAACAACCCCAAACCAGTAAGAAACGAGTTTTAATCTTCTGGCAGTTAAGGAAACGTACTGATAAGGGAAAGCATCTTTGCTTATGCACTAAAATAAGATTCGTACAGCTTTAGTTATTTAGTTAGTCATTTTATGCTTTGCTAATGGAAGCATGTCGCAAAAGAGAAAAACCCTTACTTTGCTTGAAAAGCATGATTCTCTACCTCCGTGTAGTCAAAGAGAAGCTGCTTCTTCATTAGAAATTCCGCACTCAACATTATGTAAAATCCTGAAAGGCAGAAATGAAATTTTGACGCCAAATTTTAATCTTCAAAGAAAACGGAAACGAGAGGGAAAGGCAGCTGCTATAGAAGAAACACTCTTACAATGGTTTTCTAACGCCAGATTAAAGAACGCTCCTATCAGTCGGGAAATTTTACGGAAAAAAGCAGAAAATTTTGCGGAAAAATTAGGAGAAAAATAGTTCCTTGCGACTGATGATTGGTTAAGCCGGTGAAAAGAACGAAATAATATTGTGTACAAAAAAAATATGGAGAGAAGCAGGACGCGGACTCCGAGTCGGCATCTTCATGGATTACGCAAAGTTTACCACCTCTATTAAAAAAATACGCTCCTCATCAAATTTTTAACACTGACGAGACTGGGTTCCATTTTAGAGCGATGCCCGAGTAGACAATGATATTCAAAAATGATCTATCCTCCGTTGGAAAAAAACAAAAAGATCGAGTTACAGTTCTGTTAACAACAAATATGACGGGAACTGTAAAAAAAAAGCCCTTTAGTTATTGGCAAAAGCAAACGTCCGAGCTGTTTAAGTGGAATAAAAAAATTGCCAGTGATCTACGAAAATTCAAAGAATGCCTGGATGACAAGTAAAATTTTTGAAAACATTTTGTTAAAGTGGGACAAGGAACTGATGGGAAAAGAAAAAAATCTTTTAGTCCTTGACAACTGTTCGGCTCATCCTGTAGTACAGCTGACAAACATTGAACTTTGTTTTTTGCCACCCAATACAACTTCCATCATACAGCCTCTTGACCAAGGAATTATTAAAGCATTTAAAACTCTGTATCGGTCAAATTTGCGACAGAAATTAGTAAATTCAATTGATGAAGAGAAAGGATCGGCTTCCGAAATAAGCAAGAAAATAACCTTGCTTGATGCTATCCATATGATCGCAGGCGTATGGAAAAATGTTTCTGACATATGCATTTTTAATTGCTTCCGTAAAGCAGGATTTTTGAAAAATAATGTTGACATACCAGCAGAAGATGAAGAAGAATTAGAAGCACCTTTCGATTAGAAGCACCTTCGGATTCACATCGACGAAAATTTGCAAACATCTGAAGAAAAAAGTGATAATGACATAGTGGCGGAAATTCAGAATATTTGCAATGAAGAAGAAAATGAAGACGACGTTCCACAAGAAGACAATTATCCTACAGCCAAACAGTCGCGAGAAGCCCTAACTATAATTCGAAAAACTCTTGAACACAGAGGGGCATCAGAAAAAGTTTATGGACTATTTTATGATTTAGAAATGGATGTACGTAAACTAATCACAGACTCGTTATCACAAACAACACTGGATAAATTTTTTGCTCTTTCTCAGTATGTATGAAAATGTACTATGCTCTTATACATAAATGAACGACCTATGAGTTTTACTTTTATTCTTATTTAACTACATACTATATGCATATAGATTATATTTTAAGTTGTAAGGCTTAATTCGTAAAATAAGAAATATTTTTGAATGCAAAACTATATTTACAAATGTATTATGTACGTACTAATATTTTACTTATATACATTTATCTTTTAAATTCTGTAAAATTGTGTTCAATAGTTAGTATTTACAATGGAAGAACGATATTTAAAAAATTTCCGGATTTAAGAAACAACTGCTTATAAGAAACAAAACGAGCGAAACGAACGTGTTTCTTATAAGCGGCGGTCACTGTACTAACGACAATTGTGTAATTGCTGAATTGTGTCGCCAAAGTGATTTCGCCAAGAGATCGCTATAATAAAGATGTACCGATATGTTTAATAGCGAGTATTTGTATGGATATTTTTATGGTTACTAAATGCAATTTGTCGTATTCTATACGGAAGCACATACATTCACTGAACACTGTTTTCCGTCTAACCCAGTCTGGCAAGTTGATAATCGAAACTTTATTTCATTGGAAGCTCAATTTCAAACTTATATACGCCTCTTTTTGTAGGGTCTCTTGACTATGTTTATATTGATTAAAAATGATGTTTATTATAAAGAAAATAAGTGAATCTAAAATATTACAATTTTTTGTCGGCAAAGGATCAATAAAGTAAATAGTTCTTTGATAAAATACACAATGTCTAGATAAAAAATTTCCATTACACAATACACTTCCTTTAAAAATTATTACTATCGTGTTAATTTTTAAAACAATATTTTTCTTTTCTTTGCTATACGTAGGGGACAGTGGGGAACTTTTAAACACTTTCAGATTTTGATTTTTATAAATATTTTTTATAATTATATCTTGACCAAACACTTACTTCATATACATTGAACACTTCTGCCGAAGATAAAGACATAATCCACATCAAATATCTTATGCATTAATAAGCATATAATTTATAATTATTATGTAATTATAATATAATATTATCTAATATAATATAATATAATATTTTATAATTATAATAACATTATATAATCTATATATACTAATTGCCAAATGTCCTTCTGTCCGTCTGTCTGTCCGTCTGTCACACTTTTTTAAGCACTTCCCAAATAGATACGGATTTGCAAATTGGTACATGGGTCGGTCGTTCCATACCCCCCCCCCCTCCCCCTGGAAACATCATATTTTCCGAAAATGTTCTAAAGAGAGGGTTCTTTACACCAAAGTGTTCGAAAAGTGAAATGACAGAAAAGCACGCTTTGCCATAAGATAGAGACTTTAAATTTAGTGTATGGGTAAATCGTTCGAAAGGAAGAAAGCGTGCAATTTCAGATTTCCAATGTTTTCTACTTAAGGCGGTGCAGCACACCCAAATGTTAGATTTGACGAATAAATGAGAAACGGTTACTTAAAAATTTGATTAAGGCTTGAAATTTGGTATATGGACTAATCATTTGATGAAAACACCCAAGACGAATATAAGTTTTCAAAAATGTTCGTTTATGGGGGTGCTCCAGAGAAAAACGTTCGAAAGGTGAATTGATAAAAAAACATGCTTCGAGATGAGATAGAGATTTCAAATTTGGTGTACGGCTAAATAGTTTGGAAGGGAGAAAGTGTACAATTTCAGTTTTCCAATATCTTCTACTTTAGTGGAGTGCCGCACTTTAAAATGTTCGTTTTTCGGTATAACGGAGAAAAGACTCTTCCAAAACTTGATAGAAGCTTGATATTTGGTATATGGGCGAATAATCTGATAGAAAACAAGAATATAGTTTTTCAAAAATGCTTATTAAAAGGGTGTATGTTCTGCACACCAAAACGTTCGAAAAGTGAAATGACAGAAAAGCATGCTTTGCGATAAGATAGAGACTTCAAATTTGGTGTACGGGTAAATAGTTGGTTGTTTGTGCAATTTCAGTTTTCTCCACTCGACTCACCTTGAGATATGAACAGCAGTTTGAGTGGTCGGAGTCAAATATAGTGTGTTTCTCTAGTAGGTTATGAAGTTGGTGTACATTTAGATATAAAGACGCCTTATTCAAATTCTATTCATATTCATTCATAGAGGAATTTATTCCCTATCGAGTGGTATTTTTGAATCGGTTCTACTATGAACGATGGTCGAGTAACTACGGATGGCTAGTATACTTATCGCAGCTCTACCTAGCGCATTTTTAAAGAGATGAACGTCAATTTTATAATATTGTTTTGACATATTCTCTGGAATCGTAGTTATACTCTCAAGATACAAATATGAGTCCAAATTTCCGGATAACAAAAACTTTTATTTAAAAGCACAGTGTAAACAGGAGCAATATACAGCAAACAGCTCGATAACTATCTCACAAGGTGGCTAAACAACTGTCAGGTACAGTTAAACATCAATTAAATGCTCCACTAATTTTGCGAAACAGTGGATACTATTTTTAAAACATCGACACATATCACAATTCAATTTCTCTCGTATCACGTCAACTGCCCTCCATTTGAGTAATTACTCCTTTTATATCCTCTCCATAGGAACTTCCAGAAGGAGTTCGCATCTTCCAGAATATTAATTATTTTGAGAAAGTTCTTGCACTTTTGAAATGCCATGAAATTGGCGATAAATCGCTAAATCTGGAAACCCCTGCCACAAGTTCTGAAATATGGAAATCCTACATTGATGTAATAGGAATGGCTGCCTGCAAACGTGTTTTTCCCTTTTAATTCTCAGAGGAGCCTCAAGTAAATGGATTTCACATGTCCGTAACAATATGGAAAATTAACCGTAAAAGTTGCATCAGACAACTAGCTGAATTCTTAAAAATTCTTTTAAAACATTTGTATTGCTTGAGGTATTCTAAAAGGATACTTTCTCCTGTTTACTCATTGAAATAACTGTCTATCTGATAAAGTGATTTGGTAAAGTGTGTTTTCACATCATTTCCGAAGGGAAATTTAAAAGGACTCTCGGATTTGAATGATAGAAATCAAATATCTAGCTGATACCTATGGAATAGATAAAAACGCAGAAAATGTTCAGGCATTTAAAAAATTGTTGAGAGAACCCCCCCCCCCCCTTATAAACAAGAATTTTATGAAAGTGTCTTGTGAGTATACACAATACAAGGCCTGGCAAATGTAACCGATAAAAACCACTCTTTCTAATTTTATGACAATATACTCTGGGAGATTATAATCTACAGCAAGCTGAAGAAAACGATACCCGCCAGACGAAGAGCTCCATACAGTCTTATTTACCGTATTGAGCCGTCCTTGTCCACCGGTCCGCTATTCTAACTTTGGGAATACACTTTTCAGGCGGATTCTGTGGTATACCCAACACAATGACTGGCAAATGTGACCGAAAAAAACAACTTCTTTAATTTTATAAGATACTCTGATAGCATAATCTTGAAAGGGCCAAAGAAAGCGAGTCTCACCAGACACGGGGCCTCATGTGGTGCTATTTATCGCGTCGGGAGACCCTTGTGCAACGGATTTATCCCCGTTTCAGCTCTTCCCATTTCCTCCCTTACGCTACCCTTTTTTTAAATAGTAGTAGTTCATCCCAAGCCCTTATTCAAAGTACACCTGTTCCCCACCTTTTCTCCCAACTGAGAGGGGTGCAAATGATTCCCTAGGGGATGAGTTCCGAGGAGCTCCGTCTCACTTGCGATCACTTTGAACATTGGATTGTGACTGCAGGTGTCTCAGAGGGAGCAGATCCAAACGATCTTCGCCAGTCGTGATATTAGTGTTGAGAACAAATTAAAAAAAATCTGATGTGGGCAGCACATGACTTTCCCTGCAGACTCAAATTCATTTTTTTTTATTTCTTTAATAATTCATTAAATTGAGTTGAATTGCACAAAATAACACTAAATTTGCATTTTTAATTTAATTTCTGTTTTTATTTGGTAATTAGACATTTTTCTAAAAGTGGCATAACTAAATGCGAAAATTTTCAAATATCTCGAGAATGGTTAGCCCTAGAGTAACAGAGTTGTTGTTATTATTTTCCTCATCAAACATTACGTATAATACAAGCATTTAATTGATATATTTGAACATACGTAGCTTTTTTTTAGATATTACGATTTTTGAGGGCCATTTCGTAAAAAAAGTCCGGTTGTTCTTTTCCGAATAATACCAAAATCTAATCAGCACCAGAGTATCACCCAAGTAAATTATCTATCAAATTTCGTGAAATTTGGTCAATTAGTATTTCTAGACTGGATACATGAAATTTGTACGGGTCATTTCGCAAAAGAAGGCGGGTTCTGTTTTCACTAATCAGCACCAGGGTCATACCCAAGTGACTTACCTACCAACTTTTATAAAATTCGGTCTATAAGTTTTTGAGTTAGAGTGGATACATACATTGCACAGACAGACACACAGACAGACAGACATACAGACAGAAAGTCAGACACACACACAGACGTCACGCTAAAAATGGTTTTTTCTTATTCTAGAGGTCTCGAAACGTGTAGATCCGTCGAATTTCGACATGATTCCAATGCTTTCCCTATACATTACCATGTATTGCAGGGAAAGTAAAAATCTGATGTGAGCAGCACATGACTTTCCCTGCGGATTTATATTCACGTTCTCTTTATTTTAATTACATTGAATTCACTTTTAATTCAATTTTCGTTCTCATTCGGTAACTGGACTTCCTTTCAAAGGTGACGTAGAGAAAATACGAAGAAACTAAAATATCTCGTGAACGGCTACTCCTAGTGTAATGGGGTTGGTCTTATTCTTTTCTTTATTAAAAATTACGTACAAAACTTTGCACACTTGTGGTATCGTGGACATAACCGAATTGAACTCCCCCCCCCCCCTCAATTTCCGAATGAAATTTTGAAAAATATTACTTATAATTTTATGAGCTATTGATTAAGATGAAAAATAAATTGAAAAGGAATGCATATCATTTAATTTCTATACAGTTATTTTGGGCATTATTTTTTACTCAACTTTTTCGAAAAATCATACATTAACCATCGAATTTTGAAAATACACTTTTTCAAGGCGCTCCTTAAAAACTGCATTTTTACACGGAAAAGGAAGGGAGGGGTTATTAGGTGTTTCACTCTCTCTCATTATGGAAAAATTACATTAGTTATCCAAAGGAGTCCATATTGTAAAACAAACCCTTTTTACCAGATGATAGGTGTATGTGTGTCCGTGAGTCTGTGGAGACGATATCTCACAAACGAATGGTGCGAGTTCAACGAAATTTGATACAAAAACTACAATCAGTGATTACTATAAGTCTCTTGATTTTAAAAACGCAATCAAATGTTCGGAGGACTCCCCCCCCCCACAATTTTCAAATGAAAAAAATTATCAAAAAATCGGAACCTTCAATAGTATTTATTACATGAATAATCATTTCTTATGTCATTTTTAATTAGAAAAGATTGACACAAACTTTAAAACGCTAGCACAAACCTGTCTTGAATAACTGTACTTTTTCTTAAATAAATGTATTAAAAATTCACATAAAATTAAAAAAGTATTAAATATTACGAAATGCGTTCACTTTTCATATATATATATATATTATTTCACACACACACATATATATATATATATATATATATATATATTAAACAAATGTAATGCAATTTAGTATACTACTAAATAAAGAATAATTTTGTTATACTGTGTACTACTATTTGTTATACTACTAAATAAAGAATAGCGCTAAGCTGCCGAATTCAATCGAATCGAATACAGACATAGCTAACCAAACGGAAAATTGGACTGGAAAATGGAGGCATAAAGCATGCGTGGGTGTCACCCCCTCTCCTCCAGCCATTTTGTGGCATCTTACTCTTCATTTTGTATTGTATTCCAATTTTCAAATTTGGTTAGCTATATATATATATATATGTATGTGTGTGTGTGTGTGTGTGTGTGTGTTGTAGAATGTAACAATAGTGCGTAGATTTTCATTGTCCGTTTAAATAGAGAATTAAGTATTTGAAATATATAATACCCTTTTTAGATCCCACTGCATAAACTAGCTCCAATCACCAGATACATTTAAGAAGACACCAGTGCAACACCAGAGAGTAAGACACCAGTGCAACAGCAATGGCAAGGACAATTTCACCATCAAGCGACATTTTGCAAATAAATGACAGTCACATATGAGTGCGATCGAAACTCACGACAGAAAGCGACAACCAAAGTTATTATTTATCACTCTTTGGCGATAACCCGCCAAATCAGCACACTTTCACTCTGTCACTTTCTCGGACCTTTCAAGATTGATGACTTCGGGAGTTTACGGAGGGCGACAGACCCCCTGTAGTTCCCGTATCGTCTGGAAATAAAACTCGTCTCTTTGATTCTCCAATGTATTGGGGGCTTTAATAGAACGGTGCTGGAGATGCCCCCAAGCTATGTATTGGAAAAAATATCCAGAAAGCTGTCTTGATTAAGGCAGTTGTTAATAAAAGTAAATAGAAGTGATTATACACAATATATTGTTTTATACACAATATATTAATTTTATACACAATTTTATATAATTTTATACACAACTGTTTTATACACAATATATTGTTTTGTCGAGTGCGAATTTACACTCGTTTGGTAGGTGGTAGAAGGTTAGAGTGCCTATATAGATAGGTTGAGTGTCTGGATGGTTAGTTAAGGCTCTCTAGGTATACGTACTTAAATACTGTTGGCATCTGTCAGGATAGAAGTAATGAAGGTGACATCTTCCGATCTATATGAATAGCAAAATTGCAAGTTGCCTTCTAATGGAAACTAGTGAGTGGAGCAATGAAATAAAGTTAACAATTGGTTCACATTGGTTAACAATTGGTTCAAATTCTTTCAATGCTATACTAACGACAATTGTGTAATTGCTGAATTGTGTCGCCAAAGTGATTTCGCCAAGAGCTCGCTATAATAAAGATGTACCGATATGTTTAATAGCGAGTATTTGTATGGTTATTTTTATGGTTACTAAATGCAATTTGTCGTATTCTATACGGAAGCACATACATTCACTGAATACTGTTTTCCGTCTAACCCAGTTTGGCAAGTTGATAATCGAAACTTTATTTCATTGGAAGCTCAATTTCAAACTTATATACGCCTCTTTTTGTAGGGTCTCTTGACTATGTTTATATTGATTAAAAATGATGTTTATTATAAAGAAAATAAGTGAATCTAAAATATTACAATTTTTTGTCGGCAAAGGATCAATAAAGCAAATAGTTCTTTGATAAAATACACAATGTCTAGATAAAAAATTTCCATTACACAATACACTTCCTTTAAAAATTATTACTATCGTGTTAATTTTTAAAACAATATTTTTCTTCTCTTTGCTATACGTAGGGGAGAGTGGGGAACTTTTAAACACTTTCAGATTTTGATTTTTATAAATATTTTTTATAATTATATCTTAACCAAACACTTACTTCATATACATTGAACACTTCTGCCGAAGATAAAGACATAATCAACATCAAATATCTCATGCAGTAATAAGTATATAATTTATAACTATTATGTAATTATAATATAATATTATGTAATATAATATAATATTATATTATATAATTATAATAACATTATATAATCTATATATACTAATTGCCAAATGTCCATCTGTCCGTCTGTCTGTCCGTCTGTCACACTTTTTAAAGCACTTCATAAATAGATACGGACTTGCAAATTGGTACATGGGTCGGTCGTTCCATAACCCCCCCCCCCCCTCCCCCTGGAAACATCATATTTTCAGAAAATGTTCTAAAGAGAGGGTTCTTTACACCAAAGTGTTCGAAAAGTGAAATGACAGAAAAGCACGCTTTGCGATAAGATAGAGACTTTAAATTTAGTGTATGGGTAAATCGTTCGAAAGGAAGAAAGCGTGCAATTTCAGATTTCCAAAGTCTTCTACTTAAGGCGGTGCAGCACAACCAAATGTTAGATTTGACGAATAAATGAGAAACGGTTACTTAAAAATTTGATAGAGGCTTGAAATTTGGTATATGGACTGATCATTTGATTAAAACACCCAAGATGAATATAATTTTTCAAAAATGTTCGTTTATGGGGATGCTCCAGAGAAAAACGTTCGAAAGGTGAATTGATAAAAAAACATGCTTCGAGATGATATAGAGATTTCAAATTTGGTGTACGTCTAAATAGTTTGGAAGGGAGAAAGTGTACAATTTCAGTTTTCCAATATCTTCTACTTTAGTGGAGTGCCGCACATAAAAATGTTCGTTTTTCGGTATAACGGAGAAACGACTCTTCTAAAACTTGATAGAAACTTGATATTTGGTATATGGGCGAATAATCTGATAGAAAACAAGAATATAGTTTTTCAAAAATGCGTATTAAAAGGGTGTGTGTTCTGCACACCAAAACGTTCGAAAAGTGAAATGACAGAAAAGCATGCTTTGCGATAAGATGGAGACTTCAAATTCGGTGTACGGGTAAATAGTTGGTTGATTGTGCAATTTCAGTTTTCTCCACTCGACTCACCTTGAGGTATGAGCAGCAGTTTGAGTGGTCGGAGTCAAATATAGTGTGTTGCTCTTGTAGGTTATGAAGTTGGTGTACATTTAGATATAAAGACGCCTTATTCAAATTCTATTCATATTCATTCATAGAGGAATTTATTCCCTATCGAGTGGTATCTTTGAATCGGTTCTACTATGAACGATGGTCGAGTAACTACGGATGGCTAGTATACTTATCGCAGCTCTACCTAGCGCATTTTTAAAGAGATGAACGTCAATTTTATAATATTGTTGGGACATATTCTCTGGAATCGTAGCTATACTCTCAAGATACAAATATGAGTCCAAATTTCCGGATAACAAAAACTTTTATTTAAAAGCACAGTGTAAACAGGAGCAATATACAGCAAACAGCTCGATAACTATCTCACAAGGTGGCTAAACAACTGTCAGGTACAGTTAAACATCAATTAAATGCTCCACTAATTTTGCGAAACAGTGGATACTATTTTTAAAACATCGACACATATCACAATTCAATTTCTCTCGTATCACGTCAACTGCCCTCCATTTGAGTAATTACTCCTTTTATATCCTCTCCATAGGAACTTCCAGAAGGAGTTCGCATCTTCCAGAATATTAATTATTTTGAGAAAGTTCTTGCACTTTTGAAATGCCATGAAATTGGCGATAAATCGCTAAATCTGGAAACCCCTGCCGCAAGTTCTGAAATATGGAAATCCTACATTGATGTAATAGGAATGGCTGCCTGCAAACGTGTTTTTCCCTTTTAATTCTCAGAGGAGCCTCAAGTAAATGAATTTCACATGTCCGTAACAATATGGAAAATTAACCGTAAAAGTTGCATCAGACAACTAGCTGAATTCTTAAAAATTCTTTTAAAACATTTGTATTGCTTGAGGTATTCTAAAAGGATACTTTCTCCTGTTTACTCATTGAAATAACTGTCTATCTGATAAAGTGATTTGGTAAAGTGTGTTTTCACATCATTTCCGAAGGGAAATTTAAAAGGACTCTCGGATTTGAATGATAGAAATCAAATATCTAGCTGATACCTATGGAATAGATAAAAACGCAGAAAATGTTCAGGCATTTAAAAAATTGTTGAGAGAACCCCCCCCCCCCCCTTATAAACAAGAATTTTATGAAAGTGTCTTGTGAGTATACACAATACAAGGCCTGGCAAATGTAACCGATAAAAACCACTCTTTCTAATTTTATGACAATATACTCTGGGAGATTATAATCTACAGCAAGCTGAAGAAAACGATACCCGCCAGACGAAGAGCTCCATACAGTCTTATTTACCGTATTGAGCCGTCCTTGTCCACCGGTCCGCTATTCTAACTTTGGGAATACACTTTTCAGGCGGATTCTGTGGTATACCCAACACAATGACTGGCAAATGTGACCGAAAAAAACAACTTCTTTAATTTTATAAGATACTCTGATAGCATAATCTTGAAAGGGCCAAAGAAAGCGAGTCTCACCAGACACGTGGCCTCATGTGGTGCTATTTATCGCGTCGGGAGACCCTTGTGCAACGGATTTATCCCCGTTTCAGCTCTTCCCATTTCCTCCCTTACGCTACCCTTTTTTTAAATAGTAGTAGTTCATCCCAAGCCCTTATTCAAAGTACACCTGTTCCCCACCTTTTCTCCCAACTGAGAGGGGTGCAAATGATTCCCTAGGCCCTAGGGCCTATCCCCTAGGGCCTAGGGGATGAGTTCCGAGGAGCTCCGTCTCACTTGCCATCACTTTTAACATTGGATTGTGACTGCAGGTGTCTCAGAGGGAGCAGATCCAAACGATCTTCGCCAGTCGTGATATTAGTGTTGAGAACAAATTAAAAAAAATCCGATGTGGGCAGCACATGACTTTCCCTGCAGACTCAAATTCATTTTTTTTTATTTCTTTAATAATTCATTAAATTGAGTTGAATTGCACAAAATAACACTAAATTTGCATTTTTAATTTAATTTCTGTTTTTATTTGGTAATTAGACATTTTTCTAAAAGTGGCATAACTAAATGCGAAAATTTTCAAATATCTCGAGAATGGTTAGCCCTAGAGTAACAGAGTTGTTCTTATTATTTTCCTCATCAAACTTTACGTATAAAACAAGCATTTAATTGATATATTTGAACATACGTAGCTTTTTTTTAGATATTACGATTTTTGAGGGCCATTTCGTAAAAAAAGTCCGGTTGTTCTGTTTTTATTTGGTAATTAGACATTTTTCTAAAAGTGACATAACTAAATGCGAAAATTTTCAAATATCTCGAGAATGGTTAGCCCTAGAGTAACAGAGTTGTTCTTATTATTTTCCTCATCAAACATTACGTATAATACAAGCATTTAATTGATATATTTGAACATACGTAGCTTTTTTTTAGATATTACGATTTTTGAGGGCCATTTCGTAAAAAAAGTCCGGTTGTTCTTTTCCGAATAATACCAAAATCTAATCAGCACCAGAGTATCACCCAAGTAAATTATCTATCAAATTTCGTGAAATTTGGTCAATTAGTATTTCTAGAGTGGATACATGAAATTTGTACGGGTCATTTCGCAAAAGAAGGCGGGTTCTGTTTTCACTAATCAGCACCAGGGTCATACCCAAGTGACTTACCTACCAACTTTTATAAAATTCGGTCTATAAGTTTTTGAGTTAGAGTGGATACATACATTGCACAGACAGACACACAGACAGACAGACATACAGACAGAAAGTCAGACACACACACAGACGTCACGCTAAAAATGGTTTTTTCTTATTCTAGAGGTCTCGAAACGTGTAGATCCGTCGAATTTCGACATGATTCCAATGCTTTCCCTATACATTACCATGTATTGCAGGGAAAGTAAAAATCTGATGTGAGCAGCACATGACTTTCCCTGCGGATTTATATTCACGTTCTCTTTATTTTAATTACATTGAATTCACTTTTAATTCAATTTTCGTTCTCATTCGGTAACTGGACTTCCTTTCAAAGGTGACGTAGAGAAAATACGAAGAAACTAAAATATCTCGTGAACGGCTACTCCTAGTGTAATGGGGTTGGTCTTATTCTTTTCTTTATTAAAAATTACGTACAAAACTTTGCACACTTGTGGTATCGTGGACATAACCGAATTGAACTCCCCCCCCCCCTCAATTTCCGAATGAAATTTTGAAAAATATTACTTATAATTTTATGAGCTATTGATTAAGATGAAAAATAAATTGAAAAGGAATGCATATCATTTAATTTCTATACAGTTATTTTGGGCATTATTTTTTACTCAACTTTTTCGAAAAATCATACATTAACCATCGAATTTTGAAAATACACTTTTTCAAGGCGCTCCTTAAAAACTGCATTTTTACACGGAAAAGGAAGGGAGGGGTTATTAGGTGTTTCACTCTCTCTCATTATGGAAAAATTACATTAGTTATCCAAAGGAGTCCATATTGTAAAACAAACCCTTTTTACCAGATGATAGGTGTGTGTCCGTGAGTCTGTGGAGACGATATCTCACAAACGAATGGTGCGAGTTCAACGAAATTTGATACAAAAACTACAATCAGTGATTACTATAAGTCTCTTGATTTTAAAAACGCAATCAAATGTTCGGAGGACTCCCCCCCCCCCCCACAATTTTCAAATGAAAAAAATTATCAAAAAATCGGAACCTTCAATAGTATTTATTACATGAATAATCATTTCTTATGTCATTTTTAATTAGAAAAGATTGACACAAACTTTAAAACGCTAGCACAAACCTGTCTTGAATAACTGTACTTTTTCTTAAATAAATGTATTAAAAATTCACATAAAATTAAAAAAGTATTAAATATTACGAAATGCGTTCACTTTTCATATATATATATATATTATTTCACACACACACATATATATATATATATATATATATATATATTAAACAAATGTAATGCAATTTAGTATACTACTAAATAAAGAATAATTTTGTTATACTGTGTACTACTATTTGTTATACTACTAAATAAAGAATAGCGCTAAGCTGCCGAATTCAATCGAATCGAATACAGACATAGCTAACCAAACGGAAAATTGGACTGGAAAATGGAGGCATAAAGCATGCGTGGGTGTCACCCCCTCTCCTCCAGCCATTTTGTGGCATCTTACTCTTCATTTTGTATTGTATTCCAATTTTCAAATTTGGTTAGCTATATATATATATATATGTATGTGTGTGTGTGTGTGTGTGTGTGTTGTAGAATGTAACAATAGTGCGTAGATTTTCATTGTCCGTTTAAATAGAGAATTAAGTATTTGAAATATATAATACCCTTTTTAGATCCCACTGCATAAACTAGCTCCAATCACCAGATACATTTAAGAAGACACCAGTGCAACACCAGAGAGTAAGACACCAGTGCAACAGCAATGGCAAGGACAATTTCACCATCAAGCGACATTTTGCAAATAAATGACAGTCACATATGAGTGCGATCGAAACTCACGACAGAAAGCGACAACCAAAGTTATTATTTATCACTCTTTGGCGATAACCCGCCAAATCAGCACACTTTCACTCTGTCACTTTCTCGGACCTTTCAAGATTGATGACTTCGGGAGTTTACGGAGGGCGACAGACCCCCTGTAGTTCCCGTATCGTCTGGAAATAAAACTCGTCTCTTTGATTCTCCAATGTATTGGGGGCTTTAATAGAACGGTGCTGGAGATGCCCCCAAGCTATGTATTGGAAAAAATATCCAGAAAGCTGTCTTGATTAAGGCAGTTGTTAATAAAAGTAAATAGAAGTGATTATACACAATATATTGTTTTATACACAATATATTAATTTTATACACAATTTTATATAATTTTATACACAACTGTTTTATACACAATATATTGTTTTGTCGAGTGCGAATTTACACTCGTTTGGTAGGTGGTAGAAGGTTAGAGTGCCTATATAGATAGGTTGAGTGTCTGGATGGTTAGTTAAGGCTCTCTAGGTATACGTACTTAAATACTGTTGGCATCTGTCAGGATAGAAGTAATGAAGGTGACATCTTCCGATCTATATGAATAGCAAAATTGCAAGTTGCCTTCTAATGGAAACTAGTGAGTGGAGCAATGAAATAAAGTTAACAATTGGTTCACATTGGTTAACAATTGGTTCAAATTCTTTCAATGCTATACTAACGACAATTGTGTAATTGCTGAATTGTGTCGCCAAAGTGATTTCGCCAAGAGCTCGCTATAATAAAGATGTACCGATATGTTTAATAGCGAGTATTTGTATGGTTATTTTTATGGTTACTAAATGCAATTTGTCGTATTCTATACGGAAGCACATACATTCACTGAATACTGTTTTCCGTCTAACCCAGTTTGGCAAGTTGATAATCGAAACTTTATTTCATTGGAAGCTCAATTTCAAACTTATATACGCCTCTTTTTGTAGGGTCTCTTGACTATGTTTATATTGATTAAAAATGATGTTTATTATAAAGAAAATAAGTGAATCTAAAATATTACAATTTTTTGTCGGCAAAGGATCAATAAAGCAAATAGTTCTTTGATAAAATACACAATGTCTAGATAAAAAATTTCCATTACACAATACACTTCCTTTAAAAATTATTACTATCGTGTTAATTTTTAAAACAATATTTTTCTTCTCTTTGCTATACGTAGGGGACAGTGGGGAACTTTTAAACACTTTCAGATTTTGATTTTTATAAATATTTTTTATAATTATATCTTAACCAAACACTTACTTCATATACATTGAACACTTCTGCCGAAGATAAAGACATAAACAACATCAAATATCTCATGCAGTAATAAGTATATAATTTATAACTATTATGTAATTATAATATAATATTATGTAATATAATATAATATTATATTATATAATTATAATAACATTATATAATCTATATATACTAATTGCCAAATGTCCATCTGTCCGTCTGTCTGTCCGTCTGTCACACTTTTTAAAGCACTTCCCAAATAGATACGGACTTGCAAATTGGTACATGGGTCGGTCGTTCCATAACCCCCCCCCCCCCTCCCCCTGGAAACATCATATTTTCAGAAAATGTTCTAAAGAGAGGGTTCTTTACACCAAAGTGTTCGAAAAGTGAAATGACAGAAAAGCACGCTTTGCGATAAGATAGAGACTTTAAATTTAGTGTATGGGTAAATCGTTCGAAAGGAAGAAAGCGTGCAATTTCAGATTTCCAAAGTCTTCTACTTAAGGCGGTGCAGCACAACCAAATGTTAGATTTGACGAATAAATGAGAAACGGTTACTTAAAAATTTGATAGAGGCTTGAAATTTGGTATATGGACTGATCATTTGATGAAAACACCCAAGATGAATATAATTTTTCAAAAATGTTCGTTTATGGGGATGCTCCAGAGAAAAACGTTCGAAAGGTGAATTGATAAAAAAACATGCTTCGAGATGAGATAGAGATTTCAAATTTGGTGTACGTCTAAATAGTTTGGAAGGGAGAAAGTGTACAATTTCAGTTTTCCAATATCTTCTACTTTAGTGGAGTGCCGCACATTAAAATGTTCGTTTTTCGGTATAACGGAGAAACGACTCTTCTAAAACTTGATAGAAACTTGATATTTGGTATATGGGCGAATAATCTGATAGAAAACAAGAATATAGTTTTTCAAAAATGCGTATTAAAAGGGTGTGTGTTCTGCACACCAAAACGTTCGAAAAGTGAAATGACAGAAAAGCATGCTTTGCGATAAGATGGAGACTTCAAATTCGGTGTACGGGTAAATAGTTGGTTGATTGTGCAATTTCAGTTTTCTCCACTCGACTCACCTTGAGGTATGAGCAGCAGTTTGAGTGGTCGGAGTCAAATATAGTGTGTTGCTCTTGTAGGTTATGAAGTTGGTGTACATTTAGATATAAAGACGCCTTATTCAAATTCTATTCATATTCATTCATAGAGGAATTTATTCCCTATCGAGTGGTATCTTTGAATCGGTTCTACTATGAACGATGGTCGAGTAACTACGGATGGCTAGTATACTTATCGCAGCTCTACCTAGCGCATTTTTAAAGAGATGAACGTCAATTTTATAATATTGTTGGGACATATTCTCTGGAATCGTAGTTATACTCTCAAGATAGAAATATGAGTCCAAATTTCCGGATAACAAAAACTTTTATTTAAAAGCACAGTGTAAACAGGAGCAATATACAGCAAACAGCTCGATAACTATCTCACAAGGTGGCTAAACAACTGTCAGGTACAGTTAAACATCAATTAAATGCTCCACTAATTTTGCGAAACAGTGGATACTATTTTTAAAACATCGACACATATCACAATTCAATTTCTCTCGTATCACGTCAACTGCCCTCCATTTGAGTAATTACTCCTTTTATATCCTCTCCATAGGAACTTCCAGAAGGAGTTCGCATCTTCCAGAATATTAATTATTTTGAGAAAGTTCTTGCACTTTTGAAATGCCATGAAATTGGCGATAAATCGCTAAATCTGGAAACCCCTGCCGCAAGTTCTGAAATATGGAAATCCTACATTGATGTAATAGGAATGGCTGCCTGCAAACGTGTTTTTCCCTTTTAATTCTCAGAGGAGCCTCAAGTAAATGAATTTCACATGTCCGTAACAATATGGAAAATTAACCGTAAAAGTTGCATCAGACAACTAGCTGAATTCTTAAAAATTCTTTTAAAACATTTGTATTGCTTGAGGTATTCTAAAAGGATACTTTCTCCTGTTTACTCATTGAAATAACTGTCTATCTGATAAAGTGATTTGGTAAAGTGTGTTTTCACATCATTTCCGAAGGGAAATTTAAAAGGACTCTCGGATTTGAATGATAGAAATCAAATATCTAGCTGATACCTATGGAATAGATAAAAACGCAGAAAATGTTCAGGCATTTAAAAAATTGTTGAGAGAACCCCCCCCCCCCCTTATAAACAAGAATTTTATGAAAGTGTCTTGTGAGTATACACAATACAAGGCCTGGCAAATGTAACCGATAAAAACCACTCTTTCTAATTTTATGACAATATACTCTGGGAGATTATAATCTACAGCAAGCTGAAGAAAACGATACCCGCCAGACGAAGAGCTCCATACAGTCTTATTTACCGTATTGAGCCGTCCTTGTCCACCGGTCCGCTATTCTAACTTTGGGAATACACTTTTCAGGCGGATTCTGTGGTATACCCAACACAATGACTGGCAAATGTGACCGAAAAAAACAACTTCTTTAATTTTATAAGATACTCTGATAGCATAATCTTGAAAGGGCCAAAGAAAGCGAGTCTCACCAGACACGGGGCCTCATGTGGTGCTATTTATCGCGTCGGGAGACCCTTGTGCAACGGATTTATCCCCGTTTCAGCTCTTCCCATTTCCTCCCTTACGCTACCCTTTTTTTAAATAGTAGTAGTTCATCCCAAGCCCTTATTCAAAGTACACCTGTTCCCCACCTTTTCTCCCAACTGAGAGGGGTGCAAATGATTCCCTAGGGGATGAGTTCCGAGGAGCTCCGTCTCACTTGCGATCACTTTGAACATTGGATTGTGACTGCAGGTGTCTCAGAGGGAGCAGATCCAAACGATCTTCGCCAGTCGTGATATTAGTGTTGAGAACAAATTAAAAAAAATCTGATGTGGGCAGCACATGACTTTCCCTGCAGACTCAAATTCATTTTTTTTTATTTCTTTAATAATTCATTAAATTGAGTTGAATTGCACAAAATAACACTAAATTTGCATTTTTAATTTAATTTCTGTTTTTATTTGGTAATTAGACATTTTTCTAAAAGTGGCATAACTAAATGCGAAAATTTTCAAATATCTCGAGAATGGTTAGCCCTAGAGTAACAGAGTTGTTCTTATTATTTTCCTCATCAAACTTTACGTATAAAACAAGCATTTAATTGATATATTTGAACATACGTAGCTTTTTTTTAGATATTACGATTTTTGAGGGCCATTTCGTAAAAAAAGTCCGGTTGTTCTGTTTTTATTTGGTAATTAGACATTTTTCTAAAAGTGACATAACTAAATGCGAAAATTTTCAAATATCTCGAGAATGGTTAGCCCTAGAGTAACAGAGTTGTTCTTATTATTTTCCTCATCAAACATTACGTATAATACAAGCATTTAATTGATATATTTGAACATACGTAGCTTTTTTTTAGATATTACGATTTTTGAGGGCCATTTCGTAAAAAAAGTCCGGTTGTTCTTTTCCGAATAATACCAAAATCTAATCAGCACCAGAGTATCACCCAAGTAAATTATCTATCAAATTTCGTGAAATTTGGTCAATTAGTATTTCTAGACTGGATACATGAAATTTGTACGGGTCATTTCGCAAAAGAAGGCGGGTTCTGTTTTCACTAATCAGCACCAGGGTCATACCCAAGTGACTTACCTACCAACTTTTATAAAATTCGGTCTATAAGTTTTTGAGTTAGAGTGGATACATACATTGCACAGACAGACACACAGACAGACAGACATACAGACAGAAAGTCAGACACACACACAGACGTCACGCTAAAAATGGTTTTTTCTTATTCTAGAGGTCTCGAAACGTGTAGATCCGTCGAATTTCGACATGATTCCAATGCTTTCCCTATACATTACCATGTATTGCAGGGAAAGTAAAAATCTGATGTGAGCAGCACATGACTTTCCCTGCGGATTTATATTCACGTTCTCTTTATTTTAATTACATTGAATTCACTTTTAATTCAATTTTCGTTCTCATTCGGTAACTGGACTTCCTTTCAAAGGTGACGTAGAGAAAATACGAAGAAACTAAAATATCTCGTGAACGGCTACTCCTAGTGTAATGGGGTTGGTCTTATTCTTTTCTTTATTAAAAATTACGTACAAAACTTTGCACACTTGTGGTATCGTGGACATAACCGAATTGAACTCCCCCCCCCCCCCCTCAATTTCCGAATGAAATTTTGAAAAATATTACTTATAATTTTATGAG
The DNA here is from genome assembly GCA_951213105.1 of Amaurobius ferox. Lineage (NCBI taxonomy): Eukaryota > Metazoa > Arthropoda > Arachnida > Araneae > Amaurobiidae > Amaurobius > Amaurobius ferox. The sequence goes on from OX578146.1 coordinate 100,677,004, forward strand.
CTATTGATTAAGATGAAAAATAAATTGAAAAGGAATGCATATCATTTAATTTCTATACAGTTATTTTGGGCATTATTTTTTACTCAACTTTTTCGAAAAATCATACATTAACCATCGAATTTTGAAAATACACTTTTTCAAGGCGCTCCTTAAAAACTGCATTTTTACACGGAAAAGGAAGGGAGGGGTTATTAGGTGTTTCACTCTCTCTCATTATGGAAAAATTACATTAGTTATCCAAAGGAGTCCATATTGTAAAACAAACCCTTTTTACCAGATGATAGGTGTATGTGTGTCCGTGAGTCTGTGGAGACGATATCTCACAAACGAATGGTGCGAGTTCAACGAAATTTGATACAAAAACTACAATCAGTGATTACTATAAGTCTCTTGATTTTAAAAACGCAATCAAATGTTCGGAGGACTCCCCCCCCCCACAATTTTCAAATGAAAAAAATTATCAAAAAATCGGAACCTTCAATAGTATTTATTACATGAATAATCATTTCTTATGTCATTTTTAATTAGAAAAGATTGACACAAACTTTAAAACGCTAGCACAAACCTGTCTTGAATAACTGTACTTTTTCTTAAATAAATGTATTAAAAATTCACATAAAATTAAAAAAGTATTAAATATTACGAAATGCGTTCACTTTTCATATATATATATATATTATTTCACACACACACATATATATATATATATATATATATATATTAAACAAATGTAATGCAATTTAGTATACTACTAAATAAAGAATAATTTTGTTATACTGTGTACTACTATTTGTTATACTACTAAATAAAGAATAGCGCTAAGCTGCCGAATTCAATCGAATCGAATACAGACATAGCTAACCAAACGGAAAATTGGACTGGAAAATGGAGGCATAAAGCATGCGTGGGTGTCACCCCCTCTCCTCCAGCCATTTTGTGGCATCTTACTCTTCATTTTGTATTGTATTCCAATTTTCAAATTTGGTTAGCTATATATATATATATATGTATGTGTGTGTGTGTGTGTGTGTGTGTTGTAGAATGTAACAATAGTGCGTAGATTTTCATTGTCCGTTTAAATAGAGAATTAAGTATTTGAAATATATAATACCCTTTTTAGATCCCACTGCATAAACTAGCTCCAATCACCAGATACATTTAAGAAGACACCAGTGCAACACCAGAGAGTAAGACACCAGTGCAACAGCAATGGCAAGGACAATTTCACCATCAAGCGACATTTTGCAAATAAATGACAGTCACATATGAGTGCGATCGAAACTCACGACAGAAAGCGACAACCAAAGTTATTATTTATCACTCTTTGGCGATAACCCGCCAAATCAGCACACTTTCACTCTGTCACTTTCTCGGACCTTTCAAGATTGATGACTTCGGGAGTTTACGGAGGGCGACAGACCCCCTGTAGTTCCCGTATCGTCTGGAAATAAAACTCGTCTCTTTGATTCTCCAATGTATTGGGGGCTTTAATAGAACGGTGCTGGAGATGCCCCCAAGCTATGTATTGGAAAAAATATCCAGAAAGCTGTCTTGATTAAGGCAGTTGTTAATAAAAGTAAATAGAAGTGATTATACACAATATATTGTTTTATACACAATATATTAATTTTATACACAATTTTATATAATTTTATACACAACTGTTTTATACACAATATATTGTTTTGTCGAGTGCGAATTTACACTCGTTTGGTAGGTGGTAGAAGGTTAGAGTGCCTATATAGATAGGTTGAGTGTCTGGATGGTTAGTTAAGGCTCTCTAGGTATACGTACTTAAATACTGTTGGCATCTGTCAGGATAGAAGTAATGAAGGTGACATCTTCCGATCTATATGAATAGCAAAATTGCAAGTTGCCTTCTAATGGAAACTAGTGAGTGGAGCAATGAAATAAAGTTAACAATTGGTTCACATTGGTTAACAATTGGTTCAAATTCTTTCAATGCTATACTAACGACAATTGTGTAATTGCTGAATTGTGTCGCCAAAGTGATTTCGCCAAGAGCTCGCTATAATAAAGATGTACCGATATGTTTAATAGCGAATAATCTGTCTGTGCAATGTATGTATCCACTCTAACTCAAAAACTCATGAACCGAATTTCATAAAATTTGGTAGGTAAGTCACTTGGATGTGACCCTGGTGCTGAATAGCTTTTGGTACGGTTCGTAAAAACAGAATCCGCCTTTTTTTGCGAAAAGGCCTAAACATTTCATTTATCCGCTCTAGCTAAAATACTAACTTACCAAATTTCACAAAATTTGGTAGATAAGTTACTTGTTGGATACTCTGGTGCTGATTAGAATTTGGTACGATACGGAGAAGAAAAAGCCGCCTTTCTTTACGAAATGGCCAACAAAAAATTTCATGTATTCACCCTAGCTAAAATACTAATTGACCAAATGTCACAATATTTGGTAGATAACTTACTTAGCAAATCCTTGCTCGGATAAAAACTTTGATCGTTTCGAAAAATATTTAAAGTATTTAAATATTGAAATCATTTTATATATTCATAATGTGCACCATATTTTCATTTTCAACAGAAGAAGTATAAAATCTGGTTTGGGCAGCACATGACTTTCCTTGTAGACTTGTATTCACGTTCTCTTTACTTTAATTAAATTTAATTCACTTTTAATTCAATTTTCGTTCTCATTTGATAACTGGACTTATTTCAAAGGTAGCGTAGAGAAAATACGAAAAAACTAAAATATCTCGAGAACGGCTATTCCTAGTGTAATGAGGTTGGTCTTATTCTTCTCTGCGTTAAAAATTTCGTATTATACGAGCATTTAATGGATATATTTGAGCATACGTAGTTTTTTATTTTAGATTTTGGAGATTTTTGAGGGCCATTTTGAAAAAAAAGGCTGGTTATTTTTTTCTAAATGGTACCAAAATCTAATCAGCACCAGGGTGTCCCACAAGTAACTTATACACCGAGTTTTGCGAAATTCGGTCCATTAGTTTTTCAGATAGAGTGGATACAAGCTTTTGCGGGCCATTTCGTTAAAAAAGCGGGTTATGTTACCCCAAATCGTACCCAAAACTAATCAGCACCAGATTCGCCCACAAGTGACTTACCTACCTAATTTTATGAAATTCGGTCCATTAGTTTTTTAGTTAGAGTGGATACAAAATTTGCACAGACAGGCAGACACACAGACAGACACGCAGACAGACACACACGCAGACGTCACGCTAAAAATAGTTTTTTCGTATTCTAGAATTCTCGAAACGTGTAGATCCGTCGAAAACTCGAGTTGCGATTTTCGGCATGATTCCAACTTTTTCTCTATACACTACCATGTATTGCAGGAAAATTAAAAAAATCTGATGTGGGCAGCAGATGACTTTCCCTGCAGACTTATATGCATGTTCTCTTTATTTTAATTAAATTTATTTCACTTTTAATTCAATTTTCGTTTTCATTCGGTAACCGGACTTATTTTCAAAGGTGGCGTAGAGAAAATACGAAAAACTAAAATATCTCGAGAACGGCTAGTCCTAACGTAATGGGGTTGGTCTTATTCAATTCTTCGCTAAAAATTTCGTATTATACGAGCATTTAATTGATATATTTGAGCATACGTAGTTCTTTAGTTTGGATTTGGACGATTTTTGCGGGCCATTCTGCAAAAAAAGGCAGGTTATTTTTTTCTGAATCATACCAAAATCTAATCAGCACCAGGGTGACCTATACGTGACTTATCTACCGAATTTTGCGAAATTCGGTCCATTAGTTTTTCAGCTACAGTGGATACAAGCTTTTGCGGGCCATTTCACAAAAAAGGCGGGTTCTTTTATTTCGAATCGTATCCAAAACTAATCAGCACCAGCCCCGCCCACAAGTGACTTACCTACAAAATTTTGTGAAATTCGGTCCATTAGTTTTTTAGTTAGAGTGGATACAAAATCTGCACAGACAGACACACAGACACACAGACAGACAGACAGACATACAGACAGACAGTCAGACACACACACAGACGACACGCTAAAAATGGTTTTTTCTTATTCTAGAGGTCTCGAAACGTGCAGATCTGTCGAAAACTCGAGTTGCGATTTTCGACATGATTCCAATGCTTTCCCTATACATTACCATGTATTGCAGGGAAAGTAAAAATCTGATGTGGGCAGCACATGACTTTTCCTGCAGACTTATATCCATGTTCTCTTTATTTTAATTAAATTTATTTCACTTTTAATTCAATTTTCGTTCTCATTCGGTAACCGGACTTATTTTCAAAGGTGGCGTAGCAAAAATAAGAAAAACTGAAATATCTCGAGAACGGCTAGACCTAGTGTAATGGGGTTGGTCTTATTCGTTTCGTCGTTAAAAAATACGTATTAAACGAGCATTCATTGGATATATTTGAGTATACCCAGTTTTTTATTTTAGATTTTGGCAATTTTTGCGGGCCATTTTGCAAAAAAAGGCAGGTTATTTTTTTTCTGAATCATACCAAAATCCAATCAGCACCAGCGTGACCTATACGTGACTCATGTACCGAATTTTGTGAAATTCGGTCCATTAGTTCTTCAGCTACAGTGGATACAAGCTTTTGCGTGCCATTTCACAAAAAAGGCGGGTTCTTTTATTCCGAATCGTACCCAAAACTAATCAACACCAGCCCCGTCCACAAGTTACTTACCTACAAAATTTTGTGAAATTCGGTCCATTAGTTTTTTAGTTACAGTGGATACAAAATCTGCACAGACAGACAGACAGACACACAGACAGACACACAGACACACAGACAGACACACAGACAGACACACAGACACACAGACAGACACACAGACACACACACAGACGTCACGCTAAAAATAGTTTTTTCGTATTCTAGAGGTCTCGAAACGTGTAGATCCGTCGAAAACTCGAGTTGTGATTTTCGGCATGATTCCAATACTTTCCCTATACATTACCATGTATTGCAGGGAAAGTAAAAAATCTGATGTGGGCAGCACATGACTTTCCCTGCAGACTTATATCCATGTTCTCTTTATTTTAATTAAATTTATTTCACTTTTAATTCAATTTTTGTTCTCATTCGGTAACCGGACTTATTTTCAAAGGTGGCGTAGAGAAAATACGAAAAACTAAAATATCTCGAGAACGGCTAGTCCTACTGTAATGGGGTTGGTCTTATTCTTTTGTTCGCTAAAAATTACGTATTAAACAAGCATTTAATGGATATATTTGAGCATACGTAGTTCTCTAGTTTAGATTTGGACGATTTTTGCGGGCCATTCTGCAAAAAAAGGCAGGTTATTTTTTTCTGAATCGTACCAAAATCTAATCAGCACCAGGGTCACCTATACGTGACTCATCTACAGAATTTTGTGAAATTCGGTCCATTAGTTTTTCAGCTACAGTGGATACAAGATTTTGCGGGCCATTTCACAAAAAAAGGGGGGTTCTTTAATTCCGAATCGTACCCAAAACTAATCAGCACCAGCCCCGCCCACAAGTGACTTACCTACAAAATTTTGTGAAATTCGGTCCATTAGTTTTTTAGTTAGAGTGGATACAAAATCTGCACAGACAGACACACAGACACACAGACAGACACACAGACAGACACACACACAGACGTCAAGCTAAAAATGGGTTTTTCGTATTCTAGAGGTCTCGAAACGTGTAGATCCGTCGAAAACTCGAGTTGTGATTTTCGGCATGATTCCAATAATTTCCCTATACATTACCATGTATTGCAGGGAAAGTAAAAATTGTTTACATATTTAACTATTAGGTTTGGAGATATAAACGTCCAAAGGGTTTATATTTATCGTACCGCTTCGATTAAGATAGCTAGTATTTTAAAAATAGAAACTATAATACTGTTCTTGGGTAATATAATCTCATAAAATAAAGCTGCAAAATTTAATGTCCAAAGACAATAATTTTGAGTTTTTCTATCACTTATCAATTATTAATGTTATGTCAGTTAGCTAATACTTAAAGTAATATGTCACTCATGGCATTTTTGAAAGAACGCTTAACGTTTCTTTGAGACAGAGGCACATTTGTTCGTAATGAAAAAAAAATCTGATGTGAGCAGCACATGACTTTCCCTGCAGACTTATATTAGCGTTCTCTTTATCTTAATTAAATTTATTTCACTTTTAATTCAGTTTCGTTCTCATTCGGTAACCGGACTTCTTTTCAAAGGTGGCGTAGGGAAAGTACGAAAAACTAAAATATCTCGAGAACGGCTAGTCCTAGTGTAATGGGGTTGGTCTTATTCTTTTCGTCGTTAAAAATTACGTATTAAATCAGCATTTAATAGATATATTTGAGTATACCCAGTTTTTTATTTTAGATTTTGGCAATTTTTGCGGGCCATTTTGCAAAAAAAGGCAGGTTATTTTTTTCTGAATCGTACCAAAATCTAATCAGCACCTGGGTGACCTATACCTGACTCATCTACCGAATTTTGTGAAATTCGGTCCATTAGTTTTTCAGCTACAGTGGATACAAGCTTTTGCGGGCCGTTTCACAAAAAAGGCGGGTTCTTTTATTCCGAATCGTACCCAAAACTAATCAGCACCAGCCCCTCCCACAAGTGACTTACCTACAAAATTTTGTGAAATTCAGTCCATTAGTTTTTTAGTTAGAGTGGATACAAAATCTGCACAGACAGACAGACACACAGACAGACACACACACAGACGTCACGCTAAAAATGGTTTTTTCGTATTCTCGAGGTCTTGAAACGTGTAGATCCGTCGAAAACTCGAGTTGCGATTTTCGACATGATTCCAATACTTTCCCTATACATTACCATGTATTGCAGGGAAAGTAATAACCTAAATGTCAAAGATAATGTCGAATCGAAGGCAGATTGGGAAATTGCAAGTAAATTATTCTAAATAGAAATTAAAAATGTTCGTTCGGACAATTAGAAAAATCTGATGTGGGCAGCACATGACTTTCCCTACAGACTTATATTCACTTCTCTTTATCTTAATTAAATTTAATTCACTTTTAATTCAATTTTCATTCTCATTCGGTAACTGGACATATTTTCAAAAGTGGCGTGGAGAAAATGCGAAAAAACTGAAATAACTCGAGAACGGCCAGTCCTAGTGTAATGGGGTTGATCTTTTTCTTTTTATTGTTAAAAATTACGTATAAAACAAGCATTTAATGGATATATTTGAGTATACATATGTATTTATTTTAGATTTTGACGATTTTTAAGGGCCATTTCTAAAAAAAAAGCAGATTATTTTTTTCCGAATCGTACTAAAATCTAATCAGCACCAGGGTATCCCACAAGTGACTTATCAACCGATTTTTGTGAAATTCAGTCCATTAGTTTTCTAGCTAGAGTGGATACACGCTTTTGCGGGCCATTTCGCATAAAAGGCGGGTTCTGTTATCACGAATCGTACCCAAAACTAATCAGCACCAGATTCGCCCACAAGTGACTTACCTACCAAATTTTGTGAAATTCGGTCCATTAGTTTTTGAGTTAGAGTGGATACAAAATCTGCACAGACAGACAGACACACAGACAGACACACACACAGACGTCACGCTAAAAATGGTTTTTTCGTATTCTAGAGGTTTCGAAACGTGTATATCCGTCGAAAACTCGAGTTGCGATTTTCGGCATGATTCCAATACTTTCCCTATACATTACCATGTATTGCAGGGAAAGTAAAAATAAGTCAATGATTGTTAACCATCTTCGTGAGAAAATTTTTCAGGTCGTTACTTTTTCGAAATGTTCATTCAATGTTGTCTTCATTCACAATAAAAAAATTCTTATTATGGGACCTACTCATCAGCCAATTTCAATTGCAGTATACGTAACCTTCATTTTACTACCTTAAATATTGAGTTTTGTATAGCGAAAATAGAGAACTTCCTTTTTGGAGCTTTAATTTAATTATTGTAATAGAATGTTTTGAATAACAATGTCATTTAGACTACTATAGGAATTTGCACCTGATTGTAAATTTTAAGTTTTTTTATAATGCATTTTCAATGCGAATACGGGACTACTGCTAGTTATGTATAAAATCGATATAGACAAACATAGATCTTCCCAAAGGGAAATTATCTTTACTGTATATTTTTTTGACAAAGTAAAGCAATTCCAAATGGAACGGTCGCAAGGGGAACAAATCTCAACCCCTCCAACAGGCGAGGAGATCTCTTCGACCAGAGATATAGATGTATTTCACCTCGATGGGAGATCTGTGAAGAGACTATTGGGGAACGCACACAGTTTTCCCCTCTACGAACAGGTGAGGACCTCAATGTAATTAGGATGTGGTGCAGACAGGGTGAAATGGGAATAACAAGAGATACAGGATGAAATGGGAAGAGCTAAAATGGCTTATCACCGTGCAACGGACCGCTATACTGGCTTTGGGAATACAAGTTTTAGGCGGATTCTGTGTTATACCCAACACAATGTCTGTCAAATGTGACTGAAAAAACCACTTTCTCTAATTTTATAAGATACTTTGGGATAGTATAATCCACAGCAACCGAAAGAAAGCGAGTCTCATCAGACGATGGGCCCCATGCGGTGTTGTTTTATGCGTCGGGTTGCCCTTGTGCAACTGGCCGCTATACTAACTTTGGGAATATACTTTTCAGGCGGATTTTGTGGTATACCCAACAAATATGTGGTATGCCTGTAAAATGTGACCGAAAAAATCAACTTCTTTAATTTTATAAGATCCTCTGTGATAGCATAATCTACAACAAGCCAAAGAAAGCGAGTCTCACCAGACTCTGGGTCTCATGCGGTGTTGTTTATCTCGTCGGGCGGCCCTTATGCAACGGGCCGCTATACTAAATTTGGGAATATACTTTTCAGGCGGATTTTGTGGTATACCCAACAAATATGTGGTATGCCTGGAAAATGTGACCGAAAAAATCAACTTCTTTAATTTTATAAGATGCTCTGTGATAGCATAATCTACAACAAGCCAAAGAAAGCGAGTCTCACCAGACTCTGGGTCTCATGCGGTGTTGTTTATCTCTTCGGGCGGCCCTAATGCAACGGGCCGCTATACTAACTTCGGGAATATACTTTTCAGGCGGATTTTGTGGTATACCCAACAAATATGTGGTATGCCTGGAAAGTGTGACCGAAAAAATCAACTTCTTTAATTTTATAAGATGCTCTGTGATAGCATAATCCACAACAAGCCAAAGAAAGCGAGTCTCACCAGACTCTGGGTCTCATGCGGTGTTGTTTATCTCGTCGGGCGGCCCTTATGCAACGGGCCGCTATACTAACTTTGGGAATACACGTTTTAGGCGAATTCTGTGTTATACCCAACACAATGTCTCTCAAATGTGACCGAAAATATCATCTTCTCTAATTTTATAAGATACTCTGGGATAGTATAATCTACAGCAAGCCAAAGAAATCGAGTCCCACTAGACGCTGTGCCTCATGCTGTGTTGTTTACAATGTTGAGCCGTCTTTGTGCAACGGACCGCTATTCTAACTTTGGGAATGCATTTTTTAGGCGGATTCTGTGAGTATACCCCACCACAATAACTAGGGAATATGACCGAAAAATCCCACCTTCTCTAAATTTATAAGATACTCTGTGATAGTATCATATACATCAAGCGTAATAAACTGAAAATTTTAAAGTTTCTTTAAAATGTTTATCGCTTTCAATCATCCGAATAGGCTGTTTGATTATGTTTAAATATTAATACATTCATTGCTTGATCATGGGAATTGGTTGAGTCTTCTTTGGAACATTTCCGCAAGCAAAGTTAAAACCACTTTAAGTTATGAACGGTAAATGCTTATATTTGGAAAGATTCCTTTTCATGTTTGAATGGATAAGATCTGAAAAAGGCTTTTTTCGTAGATTCATTGAAAGAACTCTTTAGACGGATAGATAAAAACATGCTTTTTAGAATCGGATATGCTATAGAGTAGTATAAAATTCTCATATGTTGATTTGTGATCATTTTAGCTGTAGGGATATATAGAATTTATTTTACATATATTGACATGAACTAGAAATAAAATCATAAAATTTCATTAATAATATTAAAAATATGAATTCTAATAATTTGATCATTCTATTCTACTTGATTAGTGCATAATGATAAGTATCCAGATATCGCCAATATATTCAGTATTATACATATATTTTAAATATTTCCACCATTGCTCCGAAGTTTATTTAGAAATGTTTAACCTAATTCATGACGTGAAAATATTAATCATAAATAGACGTCAAATAAAAATGAATTGCTATATATAATTTCCAACTTGACAACATTGGAATGATCGAAAAATATTATTTCCATCAATGTTTGAAACGGTTCCGTGAGATGATTCCATCATAATTATATAATATATATATATATATATATATATATATATAAATTAGTAAATCCAATGTTAGGTAAGTAGTAACTCATAATGCACTATTCCAGAATTTTCTACAAAATACAAAGAAATTAAAACATATATATATATATATATATATATATATATATATATATATAATTAATTGTATCCGGAATAACTAAGATTAGCATAATTCTATAATATGACGAAAACATCACCATGTTAGCATTTTACAAAAGCATTTTTTTTTTAATTTTATAAGTAATTTTAATATTTGTAGCTTTGATTGCATTTAAACCTTCTTTTGTGAACTTCTCCCACGTTAAACGCAGACTCGGCGCTCTTCTTCTCTGGATCACTCCCATTTCAAAGGTTGAGAGGGGAACGATGTGCCAACCTTATACTTCATCATAAACTTCCGTAGGCATCCTGCTTCAGAAACTTTCCTAGAGGTTTTAAATATTTTATTTATTTATTCATTTTTGTTTTCCTGAGAGCGTGTTTCGAGATTTGGAGTATGGTGTTATCTGTATCTGTATTATTAGACATGTAAAAATTACGTTGCTTGTGGTGGTCAATATATTTACATTGTGTTCGGTAAATCTTTTTTTAGGGGGGGGGGCATACTTATCACGACCGATGTTATTTATGCGAATAACATTTATTTACTTGGTTATGTTATATAACTACCCTGCTTTTACTCCCGGGTAAAGCCGGGTACATTTTCTAGTGGGGAATAAAACGTGATGGGTTATTCAGAGCTAACCCTGGCGATGGTTGTTTAAACATATTTTTCCTTGAAATCGTTTTTGAAGGTTATTCCTACTTAGTTTGGTGGAGTTTCAACCTGTATGTTACAAACCTCCCTCTAGGGGGCCTGCTCCAAGAGGGTGGAGCATGGATCTTAGCTACTTATAGTTCTTGTCTTCCTAAACTAATCTGTGGGCTAGCCCGGGTGCTCGCGCTCTTCCAGATGGCGGAGAAGTGCAGTGTCTTTGTAGGCTGTTGCCAGCGGTGGGGTCGTGTCTCGACAGAACTTTCTGGAATCGTTCGGTGAATGATTCCACCGACCTTGCTGCAAGCCACGAGGCGATGCCACGTGCTGAGACGCAGCACTCAAGCTACGGAGAGCACGTGGTCCACACGCAAGTAGAAATAGAAGAAACTAACCAAACTGCAGACCTCTTTCTTGATTTTCTAAAATTCTTTAAGGAAATTAATAATTATGTTAATATAAACGACATAAAAATTGTCCTTGTTAAAATCGTCCAAATTGTAAAATCAAATGCAGACCCTATGCAAAAAATGTTTGAAATCCTCACCCTAATTTCAGATCTTAAAACTCCAAATAACCCCCATAATCAAATGTAAGTTGTTTCGTACAGCAAGTTTGTATTCACTTATGTACTTTTTCTTTTCGGGTGCACCCTGGAGCACCCCTTCAAGTTATCCACCATTTAGAAGCTAGACCCTCCCCTCGTGGGCGGCAGCCGCAGACTCTGACTCACATCTCCAAGCAACTCAACTAATGTCAGAAATCAGGATATCTCACCTCACTGACTGAAGTCTAAAACATTCGCTAGGAACTTCATGCATGAAACGACTGACCTTGCACCCCTGATTGCGGTCTCGCTGGAGGGCGGATAATAACTAGGCGTAAACCATTGAAGGTCGCCACGGGCGAATATGTGAACCTGTATATTGTTGGGAACGTGTGAATTGCTCTCACTGGAGTGTCTTCTGAAAACCAGATGGAGAAAACATCCGCACAGGAAACCTTTCCTATGATGTCAATCTAGGATTGACGGATGCTGAAGTTCAGAGAGGGTTGCAATATTTGGCGATGTATCTCTAAGTCGGCGACATTTGGCGAATTATTGAGGATTCGAGAAACACCTCAAAATAACCAGTACTCTACGAGATATGAGAGGTTTCCAGAAGTTTCTCTAGGGAGTCTATGAAAAGTATCATCCTTTAGCTGGAGAGCAATTGGTGTGATACGAGTTACAATAAACTGTGATATTCGTCAATGCTTTGAGAACAGTAGCTGCTGTTTTGTGAAATGAGATACTTCAATGTTTCGAGAATAGTAGTTTTGTGAAATTAGTAAAGCATGTAAGTGCTGTTTTACGGTATATTGTTCATGTTTACGCTGTGCTTGTGTATAAACGTTTTAGTTATCCACACATTTAGGCTCATTCTTGCATCCTGAGCGAATCCACGGTACCGGAATGTACGACATTAAAATATGCTTCCACAGAAGGTTTTGAATAATTATACTTTAATCATGATTACTCTGCATAAACGGACATTAGAGTACTTATGCAGAAAATAAATTAAAATACTTTAAAATTATACAGTGTGCGAAATTAACACATTTAAAGTTCATCTAATTCAATAGATTTCATATATTTTAATTTGGGATCATTTAAAATGTTCACCTACAGCGTCTTATAAATATTTGATTTGCTATGTGATTTATAATTCTACAATAGATTTTAAAACCAACGTGGAATAACGTCAAACTGCCAAAAAACTCTATTATACATTCTTTTGCAACCTAATTAATCCTTTATGTTTAGAACAGCGTAATTCAAACAGTTTTTATTTTGTGTGGTTTTCAAATTGCACCATCTTAAATTACATGAAATCTTTTTAGTCTTTTTATCGGCTATTTTCCCTTGCTTTGACTTTTTTATCTACTTCAGTAAACATCTCCCCAATGCATAAATATTTTACTTTTTTCAACAAGAATTTAGTAAGCAACTACTTAATTAAACATATCACACACCTTTTTGAAAAAAGAACACAGTTTGAATATTGATTTTTATAGTTAAGATTAAACCTTAATTTGCTTAATATTATTTTTATCTTACAAATATAAACGTTGAATATTTGGAGATATTTGTGTTTACTAGAACGGTATTACGCAGCGTTGACCGGGTTGTAAATACACGCCTATTACTACTCAATTAACCAAGTACGTTATCAATAAAGCAAAAGAAAAAAAAAGAAACAGAAAACGCTTTTCGCAAAGCAGAAATAAATAAAAGATCCAAACACTATGTACCCACTCATTATGCATAACCGGCTTGCCTCTCTTTAAAATGGATCTGATCCAGAAGGGGGGGGGAATACGGAATCTCCGGGAAATACGGTTCAGTGCGATCACTGAATGCGATCATTTAAAACATTACAAAAATTTAAATTACTAATGAAATCTAAAAAAAAATTGTTAGAATCATGCGATATATGAGGAAATTTTAAGCAACTTATAGAATTGCAGTAATCTTAGAGATTTGGATGCGACGATATATATCTCAGATCGCGTAAAAAATGCAAATTGGGTTATATTGAAGAAATATGAAGTAATTACCCCACGGGTCCATTTGAAATATTATTGTAAATGAAGTTCTCGGTCTTTTCGATGGTGTCTATATGGGAACTATGTGATAATATTTTAGGTCACTGAGGAATTTATTTTTGTATCGGGCTAAAATATAAAATAACTAGAAAAACTAATTTGAAATTAATAAAAATATTGCGGAGGTGCACCTCAAATACACGTGTACAAAGTTTAGTAGCCATACAATGCTTAGATTTTTTGCAAAAATTACACGCGCACACACAGACATCTTCCTTTATTACGTAAGATTAACAAGACGAAAATTCTCAAAATTGCATCGCTTAAGTTTCTGTGAATATTGTAATAAATGTATTGCAGGAAGAAAGGCAATTCAAGCTGATTCTTCGCAATACTGGAATGATGTAAGTGGCAACATAAATAGGTGCAAACAAAGAGGCCGAGGCTAGATTTTAATGTTATTTTGAGGTATAATATAGCGATATATTATAGAAATTTTTTTAAATGTTTTTATTTTATAAAATTTTACATTTATTAGTATCTACATGCTAAATGCATACACTGCATTTACGGAAAAAATACTTTTAAAATGAAAATTCCTAGCTTGACATATACAAATTTTCTGCGCATAACGGATTTTTTGGGACCTGCAAGCCCCAACTCCTGCCGAATGCTTCGTAAACTCTGTGCACAAGATCCTTAAGCAGCAAAATTTCAAGTACAGGTATTGGTGACTCTATGAAGTTTATATTGCAATTCTCGCCTCAACCACAGTAGTCCAAATGTATACAAAAATAATAGTAAAAAACAAAAGTTAACCCAATCACACTAAATCTGAAGCCTACAAGTATCCACAGAAAAAAAAAATATTTTCAAATTACGTATGTAACAAGAAAAAAATTCTGCTTAATACAAGACGACATTGTTAACCTTAACAAAAAATAGAGTATTTTTCACTTACAGCGTTTTGCTACATCAGCAGGGAGAACTATATTTACATACAATTATAAGATTTTGTTTTTTTTATAAAGTGGCGTAAGTTTATTTACAGCGTTTAAGTAAAGTATGTGAGGTAAAGTCGTGTTAGTTTATTTACAGCAACAAGAGACTGTATTTTTGAACATACGTCATATTTTCATTCTCATAACTACTTCATTAATTTAGAAACGCATTTAAAAATATTGTAATACTAAAACAAGATTTAAATCAGGATACAACACAAAACTTATAATTTCAGTCAGTTCGAAGGTAAGAAGTAGCCTTCTTCCACTCTAGCGGAGTTTTTGCGATCTGCAAGCCCTAACTTCTGCCGAATGCTTCGTTAACTCTCTCCACAAGATCCATAAGCAGCAAAATTTCAAATACAAGTATTGGGGACTCTATGAAGTGCATATTAAAATTATGGTCTCAACCACAGTAGTCCAATTGTGTACAAAAATAATAGTAAATATCAAAAATTAACCCAATCACATTAAATCCGAAGTCCGCAAGTATCCACAGAAAAAAAAATCTTTTCAAATTATGTATATAACAAGAAAAAATTCTGCTTAATGCAAGACGACATTGTTAACCTTATATTAATAATGCTAATCTTATATTAAATATATCTACATTCAATTATAAGACTTTGTTCTTTTGATAAAGTGGCGTAACTTTATTTACAGCATTTAAATAAAGAATGTGAGGTAAAGTGATGTTAGTTTATTTACAGCAACAAGAGACTGTATTTTTGAACATACGTCATATTTTCATTCTCATAACTGCTTCATTAATTTAGAAACGCATTCAAAAATATTGTAATACTAAAACAACATTTACATTAGAATACAACACAAAACTTATAATTTCAGTCAGTTCGAAGGTAAGAAATAGCCTTCTTCGTCAGAACACATATGAATCGCAACCTTCAATCTTGGGAAAAATATCGGCATTCATTGCATCCCACGTCTTGTTCTTTCCTCCTGAGTTTTCGCCTCTTTTTTCTTCTCTCGCCGTTGTCAACACCCTTTTCCTGCTTTAGTCACATTTTGTGTTCTAAAGTCAATCACCGATCTTGCTCTCATGAGTGAAGATTTCCCTTCTTATGTGTCCCGACGAAGAAAGCTGTTTCTTGCCTTGCTTTTGTTATGAAATAAAACAAAGAATAACATAATGAACATTAAAATCTGATGCAGAAAAATAATAAGAACAAAAGAATAAAAAATAACTACCAGATATTTTCATAACATAACTCTGAGAAATGTGGTAGCATGAGTACATACCTGCGAGCCCTGCTAACCAGCTTGGGTTTATAGCATTCAGTGGGACATCGAGGCGCAACCACTTCATCTCTTTTCCAGCAAAGCCGCAACCTCGGTCGCGAAACACGGCGGAATCATTCACCGGGCAGGGGCCGAAGGCACCTGCCGGGCCCGACTCCGGTCACCGGCCAGACCTGGGCTCAGTGCATAAATAGCCACAGTCCCGTGATCCGGCCACCTGGAGGAGTCCGGGGACTGCCTCGTCACTTCCGCGATTGCATCCGTGAGTCATCAGCAGCGAGGTTGAGATACCCCCGGATTAATTTACCCCCCAGTTTGGAGGATCAAGGCTACAGAGCCAACATCCGAAACCACCATCTTGGGTGGCCCGCCCCGGGGGGGGGGGAATGTGGTAGCATGAAGAAATCTCCAACCAAATTGCTACTTGTTTAAAGAAAATAATTAAACAATCGAATCGCAGAGAATTCCATATGAGTAATTTCATTAAATATATTTTTGGTGTCATTTCAAAGAAAATCCAACAATATTTGCCAATATAAACCAGGTTTTATTGTTAGTACCAGAGAGCTTTTAAAGTTTTATATAAGCTATGATTTGATTGTCAAAGAGATGGGGAGGAGTGTATATTTATGATCTCCTGGTATTTGCAACACCGATTCTTCTTAACAGTAAAAACTCTCATGTGCTGTTTATGTGATGAGAATGTGTTTTTTCAAGATAAAAATGTGTTTCTCAGATGAAAATGCGTTTTTTTCAATATATAGTTTATTTCCAATATATAGTTATGGAATTAAAGTATACTCTTTTTGTAGCTGAAACTGCGTATGTTTGTCACTGAATCAATATAACAAGAAAGATCATTCATGCATAAAGCATTGATTATGAAACACTTCCCAACTTCAATGCAATTTTATTTAAACATTGCTAAAATGTGATACATTCCTCGGTAATATTTTTAAAATTATCACAATACTACATTAATTTATTATACTTGAAAACTTAAAACTTAGAAAACTAACTCATTGAAACATTGAACTAAATCATTGAAAAAAATGAACTTTTTTCAAATGACGGTATTGAAATATAAATTGCCTGGTTTAAACATATCAAAAATGCGATACATTCCTCGGTAATATCTTTAAAATTATCATAATACTACAATAATTTATTATATTTGAAAACTTCATCGAAAACAAATGAACTTTCTTGAAATGACATCATCGAAATATAAATAGCGTCTGTAAAAAGTAGCATTTCATTCATAAACTTCTCTCCATTCATCACAAAACTATAATAATTTATTTTATTCAAAAACTTAAAACCATGGAGGTACAAGTAATTTAACTCTATGCTTAAAAGTTCATCGAAAAAATCGTCTGGTTCCCTGTGTAAAATCAATGTATGATTCATTCATATCAGCTATATTGCAGATTCCATGAGCTAAATAATTTTGCTTTAAAGAAATGCAGCAATTCTTATACAACTCATTCTACATTTTTTTAGTGTTTACTTTCTCAATAAGTAAAAATTAGGCTTCGTTGTAGAAATAATCAAAGTTTGATGATCACTTAAATATATTGTAATTGCGTTGTTTCAGTATGTAGATGCACAGAATTTAAGCAAAAATAAAGCGGTTTTAGGACGGTTGAAACAAAAATATGAATTAAAAAAAAAACTCTAAAAATCACAACTTTGACCCAAGTGGCTGCCATATTTTATTTTGAAGTGGGTCACGTGATCTCCTCATATAATGGTCACGCGATCTCTTCATATAAGGAGTGTCATTATTATTTTAATTTTTATTTAAAAAACTACGGAACATATTTTGCTGAATTTTTTTTATTTATTTTATAGGATAATTTGAATATTTTCTAAAACTTGCGTGTTAATGTGTTGTCAATGTATTTCGTTTTTTCAACCCGGGTTCAATCCAAATCTAATTGGGTGATACTATTCATTTATATTCCCATAAATTCCACAGACCGTTTGAACAACATACTAAAATTTCATTTTGATAAAGTCATTTTTACGGCAGTTATCGTGCAAACGGACAGACAGACAGACAGACAGACAGGGAACAAAGTGACAAACACTTTTCAACTATGTTGTAAAGTGTTTATGAAAAAGGAAAAGCTGAATCATACAAACAGTAATTAAATGCACTGCATAAGAAATAATTGGTAAAGAAAATGCTATTTGGCATGCACTGAACATGGAATAGCCGTGGGCACTCGAATGAGTGGTGTGAGCATTAGTAAAACTGTGGCACTTTTGGAATATTCGACTGTAGGAGTTATTAGAGTTTACAGAGGGTTAACCATTGAACTAAAAATTCGTTCTGAATGCTAGGCGCGTGGTTGTCAATGGATACTGGATACTCGAGCTTAGCTTAGAGCTGTCGGACTTGAAAGTTTAGCATAGAAATACAGCAGTTTGACAAAGATAATCTGAATCTGGTACTAGTGATGTATCCGTATAACATACATTCCACCGCCGACTACATCGTATTGGCTACAGAAGCAAATGTATAAACTAGGTGGTCCTATTATATGATATTGGCTACAGAAACAAATGTATTAAGAGGTCATAATAAGCTATCCTCTAGATGTACTTTGCATTGAGAGGAATGTAAATATATTATTAAAATAACTGCTTTTATACATAATTGCAACGTTTTTATGTATCAATTTACTTAAAATATGTTTTTAACACTTTACAACATAGTTGAAAAGTGTTTATGACTTTGTTTATTCTGTCTGTCTGTCCGTTAGCACGATAACTGCTGTAAAAATTACTTTATCTAAATGAAATTTTAGTATGTTGTTTAGAGGGCCTGTGTGACCTATGGGAATATAAATGAATAATATCACCCAATTAGTTTTGGATTAAACCCGGGTTGAATAAATGAAATACATTGAACCCTAAGGGACCTAATTTTTCGACCATTTTTTAAGTAAATATAAAATTCACAAATTGCTTCGAAAATTTTAGGAAATATTCAAATTATCCCATAAAATATATAAAAAAATTTCAGTAAAATATATTAAGTAGTTTTTTTTAAATAAAAATTAAAATAATAATTACACCCTTTATATGAAGAGATCACTTGACAATTATATGATCCACTTCAGATCACGTGATCCACTTCAAAATAAAATATGGCATCCATCACGTGTTAAAATCGTGATTTTTAAAGTTCTTTTTAATTCATATTAGTGTTGTACCCGTCCTAAAATCGCTTTATTTTGGCTTAAATTCTGTGCATCTACATACTGAAACAACGCAATTACAATATATTTGAGTTTAAATGATCATCAAATTTTAATTCAAATATATTCAACTCAATTTTAACTCAAATATATTCTCAAATATACTCATTAACAACGAAGCTTAATTTTCCCTTATGGAGAATATAAACACCAAAAGATGTAGAATGATTTCTATAAGAATTGCTGCATTCCTTTATTGCAAAATTATTTATCTCATGGAGTCTGCAATATAGCAGACATGAATGAAACATTCATTGATTTTACACTGAGAAGAGGACGATGCTCTCGATGAAGTTTTAAACATACAGTTAAATTACTTGTACCTCCATGGTTTTAAGTTTTTAAATAAAATAAATAGTTATAGTATTGTGATAAATGAAAGAAATTGTAAAAATTTTATGAATGAAATGCCGCTTTTGTAGAGAGAGCCTGTCGATTTATATTTTGATGGGGTCATTTGAATAAAGTTCATTTGTTTTCGATGAACATTTCAAATATAATAAATTATTGTAGTACCATGATAATTTAAAAATATTACCGATGAATATATCGCATTTTAGAGATATTTAAATAAAATTCCATTGAAGTTGGAAATTATTTCATAATCAATGCTTTATGCATGATTGAATTTTCTTGTTTTAATCATTTAATTATATTTGCAGATTTTATCTATATATTTAATTCATCAATATTTGCATCAACTTTTTTATGTCTCATACAGAAATAATTTTAATGTATACTCATATCAAATCGTATTCTCGATTTCTTTTTCAAACTTAATTAATCCATCGAATTTAAAACAGCTTAATTTAAACAGTTTTTGTTTCATGCACAATTTCTAGATAGGAGTATATTAAATATATTGTATTCTTTTTGTCCTAGGTTATCCGCTTTTTTTCGTGCCATTTTAATTTTTTTTATCTATTACTGCAAACATCTCCCTGATGTGAATAAATCTTTAATTTCTTTTTTGTCAGAAATTTAGTAAACACATTTTTAATTATTCACATCACGTACAGTTTTCTGAGAAAAAGATTTAGTTTAATTCTTTTCTTAGTTAAGAGTAAACACTGTTTTACATAATACAATTTTTTACTCGCAAGTGTTTTGCGTCAAAAATTCGAAATGTTTCATTATCATTTTTTTAAAAATCTGATGTGGGCAACACATGACTTTCCTTATACCATGAATGTAAAAGTAAGAAGTTAAATCTCCATATTAAGAAAACGCCAGTATCGTTTGAGACAATAGTTCAGGTGGCGCTGGAAAAAGATAAATATTTTTGGATTGTATGCATTTCCATTCTGAAAGGTCTAAAATATTTATTAAAACTGTCAATTTTGCAAAAATAAATTATTAGCGCAATGCAAAGTATAACTGAATAAAAAGGATATTCCTACGTATTCAAAATTATTTTTCCTTTCAATTTATTTTTATCTCCCTATATTCTGTACCCTATCCTACATCTAAGAAAAAATATTGGTTAATTATATTCATAATTGGGAACCCCTATTTTAAAAATAATGAAAAATACATATTCTAAGTACTACGCCTTTCTGTTGTGCCAACTAACAATAGCAGCTACTTTACTAATACTAGCTTCACCTAGATATAATTCTCAAAGCATTATGGTAGTTTTAAGTGTTTCATCCATAGGAATTTTATCTCCTTCTTTCTAATTCCATGCAAGTAACACATTTATAAAAACATTAAAAAGGAAAATTGAATAAGAATAAAATTACTTAAGGTAACTACCAATGTTAATTTCCTCAAAATTTAAATAACTTGAAAAAAAAAAGATTAACGTTATACATACCGAAATGAGCCATTGAATTGAAAGAGATAGACAATTAACACATATAAATTATACAAATAATGCAAGCTAAAATTAAACTTTTCGAACCATTGCCAAATATTAGCAAATATTAAACTTATAACAAACAATATCAATCATGCTTAAAGCATTGATTATGAAACACTTTCCAACTTCAATGTAATTTTATTTAAACATGTCTAGAAATTTCATTCCTTGGTAATATTTTAAAACTTATCACAATACTACATTAATTTATTATATTTGAGAACTTAAGCCTTCATCGAAAAAAATGAACTTCATTCAAATGACGGCATTGAAATATAAATTGCCTGGTTTAAACATCTCTAAAATGTGATACATTCCTCGGTAATAATTTTAGAATTATCATAATACTACGATACTTTATTATATTTGAAAATTTAATCGAAAACAACTGAAATGCATTCAAATGACGTCATAGAAAAATAACACGCCTGGCTCCCTCTATAAAAATAGCATTTCATTCATAAATAATTTCCCATTCATGTCATTCATCACAATACTATAATAATTTATTTTATTTTAAAATTAAGACTATGGAGCTAC
Organism: Amaurobius ferox; assembly: GCA_951213105.1. NCBI lineage: Eukaryota > Metazoa > Arthropoda > Arachnida > Araneae > Amaurobiidae > Amaurobius > Amaurobius ferox. Next base: position 100,698,674 of record OX578146.1, read on the forward strand.
AAGTAATTAAACTCTATGCGTAAAACTTCATCGAAAAACATTGTCCTTCTCTTTATAAAATCAATGAATATTCCATTCATATCAGCTACGGAGACTCCATGAACTAAATGATTTTGTGTTAAAGAAATACAGCAATTCTAATACAACTCATTCTATATATTTTGCTGTTTACATTTTACATAGGTGAAAAATAGGCTTCGTTGTAGAAATAATCAAATTTGGATGAGCATTTAAACTCAAATATATTGTAATTGCGTTGTTTCACTATGTAAAAGTGTATGAATCAAATATTTACTGCTTTTACATAGAGAGCCAGGCGAATTTTATTTCAATGACGTCATTTGAATAAATTTCATTTTTTTTCGATGAAGTTTTAAGTTTTCAAATATAACAAATTATTGTAGTATTGTTATAGTTTCAAAATATTACCGCTGAACGTACCGGATTTTAGAGATATTTGAATAAAATTGTATTGCAGTTGGAAAATGTTTCATGATCAATACTTTAAGCATGATATATCTTTCTTGTTAAGATCTAATACAGTTTATTTGAGTTTTATTTTACAAGACATTATTCACGTAAAACTATTTCAGCTCTATGGCACTGTAATAACACCGCCAACATATAAAGCTCAGGCCAACTTCCAATCTACATTGGCCGTCAAAAGTGTGTGATTTGTCTGAAAACTTGTAATTGATTACAAAACAAATGATACATAGTCAATTCATTTTGGATTCAATCAAGCCACATCTTAATGGAATTTTAAATAAAAATCCACTGACATAATTTTTAATTAGAAACATTATTTCAGTGCCATCTTGATAAATGATGATCGATTGCCTGTATACTAATGTAATTCTGTCTCTTTTGAATGCATGACGATTATTGATTTTATGGTTGAGTTAGATTAATATGAAGCTTCCCGAAACTTATCATCTGTGCATGTGAACTTTGGATCATTAACATACTTTAGAAGAATAAATTTGAGAGAATTTCATATTATGACATTATGAATGTTTCTAAAATAAAACAAATTATCTTTTTATGGCCTTTGGAAACTTACCTATCATTACCGGAGATGTGTGTTCTATGGAAATTACTTTAGATGGTAAGCGTTCTGTGGATCATTTGTTATGATCGTAAGTACAAGATGTCATAATTTAATGTATTTTGAAGCTAACTTCTGTTTATGTTTATTCCGAATAGGCATATAGTGTCAAAATAAATCGTTTGAGTAATATTATAAGAACTAGTTTATATTGGAACTTTCTTTGCAATACATAGTACCTATCTTTATAAGAATGAACTGGAGTATCGTGGGTCCAAATTATTACAACTATTACGTGCTACCCTTGATTTTAAAAGGCTTGAAAAATCTTTCGAATGATACCATACTTGACAATGTACCTCCTGACGGGTAACACGCCCCCTACCTGTGTGTTTACAATGTCGTCACGAACAAAAACATTTGTATCGCGGTTATTAATGATTGAAACTCTTAATTCTAGTGAACATTGAGCCATAAATAACCCCTTAAATGCATGATTATATCAAATGTTGTTCTATGCTGCCATGTTAAAAAAATGTAAAATGTCGAATAAAATTCTCGCTCGAATTTAAAGAAACCTGTAAGGTCTAAATAACATTTCGATTATTATTTGCCTACACTACAATTTATGTTTACATAAATTAACTATTCTAACTGGTCCGGTTGATAAACCATTTACCGAGCTAATCAGCATTTTCTGTGGTCCTAAGTTAAAATAGGAATAAGTTTCGGATCTTGAGAGATTCACTTGTGAGAGGAAGGATTCTAGTAAGAGTTTGGTCGGGAGTGAGCTGGGATGAAGCAAAAGGCAAGATGATAGATTTGGAGGAGTTCGGAAGTTGGCCGGCAGCCTAGTTGAAGGAAATTCGATACAACGATGACAAGGAAGCGTCTAGTATTCGGAGTGTGGACGCAATACTTGGCGAGATAACCGAATGTTAGTGGTAAACATATAAGCTTTAGAACGCGTCTCCATTTAAGAATTATCACCAACCTAATATATTGTAGTAGTTTATATATTTGTAATTTATTCTGTGTGTGTGCAATAACAGTTAGTATATATGATGTCCGTTGTTTTAAACAGAAAGAATCTGCAATGTGTGAAAATTTTGTATTGAAACCAGTGAGATTTTAGTTTGATACAACTGAAATTTTTATCCAGTGAAAGTTTTTCGTATGAAATTTTAATCCTGCGAATTTTTTTCCTGTGAAATTTTCATATTGGGAATTTCTTTTTTCTGTGGAATTTTTATTCTGGAATCTTTAAACCAGTCCCTATAGTGGTTAATCTGTTAATCTGAAAATTGCCATCAATCATGTCAGTTGCATTTTTAAGAGGGTGAAAGTATAAATTTTGACCTTGTTAACATTTCAAGGAAGTTTGATTGGTTTTCTCGGTGTCGGAAAATTGTAAATCAATCGCATCTTCAAATCCTGAAAACTACATTATTGTTTTCTTTTACTCTTTAATTAATCTACATAATATCGGGAAATCATGTTACAGATTCCGTTTAGGTGTTTCTTAAAATATTCTTCTTTATATTGGTGTTGATATTAAATACCGTCTGATCATTTTTCGATCGCTACGCCCGACGTGCTGTTGTATTTGTGGAAATAAACACAAATAATCGTTTTAAATAAATAAAAAACTTGATCTAATTTAATAATCTAACTTAAAGGCACATCGCTCCTTGTTATGCCGAAGCCTGATCTAAACTGAGCTATCCCTATCGCCAAATTTCACGTCTGTACCTCGGTTGGATTTTCCTATATAGTACGTATATACGACTAGAAAGCCACTGCATTTTATTATTTAAGACTGCTATATATCTATAGCATTTCAAATTTTTTTGACAGTTAACAATTATATTTAGATTCCGTTTACAAGTATGTATGATTTGAACAAAACTGAAGTTTTACAGACCAGATTTTGCATTTTAAACTACACATGACAATTTAGATGAAAAGAAAAATAACATAAGGTTGCAATTCATGTCGTTGGTTAATTTAATGGACACGTAGTTGAAATTAAATTTCATAAAATTACAAACCCAAACAATTAGTTTATCGAAGCATAATATGAGTTGTCACTTCATGACATTTATAAAATCACATTACGTTTATTTTCGAGTTTTTTAATGGTATATTCTATCTCAAGGAATGCACCAAAATGTAAATTTTATCATGAGCACTAAGGACATACAATCTTTCATAAGTTCTTAATTGCACGTTATTCGCCTGATTGAATCAAACGTAATTTTTTATCATATCTGAATCGATAACTTAATTAAATAAAATATTTTTTGATATTCCGATACAACTATTCCATCTTAACGTTTTCTTAAATCCAATTTTGTGCTCTTGTATTTAGTGCCACCCTGATTAAGTACTTTCAGGTATTTTTTGTAGTTAATTACGAGTTTTTATCATATTTTCATAGATAATTAATTGTCTAACAGTAATTAAATTAAGCTTATTGTTTTACTTATTAAAAAAAAAAGAAAAATAAATTCTCCCGTCAACAGTGTTTATTGACTTTTTTTTATCACTTATTGTTCTGACTTTTTTTTTTTTATTTAAACTTAATATACATTCAAACTGAATTGAATAGCTGTATTTATACTAGCTATTTAATCCGCGCTTCGCGCGTTATCAATGACTAGTGGTCACTGAGAGTGACACTTACACATGTAATGAAAATTGTTCATAGCCTGTTTTAATTGTTAGCTGCAAAAGGGTGCCAAATTGTGCATTTGCTGTTTTCAAGAAACAAAGTGGTGTAGGTTGTTTCAAAATCTCGTGTACCCTTAATTTTCATTTTCGATTTTCCTTTTGCTGATTTAGAAGATGAGACGGATCGAATGAGACCAAAATCAAGATTTGGGCTTGAGTGAAAACGTTCGAACAATCTTTTGACTCGAATTTTCGTAATAGTTTCGTTGAATTTTTCTTTGGCCAGGGAGGGATGAGATAAAAAAATTATTCTAGCTAAAGTGAAAATGTTTGATAAAGTGCAATTACTTTTATTTTACTTTTTCTTTGCACCGTCACCCCTATTTCAGTTTTTTTGAATTATTTTTTTTCACTTAGTCTAGAAGCCGAAACAGGATCGAATGACACGCACAAAACATGAACCAAAATGAAATGAAACCAAATGAACAGAAACCAAGAGAATGACACTAAAAAAGTGACATTGTATGTAATTGTTACAAATACGTAACAGAAAACCGTTATTGTAATTTGAAGGTATGTGTCACTTGATCTTGATGATAAAATCGGTGACCTTAGTGCCGAAAATACGGCAAAATATTGCCAATATATGATTAATCACATTAAAGTATACACGATTAATCATATTAAAGTATATGATTTAATTAAATAATAATTATGGACGCGTACAGTTTGCGTGAGGAATTTCATGAATGTTGCCACTATTTCTTGCGAGTGTCTGAAAATGGTATATACTTATTGTATATTTTCCGTTATGCAATCACATAAGATAAAGAGTTCTATTTGTCTTAAAAACCCTTCTTTTAATAAAAGAATTAATAACTATGTATTGAAAGCAAAATAAATAGATTAATATATAAATAAATAACTAGAAAGTGTCTCAACGCGACTTTCTCATTCAAGAATCCATTTTTATTAGATTCTTTTTTAAAGATATTAAAACAAAATTTTTGAAAAATCGGTATCGTGGGTTCAAATGATTTTAGACAAAAATCTTTAGACTGATACCTTACTTGACAATGTGCCCCCAGGGGGAGGAGTAACTTACCCCCTAAGGAGTCTAATGACGTCACGAACAAAAACATTTCGACGTTTTCGCTCGAATGTAAAAAAAAAAATTTCTACTGATTCTAGATAATTTGGTAACAAATCCCGATATAGAGTTTCAAAAAAATCTATTGCTATTTGAGGACGATATTCTATACACAGGAAATTGGCCACTTACATACATACATGCATGCATACATGCATACATATATACAGACAGACGGATGGAGATCACTCCAAAAATAGTTATAACGTTTTCAGGATACCTAAGAACGTAAATTTGCATCAAAATCACGTATTCGGAAATTTTCGCGAAAACAATACTTTATACAAAATAACATAATATAAGAAAATAAATATCATTTCGATTTTCAACTGAAAAAAGTTTTATTAAATATGTCTATAAATGTAACCCACAATTTGCATCTTTAAATTTATTTACAATTTTTCAACTTAAGCGCGACTATATACAGTATATAGGTGAAGATAAATAAGTCTTTTAGATCAATTGAAACCTCAGGAAAATATAAGAGAGTTCATTAAAGTTTTTAAAGACAGACACTACGTGATATATTTAATTAAGTGTTAATTTTTTTCTAAATTCGAATGAGAATTAAAACAATACGTTACGATAAAAACGGTCGTTCAGGGTTAAAATATATCAAGTCAGAAATTCCTTGTTAGGGTAAAAACAAAAAAAAATCTGATGTGGGCAACACATGACTTTCCTTATATAATGTAATGAATTTACTACTTTTACAGTGAAAAAATAGGTTTTTCTTATAGTAGATACTAATATTCTTTCCAAGATATTGAATTTTCGACAATTAGTCGTCATTTTCATTGATTTAGCATCATTTTTATCCATTTGGCGAGATTTTCATTAATTTGGCAACATTTAAAAAAGTCGCCAAGTTGGCGACATTCCGCCAAATTCGTCGCCAAAATCTCGCCAAGCGTTATGCACTAAGAAAAAAGTTATTCTTACAGCAAATAAATGACTATTGGCGTTCAAATACAAAAGTATTATTCAAAGTATATTTTTTCATGAATGGAACGAGCTAGATCCACGAGAATGATGTCACTCAATTTATCGCATGGTATTACATATGAAAAGTGAACATGTTTCTCAATAAGAATTTTTTTTTTTATGTGACTTTTTCATAATTTTTTTGAAAAATGTACAATATCTCGAGAACGGTTCATGTCAGCGTTCTAAAATTTATGCCAATCGTTTTCTAATGAAAAATTACATAAGAAATGTCTATTTGCGTAACTTTATTGACGGTTTTGATTTTTTGACGATTTTTTCAAAATTTCATTCGAAAATTTAGGGGAGTTCTGAACATTCGATTACGTATAAAAACAATAAGCTTCCAGTGTTTACGGATTGTGATTTTTGTACCAAATTTGGTTCGAATCGGTCCATTCGTTCGTCAGTTGTCGTCTCCACAGACTCACTGACACACACACACACACACATACTTTCACACACACACACACACAGACATCACCTCAAAAATGTTTGTTTCGTGATCAGGGATGCTTGAAACGTGCTCTCCTGTCGAAAACTCGAATTCGAATTTTCGACCCCGTCACAATACTTTCCTTATACATTATGTATATAAGGAAAGTAATAATTGAAGTAAGCGCGTAGTTTGAAGTCTGTTTAAAAAAAGATGATATCACCAACACATGTCTTTTGCTACAAGAAAAACCTACAATATTTCTGTTTTATTAATCAGTATCAGTATACCCGTTCTTCGTACGGAATATACATTATACAAAAGCTGAAAACTCACAATCGCGTGCATATTCTTATGTATTCTAAATGGCATTGTTATTCGACAGACTCTATTAAAATATGTTAATTAATGCTCCTAAAAAGAAGTTTAAGAGTCGATATGCTCGCTATATAGAATTACAGATTCGAGTCGCATTATTATGATCCTCTACCACTTTTGACGTCAACAGCGCTCAGCCAATGAAAGAAGCATGTGCCGTGAGCTGGCTGGGTGGGTATATAAGGTGTGGTGTAGGCATTCTGTAAACATATCATTCGTAACATATGGATAGTTCTGATGTGGGGATACGTGAGTTTTCGCACAGGTGTCCCTAAATGAAAATGGCTTGGATACCTTGAATATCACTCGTTG